>JAQMYL010000008.1:26119418-26129517 GCA_030014365.1 Clarias pachynema
GAAATACCTTCAAACGAGGAGCCGTTCTTATATAAGAAGATTTGATTCATGAATTTTTCATGATGTGCATACACTCGCTCTGACCTTAACAATCCTTTTCTCCACCACTATGAAAGCTGAAACAGGAAGTGATGTGAAAGACGGTTTATTATTTTGGATCGCTTCTGAAGTCAGAATCCACTACTGCGCAAAAAAACCTGAATAAATAAAAACAAAAAGCCTGGTCTCCCGTTCTATTTATTCTGATTGAAATACGTTAATCGCGTAGCTTCCACATCTACCATGGATCACACCAGGGTTCATGTGACGCAGTACCCAGGCCAGCACTTCATCAACTTAAGAAATCTTTCAGCTACAAAGACACCTTCTCTATTCGCCGTTCCTGCTTGTAAGAAGATCAGAAGGATGTCTTAAGCTCAGCGATTGACATCAAACCAACATGGCTGCTCCGAGCATCAGCACTGAACACAGTGGACATGAGTCCAATTTCCGACTTCTAGTCAAACAATGTCTTGTCTGATAGTGCAGATGCCCCTAATGAAACTCAAATATTCCTTTTAATTTTAGAAACTGCATCATTATCGCCACTCTGTCCTTTAGAAAGCAATAATACAGAAATGGACTGTGAAAAAAAAAAAAAAACCTGAATCGATCAGTGAATTAAAGCGCATCGACTACACCAGGGATCTGGTTAATTATATTCTCTGGGAGGTTCTACACTCAGACATGGCCTCAAACTAACGCATTAATTTCTGCCCTTTGTGCATTGTGCAGATTTACATTATTTTCCTTTGGGCTCTCTTTTTACTGCCCACTGCCAGGATGTGAACTCAGTGCCAGGGTTTTTTTTTTTTCTTCTCCACTCTACAAAGCAATATTTCAATATTTCAGACCTGATCTGTGAATGAATCAAATCGACTTAAACAGCTCTGGTGTAATTGTGTTTGCTGAAAGTTTCTGTTTTCTTCCTGGTAAAAGGAACAGCATACACTCCTGCCTTTACACTGTGTGATGGTGTACGCTGTCAGGCTTTTTACATAATGTATTACGGGCCACACACTGATCAGCCATAACATTAAAACCAGTAACAAGTTAAGTAGGCTTTTACTCTCATTCCAACCGAAACGAAACAACGTTCCTCCAGGACCAACATTAAAACCATCTAGATTTTGGGCTCCCCTTGTGCCACCGGGGCAGATCTGCCCCCTCGCGGTGTGGACCTCTGTAGCTCGGACTTGTTTGTCTGGTACAGCCCATGGAGGCTTGATTGGATTGGGATTTCTGGATGAACAATCTTGCACACTGGGTGTTCTGGTGCCTTTCTATTGTTACTTTTTTCTGCACTTTGTGCTGCATTGGATTTTCTGTAGGATCGGACCGGATGGACTGGCCTTTGGTGCCCACTGGCATGAGTGAGCCTCAGGTGCCCATGATCCTGTCACCAGTTTAATGGTTGTATGTTAATATGTTGTATACACTGGTGGGTCAGAATATCTCTAAAACTGCAGGTCTTGTGGGATGTTTCCGGTATGTAATGGTCAGGACGGACCTACGAAAAGACCTCCAAGGAAGGAAAACTGGAGAACAGGGTCATGAGCACCCAAGGCTCACTGATGTGGGGAGTGAAGTGATGCTTGTAGACGTAGTTTGATCTCACAGAAGACCTCCTGTAGCTCAAACTGATGAAAAAGTGAATTCTGGCTACGATCGAAAGGAATCAGAACACACCTTACAGTTTGTTGTGTATGAGGCAGTGTACAGTAGCTGCAGACCGGTAAGGGTGGCCATGGTGACCCGTATCCTTCACCGAAAGCTCCTACAATGGGCACGTGAGCATCAGGACTGGACCGATGGAAGAAAGTGGTCTGGTCCGATTATTTACGTTTTCTTTTACATCATCTTTGTCACTTACTTGGGGACGAGCTTGCACCAGGACGGTTTAGGCAGTGTGATGCTCTGAGCAATCGGTACGGTCTTATTAACTGGAATAATATTCTCTCCGTGGGTTCAGCATTATTAGTACACTGGATAATGATGATGAAAACGCTGCATGCTCATCACCATGATGTGATGAACACAACAACCACAAAAGGGCTAAATAACAATCCCAAGCGGCTAACATGTCTCTCATTAAGCATCACTTACAGTAATGAGAACAATCAGGCGGTTTTTTGAGTGGAGCACATCCATAACAACAATGTGATTAGTCCAATTATTTCCCCTGACTCAACATGCGCTAATAATAAAAGAATATCCTTTAGGGTTACGTTACATCCCTCAGAGTTGACGTGTGTTCAATCTAGAAGAGTGTCTGACCGTGGGCTTAGAGCTAACGTGTTATTCTCAGTCACAGCTTATCAACGACAGCAGATAGGGTACTTGAAAACTTGCAAATCCACTCCACCTTAAGGAACAAAACACTTAAAGTTAACAAGGTAAAAATAAAAACACAGCTTGTTATGCACGTCGGACGCTGCAGACTCCATCCGCAAAAACATTAAAGAAACGATTAGTTGCAAAATCAGAGATTACACTCATTCATCTTCCATATTTTGTGCTCCGTTCTCTGGTTTGCATTTCCAAAAAAAAAAAAGAAAGAAAGAAATACCAGAGAGCTCAGTCCAGACATGGCAGTTCGCCGCAGGGGAGCTTTGTGTTCCATCCCTGTATTACGAGCAGGGTGCGATGTCAAGACTGAGCACCGAGGAGCCATATCATGTCTGAGACATAATGCGAAGTGATTGGCCTCGGGAAGGCTTAAAAAAAAAAAAAAAGAAAAAAGAAGGAAAATGTGTGCGCAGCATGGCGGAGGTGAGGGTGCGAGGGCACTCAGTGTGTGGAACTCAGAGAGTTATGTGACTCAAGACATAAAGGCGCATATGTACTGTATGTATGTGTACACATGTAAAGATTATGTCTCGTTTATACATGCATTATGCTTTTCATGCTTTTCATCTCATGACCCTTATCAGTGCTCACTGCATGAGACGACCGAGTGACTCTGTGTTCGGGATCAGTCGCTTCATCATCTGTGCTTTCATGATGAAAGATTTTTACACGACCCCCATCGTGACTCAAAAGACATTAATCTCAGGATAGTCATGAAGCTAGAAATGAGCTTAGCACAGATGAAATGAAAACTTATTACACACCATGACGCTGTAAAACCACAAAATCCATACCAAATGCTGGAAAGATTCTTTGGACCGAACAGACGCCGAACTTGTGCGTTTCTTCACTTCTTCATTTCCTTTTTCCTTTCTACACTTTGTTTACTGTTTGACGTGCAAAACTTAAAGGAAAAACCAAAGACCTTTGATTTCATTGTGGCATGACAAAGAAACATGAAGCTTGTAAGGAAGTAGCAGAGATCATCTGTGTCTCTGGTCAGCACAGAGATGGAGCACGGTTAGACCAGGGACGCCGACTCCGTGAAACTCCACATATGTTAACTTGCCTTGCTGAGTATCTTGCTTACACGACAGTGGATTTAATTCCATGATTTCATACTAGCAAAGTTAAGGCAAAAGTTGGGGTGTGTGTTAGCTTTTTGTGTTATTTTTTAAGGGGCTATAATTGGTTTTACACCTTCAGTCGTGAGAATTTTCACCAGAAGTCCCAGTTTGACTTGAACACCCCTTGTGTATTATTTTTTCATTCTACACTATATGTATATGAGCTGTTTGGGCTTGTAAGATATTTGTAAAAATTGCATATATCATGTATTTATTATTATAAATGAAATACTTAATATTATCTGCTTCTCATTTAGATTACGTTACGTTTTGCAGTAAAAATAATCACAGTGTGTCTATCAGTGATTACAGACTGATATGCCTTAACTTTACTAACATGAAATAATGAAAGGAAATCCGACGTTATGTATGTACAGTACTGTAAGCTACCGACACGGCAAAGTAAAATACCATAAGTGTCACACTCGCCTATTTTGCTTATTATTAAGAGATAACAGCTACATTCCTTTATATTTTTCTCCTTTTCATTAATTGTTTTTTCTCAACTGTGGCCCTATTAGCTTTGACCCTTTCTTCTTATTTCTTTTTAATTCATGTACTCACACACACATTCACAGACTACGGGCAACTTGGGAACGCCAATTAGCCTAACCTGCACATCTTTGGACTGTGGGAGGAAACTCCATGCACACAGAGACGGGAATCGAGCCTGGCCGGGAATTGAACCCAGACCCTGGAGGCGCAAGGTGACAGTGCTAACCACTACACCACCGTGCTACCCCTGTACAATCCAATTACATTTTATTTGTATAGCGCTTTGACAATGTCATTGTCGCAAAGCAGTTTTACACAATCAAAAGAAAATTTGAGAAATGAGTATGAAATGTGTGAGAAAATACACTATGTATGAATCAGAATGATCAGATTGTCCCAGGTGAGTGAGCCGAGGGCTACTGAGGGAAAAACTCCCTGAGATGGCGATAGAAAGAAACCCTGAGAGGAACCAGACTCTACACGGAACCCATCTGTACCGTACAGTATATATTCACAGCATTAGGAATAATCTGTGGTTTATTCTGCGGCGTTTCATAGTGCGAGTGATTTTATTTACCGCATTGCTGTGTAAGGTTAGATGTGCGCTTTTTACTTGTTTCTCCTGTAATGACCTGACATGATGTCCACTAGCCCCCTTCCGTCCCGTCTCGTTTTTTCTGAGTGAGAGACCTTCCAATTCAGTCCCCTGCCTCGCTCACACACTAGAATCAGGGCAATAATGAGAGTAATTAACACACATGGAGACAGAAAAAAGACGAGTGATAGAAAACCAATCAAAAAGAACATCATCGTCTTTCTGAAATTTGCCGTTGAAACGCCTTCATTGTCCTGACCAATTAACGCGCACTCTCTGTCCTTTGTTTTTTGGTAGAGAAGAGGGTTTTCCTTCTATCCACTGATTATGTAATATGTCTTTGCTGTAGTTTTCACTTTGATTCTCAAAAATACCGAAGAAATAACATCCTGTATCGTTCCAAAACGGAACAGGTGCTGCTTTTAGTTTCCACTTACGGGATGATGCTGTATTTTATGGGACCCTAGGTTGGACAGGCCAGGACCCACACCACAGAGACAAATGAGTGACTTGTCACTACTTAATGTGAGCATAAAGCATTATTATTAGTATTGGTATTATTAACATCAGTGGTAGGTTTCTCGCCTGCCATGCAGAAGGCCCGAGTTTGATGGCATCCACTGGATGCAGCGTCGGTCCCAAACCCGGATAAAATTGGAGGGTTACATCAAAAAGGGTGTAAAACCTGCGGCAAGTTGTATGCGGATCAGGTGGTCTGCTGTGGCGACCTCTCGACTGGAGTAGCTGAAAGACTAACATCATAATGACCAATCAGAATCAAGAATTCAACAATGTCACGATAGACAGACAGATAGACAGACAGACAGACTACTTTATTAATCCCAAAGGGAAATTGAATGGTTAGAGCAGTCAGTTCACATATTATACAAGTAAGCAACAAGCAAGAATTGCAGTGAGGAAAAGCAAACAAAGAAAGTATTTACAATTTAAGGTAAATTAAAGAGGTAAATATGCTGTCAAATAATACGAATATACTGCTTCTATATATATACGCATCACTTGCATGAGGTTGTATATACAGGTGCGAACGAATAAGGTGCACCAGCAAGTAGTAATAGAGAGAATGAACCAGCAAGTATATAACCAGCAAATATTAATAAAAGAGAGGATGAAATGAGTGTGAAATGAGGTGACCAAAGTGCAATTAATACAGAATATATATGAGCCTGTTTAATGTGACGTCAGAGAAGGAGATCCCTCTCTTGACACAGAGCAGATTTACTGTAAAGCCTAACTGCAGTTGACAGAAAAGACAAAAGACTATATAAACTGATTGATGTGATTATTAACAAAAGACCTTCCTGTTCCTGAGGACTTTCCACGTGTCCTGTAAAAGACACACGCGCACAGTTCAGTCCTACTGATGTACTCAACTGAGTGGGGGAGGGGTTTCTTCCACATCAACCAATCACAGAGAGAGCACATCTTAATCCCGCCCACATCCAAAACACCCCGAAGAAGCCCCGCCCCCTCGTGTTTGGTCCGTGGATGTAAGCGAAGCTGCAGAGCTTTAAAATATTACATTAAAAATAAAACAAGTAAAATAAATTAACTGCGGCAAACTCCAACCGAGTCACTGAGGCGGCCTGGGCATTTATTTGCAAGTGTTTCAGAAAATGACAAGTAAGTAAAAAAAAGATATATATTTAAAAAAAAAAAAAGGAAGCGGAAAACCCAGCGCGAGGGCTACACCTGGAGCTAACGCTAACTAGCTAGCTAGGCTGCACTGAGATTACATAGCCCCTTTATTAAATACGGATAAATGATAGATAAAAAAAATACTTAGACGTGATGTGTTTAGTTGACCAATATGTTATTTTTAAAAATACTTTAGAATAGAAGCGGTGTGAATAGCGAACATCCGGTCAGCTCGCGCTATTTATAAGAGGAGACGAGGCTAACAGTGTTTAGCTAGCTAGCATGAAGCGGGGCTCACGGTTCTCACACTTTTATAATTAAGTGTATAAGAAAATGTACATACTTTATTATGAAAAGCTGAATGTAACTGTTACATCTAAATCGGGTTTTTATAGTGTTTATGAAGCGGTCACTGTGGGCTTCTATTGTCTCTAGTAGTCGGCTTCCATTGCCTTGATTCTGGGCTTTGTCGCATTCCGCGTGCATATGCGCTATTGTGGCGCCCTACATCAAGTGTAAGTTCTTTTCCGTCATGGCGTATGTAGTGTACTTGTTCAATTACTAGGCAGCGTTTTGAGATACGGCCCTCGATTATACCCGATTAATAGGAAACAATTTTAATTACCGTATTTTCCAGACTACAAGTCGCACTTTTCTTTTAGTCACCTGACTTTTTTATATTGTAGGCATTTTGTCAATAGATTTGCTCTCTTGGCACTTTTGCCTCATTTGACAATAAATTATGTCACTTTAAACTTTACATTTACAGTAAACTCTAAACGTAACAGGTGAGAATGCCAGTAAAAAGAAAGCTATACCAAACTGAAGACTATAAAACCTGCAGCCGAAAACAGCAATCGAGCAGCTGGAAAAAGTTTGTGAAAAAGTGAGTGAGTGAAAAGCTCGTCAAGGACTGGCGCGAAGCCCACGGTTCCATTAATTCCATTATGGAAAAAAAGCAAGAAGGGTAATCGTGGTATGAAGGCTGCGTGGCCTGGACTGGAGTCTGCATATGGTTCCTCGAACAGTGAGCTGCTTCAGGGTCTATCAGTTATATCAGAGTTATGTCCCCGTGCCCGGCTAGTCGCCCAGGAGATAAATATTAACAATTTCCCTGGCAGAGTGATTTCAGAAACTGCCACAGGACTTCCAAGCCGAGGTCATCAGCTTTCTATCCTTTGTTAAAAAGGAGATCATGGCACACCACGTGACACCAGATTATATAATTAACATGGATGAAGTGTCTCTAACTTTTGTCCGCCCCACGAACCGAAATATCACAGGGAGAAAAGCCAGAAGAGGGTGACCACTGGGCCGGAGACCTCACACTTTACACTGGTACTAGCCTGCTGTGGAGATGGCATGGAATTGCCACCATTGGTCATTTTCAAACGCAAGACCATGCCAAAGGCTGAATTCCCATCCTCCATTGTCGTGACCGTAAACAAGAAAGAGTGGATGGACGAAGGAACAAATGAATATTTGGCTAGAAAAGTGCTATCCCAAACGTCCTGATGGATTCTTTAAAACACACAAAGCCATACCTGTGATGAACAGCACACGACTCCATATCACTCCGCTAATCAAACAGAAAATCAAAGCCTGCAACTCCGTACCTGCAATAATCCCCGGAGGGACGAATAAGTTACTCAAACCACTCAATATCACAGTTAACCGGAGTTTTAAGCCTGTCTTACGTCTCCTCTGGGAAAACATGCATGGTGGACAGAGAACATGGCTTCACGGCAACCGGGAGGATGCTTCATAAAACTTATCAGGATGTCGTGAAATGGATCAACACTGCATGGAGTTCGGTGATGACTGACACCATCTTGTCGGGTTTCAGACAGTCTGGACTACTTGGTGAACTTGAGGACAGTCAGATAGAGGAGGAAACGCAGCTTCATCTTCCCTTAGAGTTCCCAGAGATGTTTAAGAGCGACACAGAGGACGAGGAGTTCAACGGATTCAGTGATGCAGAGATTTCTTTTCTAAAAGCGCTACTGCTTCTTGTTATGCCTAGCCTATACCTTCTTTATAGGCCATTTTAAACTTTAATTACTAGCCGTTTCCATTATAGTGTTTCTTAGTTAGTTAAAAAGCAATTTTCTCTTAAGAAATCGATTAAAAAAAAAAAAATTTGACTTTTGTTTATATATATGTTTATTTTTTCATGTTCAGCCACTATTTTTGCTCATATTGACTAATAGTCTGGTGCGACGTATAGTCCAGAAAATACGGTAAATATAAAATAAAAGTAGATTATTTTGGATAGAAAAGAATAAAGAAATGTGTATATAATATAAATGTATCTAAAATATTTAATATAATTATATGTTTAGTTATAATGAATCTATTAATTATAATATGGTTCACATTAATAGCTACAGTAAATAAGTTTCTTAGGAAGAAAATAAATGAGCAATTCATTACATATTTATTTACAGCTATTATATATTTTCAGTTTATTTTCTGTTCTAGGTTGTTCATGAATATATTTAACAGTTTGATCCAAAAGTGATGCATTTAAAAAAAAAAAAAAAAATACATTTTTATAAATCAATGTTTGATATGAGTTGTTTTTAAAATAAATATTTATTTTCCAATTTTTATGTAGTTTTTAAAAAAAGTTAATGGTTAAAGATACACTCTTTCTTTAAAATATAAAAATACTTAAAAAATAAGTATTAAAAATTTTTATTAATTTATTTTAGTGTAATATATTTTGCTGTATTATTCTGTATTCTGTTATTTTTTCATATATAAGGTTAGATTTATAAGTAACCTGTACACCTGCTTCTCACCTCTTTTTTTGTTTGTTTTGTTTTTAAAATCTGTGCTTAATAAATCTTGTTAAAACCGTGATCTAATAAAATTTTCTTTTCTACTTTTCAGGCATGAAAAGGAAACGATCTGACGACGGGTCTGAAGACTCCTCCATCCCTCTAAACCTCTCTACAGCCCAGGTGAAAAGATCTCGACTCTCAAGAGGGAGGAAAGAGGGTTTAACACTTAATCCAGGAGCAGAGAAGTTTTTCTTTTAAGCATGCTAAAAGCAGAGTGTGTAAAAATGATAGTGTATGTGCTTTTAAAACCCTCATCTCTTTAACAAATGTGAACTTTTTAAAGAGACGGGGATGGAACGCAATTGAGTGCGGCATCACGTTTCACTTCCGCCGGAGTGTTGCAGTGGCGCCACGCTGAGATGCTCTCAGTGCACAATCACATTACTGAGAATAATCCATCTAATTTAGACAGGAGACCGGGACAGAGAGAGCTGTTTGGGTTATTTGTCTGAATCGCTGATTAAAAATTCTGATTGCATCATCCTTGAAATCAAAATAATATTCCTCTACAAACTCATTTTGCTTTGCTTGAGGAGATTTGAGAATTAATACGATAATATTTTGTTAAACCTTGTGAAATGTATTTAAGTGCTAATTAAGCACCCCTGCCGTGATTTTACTAACATCTAAAAAAAAAAAAAAAAAAAAGAGACAAATTTACAGTTTATTATAAATTATGAAATGTTAAGTAATTTATTATATATAATCATGCGTGTGTGTGTGTTCGTAGGTCCAAGAGCTGATCTCCCAAGAGGTGCAGAATTCTATGGAACAGTCTGATAAAATGATGAAAGCGCTGATTGAGAGAATTCAGGAGATCAATAATGAACCCAGATGCGATGCCAGAATTCGGAAGCTGGAGGTGAGTCAGTCAGTCAGTCAGTGAGTGAGTGAGTGAGCTGGTCACTCTAAAACAGTGGTTCTCAACCTTTTTTTGCAGTGGGCCGCACTATGTCCAAGTTCAAGTCTCACGGGCCGCATATTATTTA
>JAQMYL010000008.1:26201211-26216579 GCA_030014365.1 Clarias pachynema
CAGTATTGTTGTAGAATGTAGAAAATAAATCACTAAACAAAAACAAAGAAATTCGCAAGTGACCCCAAACTTTTGAACGGTCGTGTTTATTGAAGATGTCAAATTTATCATATGTTTTGTGCGAGTAAAAAAAAAAAAAAAGTCTTTTGTTTTTTTTATTGTTTAGTCCTAATTCGAACTTGGTGTTAATTTATTCCGATTCTACACCACAACCAGACCAAGCCTTGCATAAAGACACACTGATTGTACCATCTCATGCAGTTCAGAAGGTTAATGCCAGGATTGATCTGGCGTTCATGTGACCTCGGTTTTAGGGGAAATTACCAGTCATGCGATCCTTTTGATACATCCGTTTTATTTTAAGACCAAGCCTCTGAGTAATATTGCACGTTACTGTATTTAACTTCTGCAGGAGCTATTTATAGAAGCAGTTTGTAGTAGACCCCCGGCTCCTGGTGGTTATCACATGTGGGCTTTTCTCGAGAAGAGCCAGCCACGCTCTAAAAGCCCCTATTTTTGGTGTAATAACTATAATAGCAGCGATGATGAAGTAACTGTTGTAAACGCCCGTGAAAGTGGAAAACACCGTCCTTTCCAGCCTCCTCTGTAACCTGATCCTCAGGTCTACACCCGCAGCGGCGTGTGCTGGCAAACCACGTGACTGGCAGGAAAGTCCTAAAGTGAAACAAAAGCTGGTGATATAATCGTCTAAAGCCTAAAATCTGACTTGTTAAATGTTTGTGTTGCTTTTAAAGGTGTAATCAGTGCTTCATTTTTCTCCACCCCTTTTTACTGTGTCAGTGTTCGTGAATCTTATGCTGGAGTTACTCAACCATATGCAGAGGCACAGGGAGGGATTGGTTTCATCATTTTATTTATGAAACTAAATTAGTTATAAACTTTTTTATTTCTGTGATCACATATTTCTGTGATAAACATCATCTGCTTATTCCACTTCTTTCCCCGATCCACTCCTGACACCACGGTTAAAGCTACTGTTGTTGGAAATCCATCACACACACCCTCATAGTGTGAGGAAGCTTCTGTTTAAACTGTGAATTTGATTATTTTCCTCTAACAGCACATCCTGAAGCGCGGCACGCCTCGCACCTCTATAACCTGGGTTCGATTCCCGCCTCAGGGTCAGTGTGTGCGAGTTTGCATGTTCCTCCCCCGTGCTTGGTGGGTTTCCTCCGGGTACTCCAGTTTCCTCCCACAGTCCAAAGACATGCAGGTTAGGCTAATTGGCGTTCCCAAATTGGCCGTAGTGTACGAATGAGAAGAAACAATACACTACATCGCCAAAAGTATTCGCTCGCTTGTTTTCACATACATATGAACTTGAGTAACATCCAGTTCTTAATCCATAGGGCTTAATATGATGTTGGCCCCGCCCCCTTTACAGCGATAACAGCTTCAACTCTTCTGTGAAGGCTTTCCACAAGGTTTGGGAATGTGTTTATGGGAATCTTCCAGAAGATACTGATGTTGGATGAGAAGTCCTGGCTCGCAAGAATTGGTTGTTACTCAAGTTCATATCCATGTGAAGACACCCAGTTAGATATTTAACCAGTTTGATTTGAGTTGACTGCGTGGATTTTGGTGGCACGGATCCAACATGTGGATTAAATATTGAGTTAAGTCTCCAAAAACTTAGTTATCCTGCTTTATTCATTCCACATCCAGCTCTGATGTGTGTTTAATGACAACCTTCTGTTGGAACACAGCAGGATCCGACGATCTATCCGATGGTTGGTGGTTCTGCTGAAGAGTTCTGAGCTTCTCCTCGTCCTTTATTATTAAATCCACTATGTTCAATGTAAATCATCCCCCAGAGCGCGATGCTTCCCCCAGCGTGATGAACAGCTGCTACAGTGTTCTTAGGGTTAAATGTCTCAACTTTACTCCTCCAAACACACCTCTGATCTAAACCTTTCCTGCCAACTTGAGATTGAGCTTGAAGGTGTGGATTTTGGACCGAGGCTCCTTTCTCTGGCTCCAGGCTTACAGTCTATGCTGATGTTTGACTGGAGACAGTGACACTGATGTCCCAGCAGCTTCCAGTTCATGTCAGGCCTGTGTCTTGGTGGTTCCTGCGTCGTCCAGCAGGATAGTTTTGGTCTTCTTGCACACACCTTGGAAGAGGGACTTCACTTCTAAATAACTTGTTCTTACCGTACAGTGGTTCGAGCTGATCTTGGAGACGTTCCCAGTGACGTTTATGACTCGTGTAAGTCTTATCATCTTTCTCAGATCTGTACCGAGCTCTTTAGACTTCCTCATTAAACTGTGCTTTGGTCAGTTCAAATTCAGACAAATGTCTCATTATGCTGCTAATTGTTTGTTTTGGTCAGAGGCACAGTTTCTTCCTTGTTTAATTCAGCTGGCCTGAGGTGTTTAGAAGAGGAACAAAGAACAAATCGGCAGCTACCGTACAATACATTACTTGTTAGTTATTTGGGAAGCTCTAGGTCTAAGTCTGAGTCCTGATCCAGGCTGTTGAGCAGAGGCATTTTAATCAGACAGATTCCTGCCAGAGTGTAAAGATTACCAGTTCAGGGTTAAAGGTCGTCCTTTAGGGCGCAACTGTTGTTTCTAGTTGATTAAACACGCAGCTTTGTGGCTATTAGGACAAACCTTTAAACACCGCTCGAGTCAGTACATGACGTCGAAAAAACGTCTCTACAGATATCGGACGTTCTAAATGTTCTAAATGCTAATGTGCTAATTATTACCATTTCATTATTTTTGTGCGTGTGTGTTTCTGTGTAAGTGTTATTTTCTCTACAGCTTTATTCCAAAATGGGTTCAATTCATTCTTTTCCTCAAAATTATACAAACAATACACCGTAATGACAACGTGAAAAAAGTTTATTTGAAATTAATTTAAAATAAAAAATTCCAGACACTCCCACTCGATCTCAGGCCCGTCCGGCCTCCACTGATCATTCCTCAGATTCCTCGACTGGAGGGAAACTCAGACGTGGGAAAAGTGAAGCGCCGCTGTAAATGCTTTCCGGATGCACTGTAATTACAGTCTTAATTCCGATTCATATTGTGAGTGAACAAGAAACTGTTTTCTTTACTTTTGAGTCATAAACAATTTAAAAAAAAAAAAAAAAACTGTCTTAGGGAAGCACCTAATACTTTACCGGCCTACATAGATTTCTCAGCGGGTCTTGTTCAAGGTTCTTCGGTTTGTTATGGATTCTTCTGAGATAAGGAAAGACTTTTGTTGTTTTTTACAGATAGGGACAAAATCAAGAAACTCACACATATACAGTACAAACGTTTAAGGTCGAGGGGAGAGTGCTAACCAAAAGCGTTTCCTTTCTGAGAAAAGTGGTAATAAAAAGTAGTTATAAAAAGAACAAGAACAACAACTCAGACTGAAAGAATGCATGAACGCTTCAGGAAAAAAAAAAGAAGTTTTTAAATTTGTTTTTCCCCTTTTCCTGCAAACTCCAGTTTGATTCTGCAGGTTAAACCATAAGTATTTAAAATGGTGTCATGTCTGCTTTGTTTTTGTTAGCATCAAGCATGGCTTTTATTTTTATAGTAAGCTAGCATGAAAATGTGGTCATTTATTTAAAGTTGATTATGGTGTATTTGTGGTTTAAGTATCATTGAAACGGAAATAGAGACATGAATCTCATCAGGCAAAACAGTGACCGGCAAAAAAAAAAGCCAGAAGTGAGTGTGGTGAGGAAGTGTGCAAGCTAAAGATAAAAAATTAACTCATTACACAAACTAAGTTATAACCAAGTGTGTTCTTTTTTTTTTGTTTGTTTTGTTTTTTGGCCTCAGGTATAAAGGATTATTGTGCTTCCAGTTTGTCCTCAGACGGAAACCCGAAGGCCGAAAGCGCCGGACAGCAGCCCGTGGTACAATCATCACCGTCGCAGTCATAATAAAATTCCTGGACCCGATTAAACGCAGGTCTTTTTCACTAGAGCTTCAGTCAATGTTACAGTCTTCTTAGTTTTTTTATTTTTTTTTTTGACCTCATTTCTGAGAACATGGCTGAAATCCGAAATTGGATTTCAAATCATTCTGAGTCACTCCTGGTCATGAATGAAGTTCAGTGTTTCTTTAATTTTCTCAAGAATTTGCAGCAGTTTCAAACATCTTGTTTTTTGTATTTTTTTGTACTACAGTAACGGGTGGTGAAATCTTCCTCTTTGTGAAAACAAGTGAGGGGTCAAGGATAAAATTTCAACATCAAGGGGATCTCCGTTTCTGATCCGATCAGACGCTGTTTATATAAACAGCTTTGTCTCATGCCTTTATTCACACCATGACCGGTCATGAATTCTCCATTCTGATTGGTCAGAAGATTGATTGGATTGTTCGGGTACAGTTTCCAACGCGCCGGCTCATTCCCCGTGATTTCTTTAGGAACGTTATTTATAATAATCAGATTAAAAAGTGTGTCGTCATATCATTTTTTATTATTATTAATTATTATAATTATTCCAACAATTATGGAAGGAGTCTCCAGTGTCGGCACTTGCATAAGTCATTTATTAATAAATCCAAAAATTGTAATAGCTTTTCTTGGAGGTGTAACTCTGTAAATAACTAAAATAAATAACATGTACAAGTCTGCTCGTTGTGATGTGTTTATTTGTTTCTTTCTGAGTCATAAGAGGAAGTCGAGCCAGGTGTGTTCAATGCAGCGTAAAAACGCAGGTCTGATCTGCACCTGAACTGTACCTTCATCATCATCATCATCATTTCATCCTGATTTACTGTCAGGCCACATGCGAGGGTGAAGCGCCAAAACACGGCTGGCGCTAAGGTCATGCTAGCACACCTTAGCCAAGTTAACATTACACCTACGTGTAGACACAAAAACTTATTTGTAGGTTCTTCTTAGAAATTAATAAATTCTCCGTGGATCAGACCTGCTTATCCGGGGCATCCCACAGGACTCGCTGCTGGGCCCCGTGTGATGCACTGGGTGTTCTGGTGCCTTTCTATCCCAGCCAGCACTTTCCTGCGGGCACGGGTGAGCTTTTGGGTGGGCCTTGGGTGATCCCATCACCAGTTTATAGTGATATTACTGACCATCAATGTTACTGTGTTAAACTTAATGGTGTAATTATGTCTCATCTGTAAATAAACCCCCAAAGCACAGAATGAGATTGCTTCTGAGATATATTGCAGCACTTTATGTCAGCATAATAACCTGGTTTTTTCATGTTTATGAAGATGATGTCATAAAAGAAAATAACACCTATAAAGATTGCATGTTGATCCGTTTGCTTAAACATTAGTTTACTGAATGAGCTCGGATTTCCTCTGCTGTTCAGAACATTCTGGAATTTGAAGTCATTAATCGCAGAGTGATGCTATTTTAAATAAAGCCTTTCTGAAACACTGATGCGCTCATTTTGGTCCCCTGTTGACCGTCCCTCGATTTCCTGCACATCGGATGACCTTTAAATCTTGGCAACGAAGCCGTTTGTCAGGGAAGTTTTTAAAAAGGTCTGAAATTTCTAACGACGAAACTCCAAGAACTGTAAATAAAAAGCTGAAATGTTTTATTGTCTGCATTTAAAACGCACCGGGTGGAAACTTAGAGGGGAAATTACCTTTTAATAAAAGTTATTTAATTTAAATAAAATGAAAGTTCCCTGTAAGTTTCATTAAAAAGAAAAAAAAGAATTAGGATCATTCTGGAATTGCACATGTTGGTTGTAATAAGTTAATACATACACTCTTGGAAACGAGGGTTCTTTAAGGAGTTAAGAGGTTCTACATGAAGATGTCTTGGATGGTATTAAGGATCTAGATTCTTCAAGGCTCCTCTGTGATAAGTAAAAGTTCCTCAGTGGCTCCTGAAATAAGTTATTTAAGAGTTACTTCAAACAAAGACCCCAGTAATACATAGATACTGCACCTAAAAGGTTCTTTTTAAGGATGTGCTAGGTTGAAGCTAGCTCCCCAGAAGGTGCCGACCTCCTTCATTAAAGGGTTCGTTCTTGTATAGAGTTACAAGATTTATACTTCTGAGTTTTTAATGGTTTAGTGGATCCTTAAGGTTCTTAGCTTCCATAAAAAGAAGTGTGCACTTGGATCGAATTGGATTGGATTCTGGATAGACTTCTTTAAGGGTCCCACCAGGCTCCTACCCAGTTAATATCTACAGCCTTAGTGGAAAAGTGGGTTCTTTAATTGAGTTATTTATACAACAGTTATTTAACCTTTTGTAAAAGCTCATATGTTGTTGTTTTTTTCTATGAATCCCTGAACTGTAGGGTTCTACATTGTTCAGGTCTTATTCAGGGGTTCCTCATGGGTTTATAGAACCTTAAAACAATGTGTTTTTTTCCCCTGCTGGTTCACATCCAATCTCAGCAGTTGTTTATTTATCCATAAAGCTTTAATACACTCTTGGAGAACCTTTTTTCTCCCTGCAGAGTGTGTGTGTGTGTGTCTGTGTGTGCGCAATATTATTAACAGGGTAAGTGTACATAGAAACACTTAGGAACCCATCTTGCTTCCACAAAGGGCTAAATTTGCATTAGAACCATTTCTGATGGGAAACAGTTTGAACCTTTAAGAGCTCCACCACCATGTGTCCAGTCAGTACACCCAGATTTACAGGGAAATAAAAAGGTTCTTTAAGCATTCTTTAAGACTTGTAAGGAGAACTCTTTGCTGTAGAGATCCACTAGGAGTGTACTATTTGATATAAATGGCAGGTTCCTGAATAGAGCTGATTAATGTGTGTAAATGGGACTAAAGGTTGATGGGGATTTCCACTAAATTCAGAATGCTGTCTGGAAATGACGAAGTCAGTACAGCTCTGTATCCTGGCATCTGGAATGAATGGCTTCATGTCATATCCTTGTTTTATAATTTTACAATTCTGGGGTTAAAACAACAATTTAACTTCATAATAGTTGTAGGTGTTTCTTAATGATTGTTGTTTTTTGCTCAGGAACCTTTACAGCTTTAGTTATATGAAATGTGTGTGTGTGTGTGTGTGTGTGTGTGTGTTCCACTGACTTAAGTGTCAGATTTGTGGATCGGACCGGACAGACTCAGTGATGAGTCCTGGATCGGCACTTCACCATTCCGATGAATTTTGCATCATTGTAATGGACTTAAACTTCCCACTTCTCCCTTACATCTGATTTCTATTTTGAAAAAAAAAAAAAAAAAAGTGAAGTGAGATAAAGGCGTCCTCTTCAGTTTGGTTCTCTGATTTGGGAAAAGCACATATGAAACTGTCCGAGCATGCTGACCACATCATCCGTGTTTTGGTGCGAGTTGCTTATGAGCTGTTCCTGCAGCCAGGCGGTCTGGTTCTTTAAGGAAGGTCCTGGATGCTTCATGGAGGTCCTATGAAGAGCACCGGTGATCTTGTTGGGAATCATGGTGCCTTTCCAGGAGGTTCTGTCTGAGGTGAGGAGGGTTCTGCAGGGGGTGAACCCGAACCTCCTTCCTTCGCTTCTGAGTCAGCTTGTGGAGGCTGAGATCTTCTCGGCTCAGTACTACCAGAGGTTATTTTCAGAGAACCTGAGCGATGTGGAGGTGGACGTGGACGACCTGGCCAGGAGACTCGCTCTTCCTGTGTGGGAGAAATGGGATGCCAGTAAAGTAATCCTCTCCTCAGTGCTCATGGAGAACGAGCCGGATATCCATGGTATGATCAGCTTCTAAAATTTTCTTATTTTCAATCAGAAGTGTTGTGCATTAATATTATTATTATTATTATTATTATTATTCGTGCCTGTCGAATGAACCATTATAATTCCGAGCAGCCCTGAAGATACATTTCTCATGGGAAAAGTTATGGGATTTTTTTTTTTTTTTTTTTAACTAAAGCAGCCTAGCAAACATAATATTTGACTTTCCTGGCTGCGTAGTCGCTGCTGAAGAGCCAAGACTGGCACAGATCTCACCCATTCCTGCATGGCAGGTTTTTTTTTAACCGACATTCTAGTGAGAGTTTATTATTAGTGTTACCTTTTCAATTCATGGTTTCAGATTTATTCTGCGCTTTCATGATCATTGTGCTCATTATACCGGTACATGTCTAAGCAAAGCCTGGCGCTCTGGGGGGGCAAATACAACAACAACCAGACTCTCCGGGCAGAATTTCTGTGGCGTCGTCCTGGGTACAGGACAAACAGGAAGTGTAATTTTAGGGGCAGTGTATTTAATGTGTGGTGAGTGCCAGGCGAAGCTTTCTCTGCCAGGAACACAAAGTGTGGTGTGTGTGTTTTGTTTTTTCCCTTTATTTTACTTTTTTTTTAAATTGAAAAATCACACTGTAAAGGGAGTGCTTTATCACGTGATCAGGTGTGTGCATTTATAAATCAACAAACAGGCAGGAAGCTAGATAAGCATACACGATATGACTAAAAGTATTTGCACTCCTCACCAAAACACACATATGAGGTTCTTCCTGAAACAAAGCTGGAAGCCCACCATAGAGCTCCACTATCACTGGGAATCAATCTGGAATAAACACACAGATAAATCATAAAGTAATGAACAGACAGACAGATGCAAACAGGTGCAGACAGATGTAGACAGATGCAGACAGATGTCCACCTCACCATCAGTGAGCGTCTGCACCTTTCTATCCGCCCCTATAATTTGCTCACAATTGCTAATTAGTTAATTGGGATACATTAAATCGATGGTATTACCCGCTGCACGGTGGAAGCCTCGCGTGCACGCCCGTGCCGAGCCGCGCGCCAGACCAGACGCCTAAATGTGAAAGTAAAACCAAAGCGGCCCCAAACTGCGCACCAGACCCGCGCCACAGCTCAGCGCCACAGCTCCGTGCAACAGGACAAAGAAGCAGCGGCTCCTCCGCTCCTGGGCGAACCATCACGTCGGCATGAAATAAAAGAAAATATGTTTTTGGAGTATAACATGGAGCCTCGCTCTGAAACTGGTAATAACTGATTATTATTAATAATAAATATTGAGCTGGAGAGGAGAAGAGCTCAGGGCGCAGGGGAAAGTTTACGGTTTACTTTGCTGCTGATCTCACATTTATTAATTATAATGTCACTCCAGTGATTATGATTTTTTATATATATATATATATGCTTCAGTAGGAGTTTAATAACTTTTTTTTTGTTGTTGTTGTTGTTTCAGTGATTGTATTTTTTTAAATTTATTATTATTATTATTTTATTATATATTTTTTTGTTTTTTTAGCATTAAAGTTTAGTTTTGCAACTAAATTTTGTAATAAAGTTGTGCTTTGCTCTTTTTCCCGCTATAACTCCGCCATGAAGTTGTTTGTCGGCGACCCGAGGCTCTGCGCTCTGTGCACGCGCTCTGTGCCCGCGCAGGTGCGCCCCGGGTCCGAGTTGCGCGCGACGTTAAAAGTTTGAAAGTTTGAAAGTTCTGTTCAGGTGTTTTGCGTTTTGTTCGATTCGGGTTTTAAACGCGCTGGAGAGGAGCTGATATAATCACAGCACAGTGGAGCTGTTTACTGTGATGATGATGGTGATGATGATGGTTGTGGTGATGATGATGTAATACAGTGATACACATGCTTTCGTTTTCAAAATGTTTTCTTTGATCGGTGTAAATATTAACAATTATTCATGCAACTGAAAGCAAATCGTGTTCCCTGCCCTAGTTTATCCTCAAACATTTACTTTGGACTGGTTTGGAGATGATCAGGAGCTGCACTGCTGCTGTAAACATGGCTTTGAGTAGTTAAGCTGATCATTTAAGGTTTTTTTTTTTTTTGGTTCAAGTTCAACACTCATTCCTAAACTAGTATTTTGCAGAATGCATTTGTGGCATTGCCTCATCATGGGGTTGTTTCTGAATAATCTGGGGCAGAATGCAGGGTGCACATTTACGGCACACTTTACTGGGTTCTTCGGATACATGTGAGGGGCACAACGCTTTATAAGGAAGGATTTTTGGGTAATACTTGCCTCCTAAGTGGTTTGTTTTGGGTAGTTATGGGGCATATTGCTGCTTTAAAGGTTTTCTTGGACATTTGGTTGGTACACTGCTTCTTGAAGTTGTGTGTTTTTGTTTGTTTAATAGTTAGTAGGCACATTGTGGATTTTCTCAGATCGGTAAGGGGCACATGATATCTGTAAGGAGTTCTTTGTGTAGGTGAGGGGCTCAGTGGTGCCTTAAAGGCATGGTATTAAATATTAGGGGATAAATTACATTTATAGCTGCTATTTCGTGGATAGTTACCGTATTTAAGGCAACCGTACTATTAATAAAGGGATTCTTTAGGGCAATTACAGTATGTGCCTTTTAATTTAAAGTGATTATTGTGTCTTTGAGGAGTTCTTTGTCTACTTAAGGGGTACATCACAAAACAGCTTCCCTGGTTATTTCTGCACATTTGCACGTGCACTTTATGTTGTCTTTTGCTGTCTTTTTTGTCCTTTTTATAATTCTTAGATAGTTTTGTTAATATGTGGTGTTGATTTGTTTTGTCTTAGCTAGTCAGCTAATTATGTGTCCTAGGTAGCTAGTTAGATTTTATTAATTTATGTTGCATGAGTGTAGCACCTTCATCCTACAGGAATGTTGTTTCATTTCACTGTGACCTGAACTGTATATGGCTGAAATGACAATAAAAGCCTACATGAACTTAACTTACCTTGATTTTTCTGTTATAAAAGGGGTATTTCAATAGTGAAGAGTATCGGTGCTTCCTTAAAGGGATTCCATAAATATTAAGGAGTATATTGGTCCTTTTGGGGGTTGTCTAGGCAGTTAAAGGGCATACCTTACTCTTTGATTAAGTAGAGAGTATACTGGTTGTTTAAGTGGTTTTTTGGATCCTTAAGTGGCATGCTTCTTTCTAAAACAAATTCCTTGATTATTTATGTAGTATCTTAGAGGTGTTTAGGGGTATTTGGATGGTGATGGTATGTGTGAGTGCTTCCTTAAAGGGATTTCTTACCTATTGTATTTAGGGGGTACGTGGTGGTCTTTAAGGGGTTCTTTAGAATGTTAAAGGACACAGTGCTTCCTTAAAGAGAGTCCTAGAAGATATACTGGGTGTTTAAGGGACACAGAATTGCATCAAGGTTGCGCTTTTTTTCTTTCCCAACTTTCCATGCATGTTTACGCACATTTGTTTCACACACATGGTTTATCTAAGTTTATCTGAGCTAGAGAAGATAAAACTATATGTTGTTTTTCCCAAGGTTGTACATGGCTTATTATGGTTATGGGGTACATTCTTTCTGTAATGATGTGATGAATGGCTGATGAGGACTTGGGGTTAATCACATTTCCATGATGTCATCGCCGAGCTAATATACTGTATTGATGGGGAATTGTTATATTGACATTATTTACTCCATTATGTAAACAAGTCACAAGCCTATAGGCAAGATTAACAAAGGAACACACCAGCTACTGCTGGGTGACTTTTTATTTAATTAGGCAACATTCATTTGGTTCATGACTAAAATGAAGTCCATATAATTTAGAATAATTTAAATTAAAGCCTGTTGTTGTTACAGTGCTGGTTCTGAATCCAGTTTGACCCGTTTTATTTTTCATAGAACATGAAGACGTCATTAGTATGGATCAGGTGGAAACCATACCTGGTAAGTATGTGTGAGAATAATATATATGTACTGTATGTGTCTGCTGTTTATGTCTGGGTGTGTTTTATACATTTTAACCGACCACTAACAGGAATTTGGAGCATTATTTTGATGGTTTATTTGCTTTTATGAATAACAGATCGGCTGCTGTTGGATCTCATCATCTCCACTCCAATTGAAGAATTTGCCTTTGAAGAATTTCTTGGTCAGTTACTCTTCACCGTGCATAAACAACAAACATGTACACATCTACTACTCAGTTACTTCTACTAGAAATTATATTTTAACTTCAGTTATGCCTTTTTTTTCTTACATCAGATGAGAGTTACTCAGAAGAGGTCTGGGATGATATCCCAGGTGAGTGCAGGGCTACCTTTTTTTTCCTAATGATCGAACGGGAATGCCCGAGAAGCCCAAATGTGATTTCAATATTGTGTATGTTTATCATTCTTATATGGTTGATCACATTTATTGTAAAGCAACAAGACTTTGTTGTTGGTTTTGCCAATTTTCTTTCTTCCTTATTAGATGGATCAGAAGATAAATCCACGCTGGTATGTGAAGTTTGTGATGAGAATTCCTCTGTGAGAAAGAGGCAGACCAGGAAGCGCCGAGGTGAACATTACAGATTTGTTGATTGTTCAGTCTGCTTCCTTTATTTGCTGTTTTTCTTTACTCCTGCAAACTACCAACCTGTAAAAGTTTGTGCGTGTGTGTGTGTGTGTGATTCTCAGTAGTGACTGAAAGACCGTCAAAGCAAACACCTCGCCCTAAACGCAATAAAAAAGGTAATAAAGTAAACCATAACAGTTGAATGCACACTCATTTCAAACTGTACAATAAAACATTTTGAGTATGTGTTTAATTGGTAATCCCCTTTGTTTCTCACTTGCATCTCATCCCTTGATTAGCCCCCCCGAGCAGTGAATTTCCCCCTGAAGTCAACATGGCTGTGCAGGAAGGGGATTTCCACATCGCTGGTGTGCCTTCGCTTGTACACTTCCCCTTAACCATCGCCACCGCTGCCTCTCTAATGCCATCTGGTGAACATGAGTTCTAATATTTTGGTGACGTTTTCAGGTCCGATTTCATTTAATTCTAATTAAGGGTGTGTGGTTTTTTTTTGTTCCTCTCTTTAAGGTTCACCAACAATGCAAATCATTCAAGCATTCAATCCTCTCTCTTCTCCGGTGATTAACGGCATTCTGCCCGTAGGGCACACCTATGTGCTGGGTGAGTCATAAGTTTCACTATCTTACCCTCTGTGTGTTTTGACGCCAGTCTAAAGAGTAATATCTTTTATCATCTGATCTTGTAGTTTCACCACAGTCTATAGCGCCAGTGCCAGCGCCGGTACCAGTGCCACAGACCCCCCCTCTGTCACCTGGTAGGTAAAATACATTACATTTTCTGAAAGAAATATCTCTTTGAAAACATGACGTATCACAACAGCCAGTCAACATAATGTCTGCTTTGATTATTATGCAATGACTCAGGAATCAGAAATTGCAATATGGTGTGTAGGAGTTTGGGTTAAGTTTCCAAAGCATAATTTCAAAATCCAATACTACGGGGGGTGTTTTTGGTATGATTTTTTTCATGTGAACATATATCGGCTGCTGGGAAAGGGAAACAAACTCTGCACATTTTAATTGTGTTTTAATTCAATGTACATTGAAGCAAAAATATTCAGGACTGAAAATTCAGCTGCTATAGTTTGGCTGAACAAATGTCAAAACTGGCTGCTGCCTTCCAGGCAAGAATACAGCTAATGAAGGGAAAACATTGGCTGATTTATGTCAGGTCATAAACTTGTACACTTCGGTGTACACGGACTTTGACTTGGTTACAGTTAAAAACATAAACCATAACATCACCACTGGGTGAACTAACAACATTGATAACCATCTATAAACCAGTAAACTGGTCAAAGGATCAAGAGCACCCAAGGCTCACTCATGCACGTTGACCATCCGGGCCGAGCCCTCAGATAGCCACCAGAGCACTGAATGCCTACTGCACCGCTAAATGGGGCACAGCAGGCAAAGAACCCAAGGCCACCAAACCAACTTCCAAATTCAAAGATTTTAATCTGATCAAGCATTCAAGGGATGAGTCAGACAAACAAGTCTGATCCCATGGAGGCCGCACCCCTTGACACACAACACCCAAAGGGGTTCCTCTTGGGGTTACAATGGGGAACCTAAAACCTGGGTGGATATAATGTTAATGGTTTAAATGCTATTGCTAATCAGTGTACTTCTCCTGCATAAACATTATAAGAACTCAACGATAAAATTATTGACACAAAATAAATCATTACTATTGGACTATTGCACAGGAAGTCAGTGAAGTATAGTGTGGGAATCATTTCAGGATGAACAAAGAAATGAATAATATGGCAGAGGTAGCACTGGGGTCAAACCACTAGACTACTAAGTGAAACGCCATGGGTTTAAACCCTTACCATACCTTAAGGGCACCATCAAGGCTAGCGGTCAGCAACGCGGCACCTCCGGAGCCACATGTGGCTTTTTCATCCCCCTGCTGCGGCTCCCTGTGGCTTTGGCTTTATTTTAATTTATTTTATTTCATTAGTTTATTCAAATGTAATTCTAAATCTGAAGATTATGGTGATCTTGTAACATTAAAATAAAACATGTTTATTTTTTTTTGTTGCTCAAAATATGCATCACAACCACTGATGTGCGACACCCGCCAGCACACAATTTATTGAACTTTTCGAGTCCTGAGCTGCGTTTCATTCCGAAGTGTACTTCACAGGGTGCACCCTACTCCCTGCTTCGTTTGCAGTGAATGTGGGTGAAGGGAACTTCCCTCGACAAAACTCCACCGTTCGGAACACGAACTCACCAGCGCTGACGTCACTTTCCACGAATTATATATATAATAATTGATTAAAGATGTATCGAGATTCATTTATTTATTCCACATTACTAGCTTATATAATATGAATGATTCCTTGATTTAATTAAAGTTTAAATAATTGTGTCATATTAATATGATGGTCTTGTCGATAAAAGGTAAAAAACGATTTATGCAGTGTTATCTTCATTTTAGATGTCAGAAGGGTTTCATGGCTCCCAGTGTTCTGTGGGAAACGGGTCCAAATGGCTATTTGAGTGTTTAAGGTTCCCTGATAAAGGCCCTGTCAACTGCGCATATGTATAAATAAATAGACAATAGATGAATGCGAAGGGTGGATAAGGGTGTCTGCAAAAAATACATTTGGCACAGATTCCAGTTTGTCAACATATCAGAGCTGAGGACAGAATCATAATGAGCTAGACAAACATATAGCCTTCAGCTTGGTCTTTCGTGGACTATGAATGTTGGTTTTGCACCTTTTTTTTTTTTAAAGCAAAGGTCAACAAAAACAGATTTTTAAATCTGATTATAGTTCTTACATGAAGTAGAGGGGGCAAAACTTTTGCAAGGACTGTAATTATATGTAACTCCAATAACATATATTTGAATTCACCAATTGATTAATTCATTGTTGACTTCTGTCAGAATATTCAGTGTTTGGTGAGGGGTAGTCCTCACGCTTCAAATGAGCATCTCAACTGATCTTGTAAAATAAGGCTATAATTAAAGAAAGAAACAAACCATCAGATCAGCTAATAATGTGGGTGCGTGAAAATATGCTGTAGTTGAGGTCAGAGTTAATAATGCATGACTTTAAACTGAACTGAATCACACCACCACACAGGATTAATAACATCTTTTTAAACTCCCAACATTGACTGGACAATCATGGACACATTCATA
>JAQMYL010000008.1:26237093-26242093 GCA_030014365.1 Clarias pachynema
AAAGGCTATAGTCAAAATTTAGTTTCAAGTCAGTTTTCCAAAGTAAGCACTCAGTTTTTCTAATTTACTTTAAGGACACCACAAGTAATCAATTGCACAACAAAAATTAATAATAATAATAACAAAAAAAACTTATATTGAATTGACTATCACGAGTCAATTTCCATTTAAATTTCAGTCTAGCATATCTTCTCAAACAAAACCCATATATTACCTCAAGCTCGTCCAAATACTCCTGTAAAAAAAAAACACATTAAAATTCGTTCTATAGTTTTTACATGATGCTGCACAAACAAACTTCCAAAAACAGCTTCACTAGGGTCAGAGCTGATGAGAGAATGAGATCAGGTGTGTGTGTGATCCTGGAGGGATCTGTAGCGTTAGAGGCGGAGTGGCGAGTGTGTAGCTGTAGGAGTGTCCCCGCAGCGCTCCTGTCTCTGAGCCAATCCTTCCTGGTGTTGACGTCCTCGCTCTGTGTCTCCCATGCTTCCAGCACACTAATGATTTTGCTCTGTACACGGAGGCCATTAAGTTTTTCAACCATCCAGAGAGCATGGTCAGGATCGCAGTCAGGACCATCACACTCAATGTGTACAAAGGTGAGTGAACGGCTCCCCGGCTCCGTGCTGCACCTGTCTCTCTCCCTCTCTCTCTCTCTCTCTTTCTCATAACGCTACTACGCTGACGCTACTGCAGGTAACACACTCACACACACACACACCAAGGTTCAGCTGTCTAATTTATAACATGAGAAGTTTTATGTTAATAGTTTATTCAGTGATTAAAACATTCTTCTCCTCACGCTTGGCTTATTTTCCTCTTGGCTTTTTTGCGAATGCTGTGAGGTTTATCAGGATTTATTTTGAGCCTCACTCCGTTCCTCTGTAGATGTTCCTACACTAGGGGTGTGACAGGCACAGAATCTTCCTTTTCCTTCACAGTGCACCTCGTTTAATGACGCACTACAGTGTTTAATGCTGCAGTGGAAACGACAGAGCGCTGGGAGAATTGTGTCCAAGTAAACACTCAGCCGTTACACTGATGACTGTAGAACTCGTATAAAATATAATCCGAACACATTGTTAAATAAACTCTCCGTCCTAAAGGTGCCTGAAGTGACGTCAGCTAGCACTAGTTAACATTAGTGCTCTGTCACACTCCTGGTGTAAATGCAGAAAGAGTTTCCTGTTTTTCTCGGTTTTGTTCAGGGTCTTGTGTTACACCTCTGGGGGTCTGGGTTTGTGCAGGGTGTGTAGTTGAGGTGCACTTTTAAAAAAAATTTTTTGAGCACATTTTGAGCTCCACTTGTTCCATTCAGTCTCTTTAACCCTATTAACCATGTGTCTGTTCTTCCCTCCTCCGTCTCTGGTGACTCCTGTGTGACACACTTATTCCATTCCAGTCTCATGTAAGTTGCTCAATTTCAAAACTTTTTTTTGTCTTTTTTTAAATCGTGTATGCTCACTTTAAAGTTATGAAATGCTTTAGTTGGGAATTATTCTGTGCAAAAATCTACAAATTAAAAAAAAAAAAACATAAAAAATCATGTTTATTTGCTTTCTCATGGAAAAAGGCCTTGGTTCACACAGCAGCACTGAGTAGCACCTGTGTGTTTAAGAGTTTATAGTCTTTAAGCTTTAATGCTGTACTTTCATGAAAATAGATGACCTTTAATAATAAAAAAAAAAGTCACCCATTTCAGCACAATAACCATGTGATTAATTACATCCTCCTGTCTGTAAGCTGTAGTTTTAGTTTTTCATGCAGTACATTTCATGTTTCCTCGACTGCAAGGCACTTTGTCACCTCTGCTGTTTTCACACATCAGTCATAAAATTCTCGTCAGCCAAATGTTGTTATATATATTTTTTTATATTGTATATACAGAGTCAGTCAAAAATATATATACACAATTCAGGGAAAGAAAATACTTTGATGTGTATTATATTAATATAACATTAATATAGGGCTGTAGCTATCGAATATTTTAGTACCTTTGGCCTGTACTGTATATACTACACATTGTGTGTATATATACATTGTGTGTATATATACATTGTGTGTATATATACATTGTGTGTATATATACATTGTGTGTATATATATATTGTGTGTATATATAGAGTGTGTGTATATATATATATATATATATATATATATATATATATACACACACAATGTATTTTATTTAAGGATCGAATTTGTGTGCTTAAGATCATGTTGTTTGTCTTCAGTTTAAGATCATAACGTATCATCTTAGTAAATCTAATACAGCTAAGCAGAATCGCTACATAGGCACGTTGGCTAAGTATAAACGTGCGAGTCTCCTTTTATACGCTGTAGTTTATTTTACGCAAAACTGAGTGATTAGTTGTGCTTGTCATTTATTTGTTATCTTTTAATGTATGTTGGCTGAATTTATTGTTTGATTATCGCTATTGATATCAAACGACTGGTTTAGGTTAAATGTTCTGGATGGTGTTGTTGATCTCTGCGCTAGTTAACTAGCATGAGGATGCGTTTCTGATCGAGACGCTAGCGCTCTCAGTCCTTTAAGGCCGCATGTTAAACTCTGCAGGATAATCCAGATATAAAGACGCAGTAACATTTGCACTTTAAATGATCTTAAATGAATCGGATTGAGTTCTGCATTAGTCACAGTATACACACACATTTTCATGAAAAAAAGCTTCCTGTGCAAATGTTCATTAATGGTTTATTTATAAACGCTTTTGTATTCTTCAGTATTAACGTTAGCATGAACATTTAGACCTTCTAAACATACGGGGTAAATATTTTTTAGCGCACTCGCTCAACGATATCAGCTTTAAGGTGTATTGAGGCATGCTTACGCGGCTGCTGTTCAGATCAGAGATAAATCTCTGATTATTTAATTTAACGTGTCCTAAAGTGTCCTCCCGCTCCTCCTGCAGTGGACAACCAGCACATGCTGCACTACATCCGGGACAAAACGGCCGTGCCCTATTTCTCCAACCTGGTCTGGTTCATCGGCAGCCACGTCATCGAGCTGGACAAGTGTGTGCAGACGGACGAAGAGTAAGAATCGCGGTCATGTCCTGTTCCTACGATACAGCAGGATTTTTTTTCCTTAAACAGCTCAAAAACGTAGAAAGCAGTTTTTTTTTTTTTTTTTTGCATTTATTCATAGTTTATGGAAGGACTCTCCTGTATCAGACATAAAGCTGGGAATCTTCTGATATCTTCAGCTTATTTTTGAGCTTTCTGAGTTTTTAAAAATTTATTTTTGTTTTGCCCTTATGAGCAAAGTGTAATAAAACGCTTTGAGACGGCTGTTCTGGGAAAATAATTACGATTCATCCCACCACTTTTGTGTTGTTGATTATTTTCCTATAGTGGCGCACCAGATTTAACACTGTGGTGTGTATACATAATGTAGTTAATCCACTGACATTAGTTGTAATTAGTTTTGTGGAAATCTGTGTAAACAGGAATGATTGTACGCGTGATTTATGTGTAGCTCTGATAACAAACACTAGAGGGCAGTGTAGGACAGGCAAAAAATCTTTTGTGCTTCTTTTGAGACGGCTTGAATGAAGAAAATGTTTAATGTAATGCATAAAAAAAAAACAGATTCATTGTTGCAGTGACCTAGATGTTGGATTAAAAATTAGATTTTTGAAAGATTTTAAAAACAAACAATCTTTATTTAAACATTTAGTTTTTATTAGTTTGCTTGGATGAGCAGTGAAACAGTTTGACCTGAGAATTAAGAGGTCCAATACAACAACCTCACCTGGATGATGACCTGAGAATCTTCACACATTAATAATTCGGTGATAAAGATGCTAACGTGCGTCCGTTGTCGGTTTTATCTCCCCCAGGCATAAGAACAGAGGGAAGCTGAGCGACCTGGTAGCCGAACACCTGGATCACCTGCACTACCTGAACGACATCCTCATCATCAACTGCGAGTTCCTGAACGACGTTCTGACCGATCACCTGCTGAACCGCCTCTTCTTGCCGCTTTACGTCTTCTCACTGGTCAGCCAGGAGCAGGTGAGCGCGGCCCGCGTCCTCAAGACTGAGTCATCAGTTGAGGAAATTTAAAAAAAGTTTTGTTTCATTTTTTTTTTCTTCCAGTTATTATTTCTGATGTCATTTAACATGAAAGTGGAAATACTGTTTGGTATTTACTGTAGTGTATGTGTGAAATACAACAGAAACTCTTTGTACAAGTCAAGTCAAGTAGGATTTTATTGTTATTTCAACCGTATACAGTTACGCATTACGCAGTGACACGAAGCAGCGTTCCTCCAGGACCAGGCTGCTCCACACAACATCAATTAACAAAACTATCCAAGGACTATATAACTCTAACATAAGGCGTAAACCTCTCTATTTGTAGGAAAATAATCAGCGACACTGAAGCTGAGTCACTGTTACCACACCAGAATAGATTCTTTTCCTATAACAGCGCATCCTTACTGTGCTTTTTTTAAAATTCAGCACAAAAAATTAAGGAACTTGTCAAACTTGTAAAACTCCACTATAGTCATAGTTTTTTTTTCCCCCCTCACCATTGTTTTCTTTCTCTTCCACTTAAAAAAAAAAAAAAAAAAAAAAGACTCTTAATTATACTAAGATGGAACATATTTTCCTGGCTAAAAGCGAAAGTAAATTCCTTTGTCCTGAGCTTCTTTCGTCTGACCTTTACAACGGACTCGCACTGGAGACACACTCGAGATCCCTAAATGTTCTTTTAAAAATAAGCGTCTGTTATTAAAACACTGTTGTTGTTTTTTTGTTTTTGGTTTGTTTGTTTTTTAGTCTCTGCATGGGCTGTTGCTGTAGAAACGATAACGTGTTGTGATTTACAGCTGCCCTGTTCTCAGAGAACTTTAATCAGTGCGGTCATAATGTGGAATTGGACGGCGCTGTGGGATTAAAAAAAACTGACCTTTCATGAATGGAGGAGCCTTTCAAAATAAATACTTTGGGCCGTCATGACTGACTCTAAA
>JAQMYL010000008.1:26247093-26264078 GCA_030014365.1 Clarias pachynema
GTAAAAACAACACTATTAGTTATTAATAACATGTAAAATAATTCTCGAACTGGTTCCGTAATTTCCACTTTTCCAATGTTAATAATCTTTTGAAAGTCTGAGGGCTGACAGGTGCAGGAGAGAAGGCAGGAAATATATAGCTGCTAGAGACAAAATCACGAAATAAGCGTTAGCGCTACTGAATCGAATCGAATTAAATATCTCTCTGTCTGAAAAAACGATCAGATCAACAATCAGCTCTAGTGTAAGATTGTTGTAATTCCTATTAATAAACTCCAAACATTATCCATATTTAACCTGAAAGTAAGAGGCACTCCGCTGAGCCCAGCGATGAACATGTAAGATTGAGGGGTTGAAGGGGGCGTGGCTTCCAGATGACCTCACAAAACACCTCTCAGTCATTCCAGATTTGCATGATTTCTTGGCTTGGGAATGTTTATCCAGTAAAGACAATTACACTGTTACTCCGTAGCCAATAATCACATTAAAGCAGTTTAAAGTCTTCCTGCTTGGCGAACCCACCTGACCGTGACGCAACTGTACGGATAACCAAAGCGGCATCTTGTAGTCAAAACATGGTGCTCTGGATTAAAGGATCGGCCATATAAACCTGTTACACGAGCTAAACCCATCCTTAATAATGACCCATGTGGTTTCAGCGTCACCTGGAAGAACCTCAGCATCGCCTCCAGACTGCGGGAAATGAAATCATTCTTGTGGCTTCTTGTGTGTGTGTGTGTGTGTGTGTGTGTGTGTGTGTGTGTGTGTGTGTGTGTGTGTGTGTGCTTTTGTTATTCTTGCGGAGCGCATTTGCTCTGAGGTGACATCAAGCTGCAGCGACACCGTCTGCTGTTGTGTTTTTTTTGTTTTGTTTTTTTTCGCGTCTTTTTTTTTTTTGCTCTTTGAACTGCATGTAGGTGGCTTTCAGAGTGGTCATGTGGTGCTGTCCCAAAGCGCCCGCCTCATGTTTTTCATGCATATGCAGCCATGCAAATCAGCCAGTCGAGCTGTCCCAGATGCTTCAAGTAGGCCGAAGATTTTAATTTCCCTGTCGATTTGTGTGAAGTGGAATTTTTTTTTTTAATTAACTTTTGTTGTTTGCGGTTTCAAGTTGGTGCAGAATTCGTAATGCACAGATAACGAACGGTGTTACGTCATCAACCTTCGTTTCGTACGTAGTCTTTAGGACTTTCTTCGGCGTGCACGCTAACAGCCAATATGCTAATTGTGGTTATTATGCTTTTATTTGGAATTAACAAGATTTATTTGAGCTTCGTGTGATATAAACCTCAATAATTTAGTTAAAATAAAGTAATTTAAACGCTTATGCGATTACAGCTGTTGTAGGAAAATAACTAACTGTTCGGTGTCTTTGAAGATTCTCAGTCATCCAGGTAATGTTATCTGGAAGTTGAGTCGTGCCAACTGGACGACGTCTTAGTTTAGTAGAAACGCTTCCAGACAGCGGAGGACCCTTTGACCTTGGACGACTCAAATACGAGGAACTTTCCAACCTACGTTAGACTGAAGAAGCGAATTGGATGAGCAGTGAAACGTTTCCACTGAAGTAAGACGTCGTCCAGTTGACATGACTCAACTTCCAGATAACTATGAGGTGGTGTGATGAAGCAGATTTACTGATACGTTCGAGCCGTGTGATTGAAACATCAGTTGGTCGGGTCGATCCATTATTCGGATCAGTTCATACTTTTAAAAAAGATATAGACTAAAATAAACGTATGAATTCCTTGAAAATATACCAAAGCTTGTGTAGAAAATATACACTGCTTAAATTTTCTACAAAGTACTCTCAGAATACTTTATTAGTAAATGTTCTTTTTGAGTTTATGGACAGTCGGCGCAATACTGCCACCCGCTGGACTGGAGTGTAGAGTGGAAGAAAAAAAAAAAACATCGCTTTGTTCGAGACGTGACGTTTGAATGATCATAACCGAAGTTCAGTGTTTATTAAATACTTTGAGCGTTTTTTCGTTCTTCACAAACTGTAAGCAATAGAGACGCTCAAGAAATCAGACGGGTAACATCAGTGCTGCTGAATATAAAAAATAAATAAAAACTAGCGCCTACCACTCTAGCTCTAGCTATCGTCCTAAAGTTGATTATTTTTCTATAAAAGTAAAACCCAGATTGTTTTATTCCTCATATATACTACAGTGATTTACCAGTTTATCAAACGACACATCAACATTTCAGTTTTTTTCTTTTTCTTTAAGCTTATCTTGTGAACGCTGGTAGTTCCTGTACTTAGACACTAAACGTTCCAGCAAGTGTACACGGCTGTTCCGGCACCAGCTTCTCTTTTTCCTTCCTTTCTTTTGAGCTTGATATGACACAAAAAGCACAAATTGTCATCTTACCAAGAAGACTCTGACTGCGTTGTCATCGGGAGGTCTGTGGAGTTCTCACAGCTCTCTTTTCAGCCTTGTGCAATGGAGATGGTGATAAGAACCCGGTAACATGACGTAGTAACAGCAGGATTCGATCTCATCAGACCTGCTGAGTGTGTGGTCATGTACATGATAGGAAATTGCTGACGACATGATGGACGCACTGAGAACCTGACAGGGACGGGGCTTGGAGGTGCTGTGAAGTTGATGAAGGCACATTTCATCATGCAGATATTTTCATCCAAGTGTTACGTTGGCGTGAAGGTTAAAGGTCTGTCCAAAAATGTAAGGTGTAATGCAGTAACATAGCATCACGGCTCTTGTGTAACTCGTTGCCACGGTTCTGTTCCACCGGTTTCTTCAAATCAGCCAATCAGCATGTCTGTGAGAAGACTGATGCCTCAGCTAGCCAATAGTAAAGAGATTTAGAGTCTTGGTCTCAGCGCATTGGCTGGTTTTATATCAAACATCCAGGAAGCCGTCTGTATAAATTACATTAAAGATCAGCAGATTATTTTTAGCTTTAACCTTTTAACTGTTTCTACAAACTCTTTACCCATCAATGACACGTACTAACGCTAGTTTAATATAAAATAGCACTTCCTTCACAAAACTTACTTTAACTCATTAACTACACACACGCACAAGAGACTCATTCTTGAGCCTGTGTTACTTCAGTGACATAATGACCTTTTGCACGTGATGTCATGACATCTGTCTGCCAGGCCAAAGGGAAGTTGTTTATCGGATGCGAGAGCCAAAACCCACATATAAAACCAGTCACAGAAGCACTTTCAGTAAGTAAACACTTATGATGTCATCAACGTTGTCATCTTAAACAACGCGCCGTCTCCTGCTTCTACATCATTCTGAACCGCCCATGTTGTGTTTTCGAAGCTAACTACCTTCAGCCCCTGATCAAGCGATTGTACACCCTACGTAGTACACAGTATAGTACAGTAAAGATTATAATCTAAAGCTATTTGGGATTTAATCCCTGAACAGTTAATTAGAAAGCTGGAAGCGTAATAATCAGTATTAGTTAATGATGTTTGCACGTCGTTTTATGAAACGTAGAGCACGGTGTGTTCTATAGCATCATCTCGTCTACATCAGAAGCAGAAATCACATGTCTTTGTACAGTGTCTGAGGTAATCATGTAAACAAACTTCTAGAAAATGCTTCATCCGTTTTCACACACTTGTTTCTCTTGTGTGTAAATGAAAAAGTCCAAATAATCAGCGGAACAAAAAACACTCTCAGTAGTGAGGTTCATCTGTGTGACGAAGCATCAGGTCATCCTGATGAGATCATGATACAGTACGTCTGTGAATAAAACTGCGACTCACGGTTTGAATAATGTCCCGATTTGATATCAAATTTCCCCCCGATTTTGTTACAAAAAGTTTTATGAGTAAATAAACGTAGCTCGTTCCTTATACATGAGTTTTCTCAATTAAAAACCCGAGCGTGGTGTTTACACATTACAAACTAACTTCAAATACAAGAGCTTAAAATTTAACTTCAAATAAAATTAAACACAAATCTACATCGTTACTAAACAGCATGTCTCTCTGTTACATCTTCCATCATAATTATTATTTCTAAACAACCTTAGCAAGTACTTCACTCCTACCACACAGAATGAAAATACGGGAATAGTTCAGAGAGCGCCACCTGTAGGATTATAAAGAAACGGTGACGTTTTACCTGCTCAAGCGCCTCAAAAGTCTCAAAACGTATTGCTAGTGAGCGCGCGGCTGCATGTAGCTTTTAACACATGAGATTTTTAAATAATTAACGCGAAACAGAGAATCGCGATTCACAACTGAATAGATTTCTTCCCCCTTCCTTATTAGGTATTCAAATACATTCAAAAAGAAAACCGCATGATGTGATGTCTGAGGACACGTTTTGTGAAATCACGTAGTTCCCGTTCTCACTTATCTTACAGTCGTTCCCTTACCAGCTTCTATTCTTCTTTCTTATTTTTCAAGAACATAAAAAAAAACAAAGCAAAAAAAACCCACACAGCTTGTCCCCTTGCTGAGGAACTGCAGAGCGCTGTTCACCAGCATGATGTGTTGTGACCCGTATTAACCCCTTCTTCATTACACAGGAGAGTTTCTGACCTCACTGCGTTACCGCTTTTGGTAAATTCCAAAAAGGGAATCGATCAAGATGAATACGGTAGAAATATGTTAACGAGAAGCGTTAGTGCAGAAATGAAACTATGAACAAATTCTCTCTCTCTCTCTCTCTCTATACTGTGTGTATATATATATATATATATATATATATATATATAAAAAGAGAGATATATAGAAATATTTATGGATGCGAACTCGAAGACATGTACGTTCTTAACGTGTATGTGTGGGTGTTTAAGTGCAAGCGTGTTATGAGCTCGTGTCACTCGGACGAGCTCCATCCTGCTGGTTAAAACAGGAGTGAAAGGAACTGGGGTTTCTCAGAAACCACCTTGTTTCTGAGCCGCTTCAGAGACGCTGTGATCAGAAACCTCTTCCCTTTTCCTGTCTCACCGCCTCGACCGCAGCAGCCTCTGCCGCGCACTGCTCGCTGCCTACCAGGAAGCCGTAAGTGCGGCCCAGTTCCTCAACACACTCCGGAAAATAACAACAACAATAAAAAGAAAAACAATCCAAAATAGTGTTTGTTTAAACCTGGGTCGGGATCTAGGAAAAGAGAGAGAGGGAGAGGGAGAGGAAGCGTCCTGGCTGCGTTCAGGAGTCTTTCTGTGGAAATGCGCTTACGGTCATCCTCGTCATCTGGCTTACGAGTTACTGTCTGCTGTAGGGGCGGAGCTTATTTCAGTTTCAGCCTGATTGTACTTGTGTGTGACTTCGGGTTGTGAGAAAGTTCGGGAGCCAAAAACAGGAATGAGATATGATAAGTGGTGTGATGATGATGATCAAGTCTGTTTTTTTTTTCTATTATTATTCCTCAATGAAATCTTACTTTATACTTTTATTTATTAATTATTGAAACATTCCGCCCTTATCGATCAGTCGGTAATAATAATAATAATAATAAAAAAATCCCTCCAAGCAAAACACAGACTCAGACTTGACCCCAGACTGTTCGACCCCTCTGACACTGGAGACTCCTTCCGTCAGCGCTACAGTAAACCTCGCCACATTACACACATGCACACACACACATACACATGAACGTTTATTATAGAAACAGTAAGGTATAAGAGCGAGCGCTTTATTGAACTGCTGTCTGTGCTGCCGTGCTGGGAAACTCATCAACACCCTCCTGACCAATCAGAGTGCAGGAGGAGACAGCATGAGGTCGGAATCTAGATCGAGTGAACTTGTGAAATCAGGCTGCTGTTTGCAAATTTGCATGACGGTTAAGAGAAGCAGCTGCTGAGAAAATATGCGTGTGTGTGTGTGTGTGTGATGATTTTTTTTTTTTTCTCTCTTTGCCTTTTGCTCAGATCTCGGCTGACTGCGCTGCAGCACCTCTAACCTACTTTCCCTTTCCCATAAGAAGAAGCAGATGCTTTCTTCTGCCCAGCAATCTCTTTCACACACACACACGCGCAGATGCACATCACGTGACTAAGAGTACCCATGATACTGTGTGTGTGTGTGTGTGTGTGGGGATATGGTGCTCTTCTGGCAACTTAATTAATATTTCTATCTGAAAAATGTCTTATTATCAGCTCGAGACAGATATAGGAAGTGTGAGCTTTTAACCAGGAAGCTTGGGTTTTTTTTTCTTCTTCTTTTGGTCCCGTACACACAAACCAGCGAGAGAGAGCGCACACATGTCCCCTGTCCGCGAACCTCACACCTGCTGTCTGGTTTGCTGGAAATGCACTTGTAGCCCCTTGACGCCACGTCACTCACCAGTTTCTAGAATAGTCTTGGTTCAGCTTCGGGTTACGGTTTGGGTTTGACTGTTTCATCACGAAAACGAAAAAGATGACGCAGTCTGTCTCATCGATTTCTAGCATCCACTCTGCAAGTCTACATCAGATTAGCACACCTACAGCGGCCTTTTCGCTTGTTTTATTTTATCTTTTTTTACATTTTCTTTTGTAAAAACATTTTTTAACCTTTCTCTATCGCAGCGCAAATCAGTTCCTTGTCATTATTTCACCAACGGTCGTGACGTCAAGAAAGATGAAAAGACTTTTCAAAAAGGAGAAGAAGAAGATGAAGAAGAAGAAGAAACCTCTGCTGTGGTATAAATGGTTTCAGAAAAAGAAAAGAAGAGATGAGAGAGCTCTCGGTAGAGCCGAGAGAGACGAGACAGAGAACGCTCCGTGGGTGTGATCTCACTTCCTCAGCCTGCGCGTATCTCGTTCAGAATCTCTCTTGCTGGTAAATAGCTTTGCCACCTGTAAAGGAGCACAGTGTTAGATGTGCGACCGCATTCGAGCCGCAGGTAGCTGCAGTGTTCCGTTTCTGACACCGTGACCTGTAAGCTCGCTCCCACAGGTTACACGACTCGAGCGACCTAAACGACACCAACGGCTGCCAGAACCACATTTTCTGTTCTTTTTTTTATTTGTTCATTTTATTCGGTTCAGTTTCAGATCTTATTGTTATGTACAGCTACCTAAAACACCATTTTAAACAGGATGCTGTTGCAAAAAAGTGACTATAGGGATTCACGGAAGGAGTCTCCAGTGTTAATAAACTTCTTTCATGGATAAGTTATAAGTAACAACAGTCATAAACAAAGGTTAAACTCTAACTAATATCTCATTGCACTGCCTTTTGCTTTGATCATGGTCATGACATCGTTGCAATAAGCTTATGCAGCGTCGCAACGTTTATTTCCATCTAGAGTCGCATCGAATAATATGATCGTCATCTTAGAGTACGTTTGTGCCTTCAGGGAAGAGAAAAAATAAAATAAAAATTGACGGAAAATCCTGGTCATTCAGGCCACACGGCTGTTTAGTCCCAGTACCTCGAGTTATCTTCGCATTGTGCCTGTGGAAATGCCTTCACTTTAACTATTAATCTATTAAAACCTGGTCATTCAGGCAGGAGTCGCTCAGTGCCCCAGTTTACCCTGTTGAGCCCGTGAGCCCGTAACCCTCAACTGCTCAGATGTATAACGAGATAGAATTTAAGTCGCTCTGGATAAGGGCGTCTGTCAAACGCTGTAAACATAACATACAATTCAGGTGGTCAGCTGACTTCATTTTATTGCCCCATAACGTTGCTGAGTCTCGACCTGAGCGACTGATCAACCCCAGATCATAACACTGTCTCCAGACGCTTGTACAGTGGACACTATGTATGATGGGAGCATCACTTCATGCGCTTCCCTTCTTACCCTGACACGCCCATCACTCTGGAAAAGGCTCAAACTGGAGTCACATGACCTTTTTCCATCGCTCCAAAGTCCAATCTTTATGCTCCCTAACAAACCCAAGCCTTTTTTTTCCTGATTAGTCTCACCAAGTGAGACTTAAGTCTGCACAGCTGTTTAGTCCCAATCCCTCAAGTTCTCTTCGTGTTGTAGAAGTGATCTTACTTTCGTTATTAGACATGGCCTTGAGTTCTACTGTTTCGCAAAGTGTTTCAAATCAAAACTTTTCCCCCGACCACATTTCTTCCTCGAACCTGATGGTGCACCACGATCCTTTCAGGTTTTTCATAATGTGTTTTAAAAAGATCCTTGCCGCGACCACAGGACACAGGTCTTCTGGTTATGACACGGCCGTGTAAGAAATGAGAAGCTCCTCACTTAACATCTGAACCGCATTAATCACCTCAGTAATTATCCAATGGAAGGCTCTTAACTGTTAGCTTAATTAATGAATTCAGGTGGTGAGGTATTTATTTATTTATTTATTTTGGGCCGGATAGGATATTGGTGTAAGAGGAGTAAACACTTTGGAACAGGATGGATCACGCTGCTTCCTCATGGTACGTTGCTTTGTTTCTTACTCGTAAGTTATACCAGATGTATTTATTACCGCACACACTCAGGTGATGAGATCGCAGTCGCACTCCGTGATGGTGTCTGTGGTGAGAAAGTGATTCGACCCTGAATCAATTCAGAAGTGACTGAAGTGAATCAGAGCAAGCTTATCCTGTGTGGGGTCACCCGGAGCGTGGAGTCTATCCCAAGGAAGTCAGGGAACAAGGTGGGGTGCATCCTGGATTAGATGCCAACCTCATCTCAGAAAACACACACACTCTCACACACACACACACACAGACACTCAGTCGTACGCTACGGAAACAGCATTCAACATGTCTTTGGACTGTGAGAGAAATCCATAGAACCTGTGGATGCACGGGGAAGAACACGGAGGTGGGATTTGACCCACCAACCCTGGACATTTAGAGGTTTAGGTTTAGTGCTAAACCTCTAAACCCACCCTGTTACCTGTAAATAGAATTCCTTTATATTCCCCTCTGACACCTTTAAAAAAAAAAATTGGGGGGTGTTTATCTGCTTGGCAACAAATTTGAGCCAAACCAGAAGACTTAATTTTGGACGCGGAGGCGGACGAACCCTTTTATAGGGTGTTGTTAAAAACGGAACGCTGCGCTCACTTTCTCATTAAACACGGCTATATTTGGGCCTCAGGAACGTCTTCTTCGCTTCTCATTTACAGTTCACTTTGCGTGCTTACTGGTGTGTGTGTGTGTGTGTGTGTGTGTGTGTGTGTGTGTGTGTGTGTGTGTGTGTGAGTCGCTTTTACGCCGTTTGAGTCACCGTGGAAAATCTTTTGAGTTCACCACCACAGTCTGCTCACCTTCATAAAGCGGCCCGTGCATTTTTTTAAATTCTCGCACCATTTCACCGGAGAGTCGTGTTTTTTTTTTTTTTTTCTTTTCTTTTTTTTTCTTCTTCCCCTTTTTCGAATGATTTTTGAAGAGTTCTACGAAGTGCCCGGACCGTGCGCGGTCCCGCGTGGGCCGGTGCGTCTGCCCCCTCGTCTCAGGATGACTGTCGGATTTCGGGGTGGTGCGAGGTAGGGTCGTGCTCCAGCGCTGCTCCACGGCCTGATCCTCTTCCCCATCTGCTTCCTGTTTTCGGATCACACACGTAGCACGTTTCTGAGAAGCCGCTAGCCGTGTTCCTAGCACCAGCCCTTCATGTGGCATCGTGCTTATCAGGGGCTGCCAGTGTCACGTACAGTGCGGTGTGCAGAATTTCAGTTTCAGGCGCAGTTTCTTCAAGTCCTCGGCCTATTTCGGGGGACTGTTTTTCTTTTTCTATTTGCTGCGTGCGTGTGTTTGTCAGGAAGAAAACAAAGGAAGTGTGTGCACGATAAAGATCTTACCTTGTTTTTTTTTCTTTTTCTTCAGTGTTTAGAAATGTTTAGAAACTATGAAAATTTTGGGTTTGACGTGTGAACCCGCGTCCAGTTTTCAGTATCATTTACGCTGCATTGCTGGTTTCAAGCAGGATGTTTGACATCTTTGCAAAAAACGCACATCTTGCTTTAGGGTGCTTCAGAGATTTATTATTGCACAGAGCGCCGTCCACAAGCCCGGTCTCTGCAGGATCAAAGGATTTATTTTGCACACGCTGTGCTTTCATCACACCAAAATATCATGCACTAATGCAACTTTGTTTTGATCTACCATTCGTTTTCATTTAGTACTTTTATTAAAAAAAATTTTATTTCATTGTTTTGTGCAGGATTCCAGCTTCAGTCATTCTTGTTGTTTGTCCAACGGGCCAGAGAGCGCTGAAAATCGTAAAAATAAAAAAAACAAAGTAATAAACAGTGAACAGCTGGAGAGAACTCCAGTTTGAACCCGTGACCTTTCAAAGGAAAATCCAAAGTCTTAACCACTAATCGGCCTCTGCACCCAGAAGAAGTGCTGCTATGATTCCTGTTACACCTCACAGCGGACATTTTTATTTCTTGGTTTTCCAAATCATTATTTTCTGAATCATTATTCCGAAGCTTGTATTCTACCTGATGGTATTCATAGTTGCAACTCTAACTGGTGGTATTCCAGGTTTAGGGGGGGGACATTTACTTTGTCTTTTCCTGGCGGGGGGATGGGAATTAAGGGGTTATGAACGTTAGTCGAACGCACCATTAATTGCTTAGTCAGGAATCTTTTATTTTATTTCTGGATCTGAAATAATATTTTTACTCTTTATCCTACAGTATTGTGGGAAAATCTTAGGCACTTGCAAATAAACGCAGTAGAGCCGTCAGGATGCCGTCAGAATCTCAATTAGCGCAAAGTCACTAATAGGCGTGACGACTCGGGTACAATTTGTGCGGTTTTAAAAGAAAATTAGCTACTAACAAATTGGTGGCGTACAAATATTTTTCTGTAACATTTAATTTTGTATTGGAATACTAATGTTTGAAAACCAGACATGTTTTAGTCCTGCCTCACTAACAAAGCTTTAAAATAAAAAAATATATATTCCAAAACAAAAGACAAACGCAACAAAAGACAACAGTACGACCTTAACTTTAATATTTTGTTGTAATCCTTTCATTATTATTCTGCATTTCTCCTGAGGTTACCTGACAACCATTTTTATTTTTCCCCTCTCTCTCTCTCACTCTATCTCCAGTCTAACGCCGGGGTGCGCCGCTTCACCAAGCCGCCGGAGAGCCTGGAGCGCTCGTTAGAGATGAGTCGGCATCGAGGCAGGAAGAAGACGCAGAAGCGGCCGAACTACAAGAACGTGGGCGAGGAGGACGAGGAGGAGAGGGGAGCCGAGGATGGTCCAGACGAGGAGAAGGAGAAGGCTAAAGGTACAGAGGCTAGCTCAAAGCTCTCCAGCAGGACGAGTGGGGACACGGAAGGTGAGTGGCCGTGGATGAACGTCCCACCATCCCTGACTGACCCTCTGTTCTCCAGAGCGCCCTCTATAGCCGTGGAGCTGCTCTCTGAACTGGCCGCGGAGTTATTTCGTTATTAGCCGCGTGTCCCTGCAGCGTCATGTGTTAGCTTGGAAAGTCCTGGATGGATTTTACAGCTGTCAGGATTCAGCTTTTTTTGAGGAAGTGTCGTAGACCTTAATGATTAACTCTTCCAAATCATCCAACTGCGAAACACCGCGAATCTGAAGATTTGTCCAATACTTCCCTGATTCCTGTTTTATATTTATATTATATTTATGCGCTTACATTTTATAGGCTATTGAGTCAAATTAAATTTTTTTCTTAGACTTAATAATACTAAAATAATACATGTGCACTTTTTGAATAAAAAAAAGGAAGTATTTATTATTTAAAATAAAACAAAACACGAAGAAAAAGATCAATCAGAACTTAAAGATATTTTCCTGCTGCAGCTGTTAAACATGAGTATTGCAGAACCTACAGATATATTTCTCACGATGTGTTAGTCCGACTAAAACTGGACAAATGTAAATATGTCACTCTGGCTGAAATCGCACTAAATCGTACTTCCTGCGGCTGGGAGTCGAGCCGCTCCTGCACGCAGCTCATAGGGCTTTGACCCAGACGTCAAACAGAATGTACAACAGAAGCCGTTAACTGTACGGCGATGTCGTCTGCCCTTAGATATTGTAACACCATAACCGCACTATACACTGCCTGATGAATGTATAGTGTTAAACTCAGTTAATTGACTTGACTGATACTCATTAGCATGTGATAAGTCACTTGTGTAGTTTGTTTCCTTTTCGAACGGTCCTCTTGTCACATAGCTGTTCAGTGCTTTAGTTCAATTCAGAAGCACCACAAGCTTTATAGCAGTTCAACAACATCAGTTAGATCAGAGTAAAAATCTGAGCTTTGTATCATCTTAATTCTTAGATTGGATTATAAAACGGTGGTGAATGTGCTAGCCGCGTACAGTACACTCCCGAGCGGCCGCAGTGAACGATACGCTCTGCTACTTCACTGCAAGCATCTCTGTTCTGTTGTAATGACTTTGTATAACACGGTAGGATTACAAACAAAAAATAAACATGGCTTTAATTACATTGTTTTTACTAAGGAAAAAAAAAAAAGCCTTTTCATCCAAACCCCAAATGTAAATCAAACACAGATCTGACTGTGTTTGTTTATTTAAAAAAAAAAAAGAAGAAAAAAAAAGACCATTTTGTCCCATTGTTTTAATTAATAGTGTAATGTTTTCCAGATCAAGTAGAGAAAAACATTATGGACCAGTCAGTTGTAATTACGGACGCTTTTAAGTCATGTTTCTACACCAGTGCTGCTTGTGCTCGGATTTTCCCTCAACATTAAACTTTCCTCTGTTTGATCTGGAGAACGTTAAACCGAGATCATTCAACTGGATCATTTCTCTGTGATAAGTTTCCCAAAGCCAGGATGTTCAGCTATTACTAACTAGAACTTGCATTGTGTCACTACCATGTGTGTAGTGTTTATTTGATTTAGGGCTGCATGATTAATTCAAAAGTAAATCATTATTTGCTTGACAGCGATCCCACATTGCTGTATCTGTCACACACTCGCACAGCGCAACACAAAACACTAATGATGCACCGATCAGGCCTGAGATTAATAGTGAATGATTCGGTCATACTCGCTCAAATCAAGTCACTTCTCTCACCCCTCCTTCTCATTTACGGCGTTGTCGCTCATGTGACATGTAACGAGGAGGCGGAGCCAAACAGTTTACTCGATGGAATCGAACCAGTATGACGCTTGTTTTCCATACAAAACCCAGAGCATAAAACTCATGAGCATGTGGTCGCTGTGAGATTCCAGCCAATCAGAGACCAGAGAGAGAGCAGTATAAGCCAAGCAGACTCTGGAGGCGGGTGCATTGGTCTCTGTGTCCCTCGATGTCAAACCTTTAGATTTTCTCTTTATGTTGCGTTCATCACCATATGTGCTAGTTTATAGCGGCGTCCAAAAAAAAAAACCACACACACAGATTCTATTTCTTCGATTTATTATTGTTAATATTCTGTTTGGTTTTTTTTGTTTGTTTTTTTTTACTCGATAAATGATTTGGATCCAAATTTTGAGACTCGTGTGACAGGATCATGATCTCACTTCCCACAGAGAAGCACATTTCAGCAAGAACCGTGCAGCCCTAATTTGCTACGAAGGAAGAAAAAAAAAACTGTGTGAACATCATCTAAATTTGGTGTTTCCCTTATTTTTGTGAACAGTTGAAGAACTAACCATCACTGACTCAGCACATCTGTTACTCACGAGCATAATTGGAATAAACGTTACGACACGTCCCTACTGTTTCACCGAAATACTTTGCCCGGACAAAAGTAACATAAATCAGAAGTGTAAAAAATAACATTTCTCAGAAGGAATCATGACTCCAGGCAGTTTTTATAATTCTCACACAGCTTGCTGTAACCTCAGGACTTGTAGTTCCAGCAAATTTCCTAGTAAGACTCTTCGGTTTATTATCATTATTAGGGATTATCATTATTACTTTTTAGCTGGAACTCTGCTGGAAATGTTTCAGAATGCGTTAATGTTTCTAAACAGAGTCAGTTCCCAGAGCTCTCCACCAGCACTTTTCCATCCTGTCCGTGTGCCAGTGGTCTACATTCATTATGTCGTGTCCACCTCATGGTGTCTCATAACATCCTTGTGTCCAGGGCTAATACAAGTCAGGATTAGTGCTTAGGCACACAGCTTTTTTTTGTTTTTGTTTTTAGTAATATGTTATATCTGTATATTTTACTTAGTGAAAAAAAAAATCAGGTTTCCACACATCAGTATTCCAGCAAAAAATTTGAATCTTGGAGGGAAATTATCTGGAGGCCAGAAAAGAAATCTGCATATTATATAAAAGAGCAGGTTTCTGACCTGAAAAAACAACGACAATAAGTAAGCTTCTAGGTTTTGCATTGATGAGAAAAAGAAGCAGGTGTGACAGTGGCTGTGGTTCTGCAGGATGTTCAGTAAAATTAAACAACTCATTTCCTTATAAAACCTCACACGTTGTTACTTGAGGCTACATTCTGCTTTTTATAGTCTTATAATAGAAACTTTTTTTTCTTCTTTAAAAGTCACCCTTGCTCTACAGCAGTTCCTGAAGACTTTTGTACAGTACAGACAAAAACAACAACAAAAAAGGATCAGAATCAGATGTTCAACACCCAATACACAGGCACGACCATTCAATTCAAGATTCAATTACAATTCAATATATATATATTTTTTCAGCTTAAGGTTCTTCATGAGTTTAGCAGCTGGCTCCTTCAAGGTACGATCATTAGTTTAAATGAGAAAGAGCAAAGAGGAGAGGACACATCCCTGAGGAGCACCAGAGCTGACTTTTTGTATTCTAGACGTGACTTCCCCAAGCCGCACCTGCTGCTTCCTGTTTGTCAGGAAGCTGGTGATCTATTGACACATTGATGATGGGGCATACAACGAGCCATAAGAGCATGGAGGAGAGAATTTCCGGAGCGATTGTGTTGAACCTTAAGCTGAAATCCACAAACAGGATCCATCGCAGGGCTGGGTGCAAGGTGTTGCAGGAAGTGGTGGGTGTCTGCTTTGCGATAATGACAATTGTTAAAAGCGCTATACAAATTAAATTGAATTGAATTGAAGTGTAGCGCAGTCCTCTGGTGACTACATCGTAACCTGACAAGGAGGGTCCAGGAGATGTCCTGTCATGCTATTCGTCATTCAGTCATTCAGTCCAGAATGATGGTGGAGTGTTTGAAGCAGAAGGGAACTTCACATATCTCTGAGGAACTGTTAAAGATCTGAGTGAAGACTGGAGTTAGTTAAGTCAGCACAAGCTTTAACGAGGAACGAGGGGGGACACAGTCTGGACCTGGTGCAAAAGTTAAGACTGTATTGTAAATGCTGGTCTCAAAGAGTTGCTCTTAGCAAAAGTGAGTACAGTTTGTACCACTGAGACGCAAGTTAGAAAAGCGTTGATGCTTGATTAGCCTAATTGCACCGACATGGTGGTAGAATATCTGTGTCTCTCAGCACAGCCACAGTACCACTAACCAGAGCCGCAGTGGCTGGCGCTTCTCCTAAAACTGAAACGACAGACTGCGCGCTACTTGCACAATCTAGTTCTGAGCACAGGTGGGCAAGAGCTTGAGACTTGGCACAGGAGTTATCAGTGGAAATCTGAGTTACTGTGACAGCTCAGACAGTTTGAAGGATGTTGCATAAGTTTAACCTCAGTTAATGTTTTTTAAGAAAAGAAAACAAACCCTTGCTTGCACTCCGGCAAAAAACTGGATGACTTAACTTTGCTAAAGAACTTGAAAAGAATGAAAAGAAGCAATTTTCTTTGAGATGGGGTAGAGTATGTTTGGTAAGGACCTGGTCAAGTCTACCAGAGTGAAGGCTGTTGGGGAAATTAAAATTAGTAGATGGTTCCATGAATGGTTGTGAAGATACCAGAACACTGGCTGACCAGATGAATTCCACTCTCCAGAAACGGCGTCCTGGACAACAAGACCTACATCTAGCAGAACACCTTTGGGGTGAACATGCCCTCTAACAAAAGAGCAGCTGAAGGAAGAAAAGAAAAAACACTCTGAAGAATGGCAGAAGATCTCTACAGATGTTTGTGCAACCTTGGTATCCTACTTGCTATGGAGAATTGAGCATGTCATCAGAAAACAAGGTGGACCTACAAAGTATTGCAAAAAAATAAAAATGTGTGTTTCTGCTCCCAGCCCTGGAGTTATTATACAGTCAGGCTAAACTGTTAGTTGTTAATTTTACATAAAAGCAAATACCCAGCTGCAAATACTGTAAGGGGATGTGATTTTGAATCATTTGACATTTAAGTGTTTTTGCACAGGGGTGTGCTCATTTCCGTTGTATACTGCAAAAAGAAAGCCTTCTCCATGCTAAACATTTTCCACAGCATCCTCAGTGCTGTACCTGACTGATCAGTTACTTTTGCAGGGGTTTATATTAAGCAGGGGTGTGCAAAGTGCACGCATCCTATAAGAGTAAAGGTACAGGTTCTGTAGGGCCAATATTACACAAGTACAAGTGGAAGTTGTCTACTGAGTAAATGTACGGAAGTACTCACCTTCAAATTTACTTAAGTATCAACAGTACAAGGCTTGTATTAGCTCACAGTGGCATAATTCATAATAAAAAGAATTCTCTCTCTTTCTTTCTCCACTTTCTGATTGTGAACTTGCTGTTGCTGTTTCACTATTGGCCGTGTCTCGAAGTTAAGTTACGCTTAATAGTCAGCAGGGGGCGAAATTCCCACTTCACTTACTACACACACCGGTGTAGTTACGTAACGCAACACCATGCGGAAATATTGTTAAGTAGGAGTACATGTGTTTGCTGTAGTATGTAGTGGAGTAAAAGTAATTAGTATCCTTTAATGAAACTACACAAATAAAGTACAGATGTGTAAAATTTACTTAAATACAGTTACAAAGTAAATGTACTCAGTTACCCCTCACCTCTCACACTAAGCTACTAGTTTCAGTTTTTGGGAACTAGACCAAGCTATATTGACAGACAAAAATAGTACTAGTGAAAATAAGGATAAAATATCTATATTGTGATAAATTGCGGCAAATTTTCCACAATGTCATTAAATATACTCAGCAAAAAAAGAAACGTCCTCTGACTTTCAACTGTTTTTACTTTCAGTAAACTTAATGTGTAAATAT
>JAQMYL010000008.1:26280281-26293102 GCA_030014365.1 Clarias pachynema
ATATATATATATATATATATAAAATTCTTTTTTGGTTTTGGTCAGTTTATTAGTCAGTAAGGTGTTTTGGTGTTATGGGGAAATCAGTGGTATTTGGGCAATAATAATAATCGGGAAGTGTTTATTTTTGTTGGTGTTGGGGAAATTACCTTGCAGGAGAATGTTTAATGAACAGAAGAAGCGCCGTCAGGTGTAACGTACATCCTAAAGCCCATTATTATTCAATTTATACGGTACACACTCACTTAGGATTAAACCGTCGTCATGTTCAGTTGACACGTTACACATCGGGTTCATATCAGTCCGTGTGTGTGATACTGTGTACACACACTCATTCACCAACACCACTTGGACATTACAGAAACTCATCTGGGAGTTATTCCCACATCCCTCGCTCCAAGACATTTCCAATAAAGGAGTTCCTGGTAGGCCGGCGTGCATCTTCAGACGTGAAGCAGGCAGTCCATTCATGATAAAACTTTCTACCTTGATGGGGCCTAAGCACTCGTGAAGCATCAGTGTAGCAAGGGATTATATTTAGAGAAATAAAGGGAGTTTTTGTTCTATTATTCTGCACAATCAAACGTCCCGGTTTGATCTGAACGCCTCTCATAAAGTTTATTTCTGTCATTTCTTATAAATTGTAAGTGTCTAACGTTAGAACTAGTTCCTAATTAAAGTCAGCAGGGATTCAGAGAGAGCGCCTCAGACCACGCCCACACTCCTAGGAAGGTTCCAGATTCATTTTTTTCTAACCAAATCCTGGTTGATCTTTTTCCAGAACCTCACCCCAGATTTGTTCTGATATCTTCCTTTGAATCTTATGATAGTGTTTATTGTTCTCTTTGATTTTTTTTTTTCATAGTAATAGGTGTATTTACATTTTTTTTGATGATGTGTGACAGTAAGGGCGTGGTCCTGTATGACCTGCCTTAATCTCAATATTTGCACTGAGCTCAGGAACCAGTTTGTCTGTTTTTTGTGGGGTTTTTATTTGAGTGTACTTTCTCTTTCTCTCTCTCTCTCTGTAGACTCGGTGAACTTTGAATTTTTTTTGCAATATTTAAATATAATTAAAGCTGTTTTTTTTTTTTTGCAGGGGCGAATTAAGAGGCAACTTTGAAGATAAGAATCGTTATGAAAATAAACAGGAGCCATTATTCTGCCTCACAGTGTTAAATCAAGATTGAGAAAGAAGTTCTTTGTAAGAGGGATGCGTGTCGAGGGGGACGATTATTTCTGAGATGTTTTAGGATTTACAAACAAGACACATGTTTAAATGAACAGGATGCAGGTGTTTACATTTATTGAATACATTTCCAAATCTCATCAAAATCCCTGCTGCACTTGTTATACTTAATTTTTTGCTCAAAAGACAGATTTTTATTTTATTTTATTTTTTCAGAATTGAGCCTCACGGATACTTACAGGGGTGCTAATATTTACGGTTCGGTCAAAGCGGTTACAAATTTCGATCCCTGAAACACACCTCATATTTCTTCACTTAGGTCTTTGTATTTGCCCGTGGGACTGTTTTTTTGGGATATTTATGTTTGGATTTGGAGAAATCAAATGCCACAGGTGTATTATTATTTTTAGGATTAGGGCAATTATTATAGACGCGCTTAAAGTGGATTAGGGGGAAAATAGCGATCAGGGTGACCCCTGTGTCTTTGTCTGTGTCTATCTGGTGTGTTTATTTTATGCATTAAACAATTCAAACTAACTTAAACAAAAAAGTGACCGTTACTGAGCAGTGTGTATCTCTTTTATCTGCTATAATTATTATGTATAAACAATACATATACTGTCTGTTCTCTCGGAATTCCGTGTTAGCCCTGTTCAGAGCGTGTGTTCGTAGGAACACATCCACAAAAGATAACCTAGTTTAGTGTGAATGAACGCCTCGCCTCGCCTCTTCTTTCTTTCTTTTTCTTTCTTTCTTTCTTTTGTCCTGATCTCAATGTTCCTTGGACACAGACAGAAGCACAGAGGTGAAAATGGGTCAGTGTCCTCTAATTACCCAGAGGAAGGAGAGGAGCAGCTTCAGGATAAACCCGTCTGCAGTCTAGGAAACACAGCGGCCGAACGAGCAATTAGTACACACCGATCGTCTCCTCCCGCGTGGCCCGAGCTAATTAATTGTGTGAGGCTGGGAGGAGGAGTGCAGCGTGTCTCCAGAAAGCTTTCCAGAGAACTCCGACCCTGCTTCAGTTCTGAGAATTTAAACGAGCTGATGGGACTCATTAAGTTCACTCACAAAGGGTGTTGTGTTGCACATTGTCGTTACCTGCTTTGAAGAATTGTCTTCCCAAATTCCCCGCTTCCAGAGAAGTTATTAGGAAGGCTTTTAGTTTCTCCATTAGGAAAAAAAAAAAGAAAAAAAGAAGAAGGACGGAGCCGTGAAGTTGAGGAACATGTTGTATATCAAGTCGGTTCTATTTATAAAGCAGGTTTAAGTGCTGTGCAGACGGAGCTTCCAGTGTAACGGACCCGAGCGAAAGGAAACACTCACATGATGATGATAATGATAATACTGACAATATAAATATTAATAAAACAATGGAATCAGAAGAGCAGCAAATAAAATATTGTTGGTTGGAACAGGGAAAATAAATGATGGTGAGAGTGATGAGGGAATCCTGTGTACTCGCATCCCAGGGACAGATCTCATCTCGTTTTACTTTAACCAGAAACGTGGAGGCAGGTTCAAGGCCCAATACTCTGCTCACTCTGTGTGTGTGTGTGTGTCCTCCACAGGCCATCCGTGTGTTCTTCATGCTGCGTGCTCTGTCACTGCAGCTGCAGGGGGAGCCGGAGACACAGCTGCCCCTGACGCGTCCCGAAGACCTCATCAAGACCGACGACGTCCTCGACCTCAGTGAGTCTCTGTTCATTTATTTTTGTGTTAAAAACAAAAACAAATACAGAGCCAGAATTTAAAAAAAATTTATCAATAAACAAAATAATCAGACGCACATTAGAAACTCTTCCTGCTTTCTTATAATCACATCCAAGCCACCTCTTCTTTGAACTTTTTCTCCGTCTGGTCAGCGCTACAGAGCACCGAACACCAGGACGGTCAGGGACAAGAGCAGGTTTTTCCCCCAATGGACCGTTAAATCTTCTCCTCACTGTGCAATAACAAAATGTCCAATATTAAGACGTTGCAATACCACTGATATTTATTTGATAAAACCACACACTCTGTACTCCATTTGTTGTTAGCTTTGTTTCATACACTTTTTTCGTGCTGTGTGTCGTCGTCGTCTCTGGAAGCTTCTGTCTCCGAAAACAAACTCCCTGTACGTGCAGTCGTATCTGGCAATAAAGCTCTTTCTGGTTCTGGTAATAATTAATAATATCTAAATATAATAATAAATATTTATTTGAACCTTTTACTTGATTCCTCTAGTGGTTTGCTTTGATTAACAATTAATCTGAATAACTGAACTGATATTTTGGGTGTTCTGCTGTATTCTGTCGTCCCTCCTCTTTTTATTCTGTTGATATTATAGAGGTGTCGAGTCTCCTCTAGCAGCAATAACTTGAAGTACTGGTTTCCTGTACGACTTTATCAGTCTTTCACATGGTTTTATTCTGGTCTTCAAACAACATTGTCTGTTTCACGATAGAATTTCGCCCACGATAGCGATTTGCTTTGGCTGTCGGACAGGCGGCCTCACGTCTAGAGAGACGGGAGATGTTCCTCTTGGGGTGTTTTTTTTTGTATTTCTCTGAGCATTGCACAGCCTGACCTTGTGGTGAATGTGCTCAGACGTCCACTTCTGAGAAGATTGCCAACTGTCTCAGATGCTTTCCACTTGTGAATGCTCTTTCCCAGTGTAAAATACTGAACTCCAGATTGTTTGGAGAAAGAGTGGCGTTATAACCCTTTCCAACAGTTTCTTCTCTAAGACCATTGATTATGTCTTTGCCCTCACACTCCAGACCAACAAACTGCCAAAACTTCTGCTTTTATGGAGGTCCAGACACCTGCTGATGATCAGTTAATCAAGCGCTAATGATTAGTTAGCACATCGCACAAGATTTGGACGTGTACTTGGTATTGGCAGCATGTTTTAAAAAAATTTTTTGGCTCCATTTATATATATTTATTTTTCTATGTTTGGTGGCCCCGTTTCTGTCTTGAGGAGAGGAGAAGGCATTTACATCTTGCATCAGTTGCGTCCAGCAGTAGTGAGCATCCAGCTCTGCGCCTAAAGTAGTAGTGGTGCAATAGTATCGGAACAGCTCTATGATGACCGTGAGTAGACGAGCGCGGGTGTCAGTATCGCGCATCCTTAGATTTTACTTTTAGTTAGAGATTTTAGACTCTTAGATAGGATAGAAAACTTTTTTCTCTTTTTTGATTCTTATACATCAATGATTAATTTTTTTAACGCTTCTCTGCAAATTCAATTTAAAAAAAAAAAAACTTTTTAAAATCCAATTTCAACCGTTCCTAATTGTTACAGCATCAGATCAAATAAATTCCCCCCCCCCTCCCCCGATTTTTCAATCCGCCCATTTTTTTCTTCCCCTCTTCATCTTTAATCAGGTCTTATCTCCTTGATCCTCTTATCACAGACGCAGATTTCAAAGCCTGCCGTCTCTCGATTGATCTGTAAGTAATCCTTCCTGTGGTCGAGATTATTTTCCGAGTCGATGTCATCGTGCAATCTGTAACGGTTCATCGGCGAGTGATCCGAAGCGTCACCCACTTTTTATGGGAAGGAGTTGCGTTTCGATCGGTTCAAAGCCGTTATTTTTTGTGATTACGATCTTGCCTTCGGTCAGATCACTGAGCGTGAGATTGTGAAGCTCGTGTACGGTACGAGATGTGGGCGGAGCCTCCGAGGCCGATTTTTAATCTTCATGATTCAGTCTTGATGTTGAAGGAAATAAATTACCGCCCACTTTGCTCTAGATTTCAGACTTTATCAGGTTGTGGTGAATTACAGGTCGTCATTACTTTAGTGTTTGTTTGCACTTCACCTTCTGTTTCCTGGATCATGTCCAAACCACTTTAGATCTGTCTCGTACGTCTGTCATCACCACGCTGTGCTCTGTAGTGTCTGAATGTTTCTCTGTCTCTGTCCCCTTTTGAACATCTTGTTCCGCACACATCGGCAGCACTCGCAGCGCTCCCTTTCGTTTCCTGCACTCATCACTTAGGGCAGATTGACCTCGGGGCTGGTGTGTTATGGGATCAAAAGATGTTTATTCACTTGTTTGTTTATTCATTTATAATGAGTAGCTTTCTTTTGACTTGCTGCATGAGTGAGTCATTTATTATTATTATTATTATTAATAGCATTACGTATCAAAAACAGATAAAATCATTGTTGCCGCTTTAGGCTGCTTCCTCAGTTAGTCGTTTCCATGGAATGTTCTGGGAAATCAGCTGGGAGGCCTTTTGTTATGTCCCAGAATTATGGAAAAAACATTCAGAAATGTCACCCCGAGTCCAACGGGTCGTTTGACAGCGAAAAACAAACCGAGATAAAAAAAAAAGAGCGCAGGACGGAACGTGATATTCATTAGGAAACGCTTAAAGATTAACAAAATACACTTTAGATACACAGTATATCCTGTAAACCTTATAACAGGGTGTTGCCGTGGTTCTCGGATGCTACCTAGGAGAAAATGCGTCAGGAGGCGGAGCTAGGGTGAAGCAACATGAAGTAGGAGCCCAGTTGAGCGGCGCCGGTTCTGCAGCGGTTGGGTTTCGTTTTCATCATTTTCGCTGCACATGGATTAATTTATAGTTTAATAAAATTTATTCTACACAACAATAAAGAGGTTTTACATAAATAAAATACGTTTATTTAATTATTTAAATTAAAAAAGTTTAATACAAGTAAAATTAATTATTCATTAAAGAAAGTAAATAAAACTCAATCGAAAATAAAAATAATTTCACTGAGTAGAAGTTCATATTTATTTATATTTGTGCAGCAATGTTACAATAATGTGATTATTCTCTTAGATTAGAGAAATTATTGGGGGAAAAAACTAAATAAAAAATGTAACAAAAATAAATCAAAGACTTTCTATGAATAAAGACTTAATCATAAATATGATGTAATCATGAGGCACATCATTATGATAATAAAGAAAAACATTACAGTCTCTACTGTTGTTCATAAAGCATTAATAAAGTCTTAACAGAACACACTGTATGAAGTGCTTATAACACATTCTGTCACCGTTATGTCTATTCACAATGCGCTCTGCACAAAAGGGCTTTGTTCTTCACCCTCAGCGATGATCTACGACTATAAATAATCGTACAGTAACTGCAGTCGTTATGAACGTTTGTTTGTAGGTCGTTATACTCGTGACCTTCGTAGATCGTACAACGTAGCGCAAGTTTAAGCCGCACAAATTAAGAAAGATACTTTTAATTGTAATTGACCTGAACAAATCAGTTGGCCCGACACTTGAGGACAGCGTCGTCTCTCGGTCTCTATCAGGTCACCCTTCCTGTCCCCGTCCCCACCTTGTGTCACTTCCTGTGAGGTGTTCAGGTGCGACGCCCCCTCAGCACCCCAACCCTCAGCTCTCTCGGTCTTACAGGTAAAGCGTGGGCGTGAGGGAGAAATGACTCAGTCCCTGCGTCCCACGCCGAGGGGCTCGCGGGATCTCGAGTTGGCTCGTCAGGCGCCGGCGTCGTGGGCAGCGGCAGCATTAAGACACTCTTACTGTCAGTCGTCTGAGCTCTACAGGAAGAGAGTGCTAAAGCCGTGCCTACACACACACACACACACACACACACACACTTAAAAACAGATCATTGCATCGGCCTTTTTTCTTTTTTTTTCTTTTTCTTTTTAGATGCCACACACTTCCTGGATGACTCGAGGGTGGACACCAGATTTAACTTTTTGGTTTCTGTTTTTTTTTTAAAAATGTATTAATTTTTTTATTTTAAGCTCCTTGAGAGGCAGCGAGTGTTCCAGAAGCTCAGCGGATGAGAACCGGTTATAGAATAGAAAGATAAACACTTATGGCTACCAGGGTTGAATTTGCATGTGACGCGTGATTGATTCACAGCCCTGGTGTGTAATTAGTGACATCATAACCCAAGGTCAGACGTAGCTCCGCCTCCCAGGTGTACAGGTACATAATTAACGTTTATATAAATCATAATCCGTATCCAGGCGACGTTTATCGTAAACACACACATCACGTCACATTCCTGATGAGCTCTCGGTAGTGAAGTAATTCTTCATTCTTGAAATAACTGTGTGTGTGTGTGTGTGAAAGCAGGCACTACCAGCTAAGTGTGTGTTAGTTTCCGGTGAAGTGGTAATGAATAAAAGAAATACAATCAAAAGGTAAACTTTCATGTGTGTGTGTGTGTGTGTGTGTGTGTGTGTGTGTGTGTGTGTGTGTGTGTGTGCGCACAGGTGTCTTTGTGTGGTCTTTGATTTTTTTTTGTTCCCGTGTGTGTCTTGAGCACAGCTCGCATTAAAGAAAGCAGAGAAAGTTATCAGATTTCCACGGGTGGAAACGAGAGACGAGGCCGTTGTGATGATGTTCCTCGCTGCTGTGGTGAGGGGCGTGCATTAATAAACACACCCCTCAGGACCGTCAGTTAGGGCTTAGTGTATGGAAAAAGCCTTTCAGTGACAGAGCAAACACACACACACACACACACACACACACACACACACACACACACACACACACACAGGCAGATGGTACTGATGTCATCTGTGCTATTTTTAAACTTGCAGGAAATGTCACTTTATTTCTCACACACACACGCACACACACACCTAGAGTAGTGATACTTACAGTTAATCAGAATCTACTCTATATATAGGATTCTCTTTAAAGTCTTTTATATATAGAACAGTGTGTGTGTGTGTGTATATGTAATGTTACTTGATTGACACTCTCTCTGATGAATCTTTATTGCCTTAAACAGAGATCTAACACACACACACACACACGCCTCCCTGCACGTTAAGTCTTGTTTCTAATTCTAGTCTCATATGAATATTGCGGAGAAGGTCCAAGCCTGTTACCATGGCAACCACCACCTCTTGATTTGCCTACGTTTAGCTAGCTGGTTTATTTATTACTTGCGGGATTAGCTTTGTTTTTAGAACGTTAGCTTTATGCTTGCTGGGTTAGCTTTCATCCACTAGCTTAGTTTAGGTTTATTTTCACACACTAGGTTAGCTTTGACCCTCTTAACTAGCTAGCTAGCATTTTTATTTATTTTTTGCTCTATACTTTTAGCTTTCACTTTGTAGCTTCGGTGGATTAGCTTTTGCTCATTAGCTTAAATTTCAGCTAAGCGCTCAAACAGGAAGCGAGGGACCGAATAACATCTGTACCTTTGGCTCCTGAAGGCGGAGCTTACTCTGACCCGCCCATATCACATGAGCAGGTTGGAGTAGTTCATTCGAAAGTCAGTGACACGCGGAGTCACGCTGGTCTCGACTGAAATCATCTGACGAGCAGGAAGTGTGAAGAAGCAGCACTTTTATTTCCTGTTTTTTTTGTTTGTTTTGTTTGTTTTTAGAAACATTACATTTTTATAAATAAAATCTGTCACGGTTCCTCTCAGACCGGTTCACTCCAGCTGTTCCCTCGGCCGGCTCCAGAGAGCAGCTTCTGTCCCACTCTCTGTGTGTGTGTGTGTGTGTGTGTGTGTGTGTGTGTGTGTGTGTGTGTATATGCCATGCCAAACATCTGACAACAAATAAAAACAGCAATGGTCTCAGAATCTTTTTCAGCGTTTCTTGTAAAAAAAATTAATAAAATAAAATAATAATTCGCGCAAATTTGCCGAACGCTAACGGGAACAACACCAGCCTCATCAAAATGTTTACATTGCACTTAACTTACTGACATTATGTTCACACACACACAGTGCAGAATGACTCAGTATCTCAAGCATCAAGGTGGGCGGAGCTTTAAAGAGCGCACCTACATGTGATCGGCAGGAATAAAGAAGGTCAGGTCTGATTCAGGTCTGAAATATCACTAATGTACAAGATTACAGATGATCAGATCTCCACCTGTAACAGTGGCTTGTTAACGATCATGTTTACGCACCTGCTTCATTACTGAAGTTACTAAGATAATTGTTTATTTACCTACTTAACCTACTTAACTTGTTGTTAGTTTACTTACTTATTAAATTTCTTCTTTACTTACTTGTTTGTTTTATCACCGCTCCTGGTCCAACGCCGCTCTAGTGCCGGTCTGGGTGTGTTTTCACTGGTTCCTGTGACGGTACCTCGTGGTAATGTGCTGTAAGTCTTTGTCTGAGCTGGAATTCTCAGGCTGCTTTAATGAGTCACAGTCCTGGTGACACCGAATAACAGCCTGAATGCAAAAATAATAAGACAAACACACAAAGCCTTCTGTTCTTTTGTTTTTTTGTCCCCAGATAACAGCGACCTGATCGCCTGCATGGTGGTGAGTAAAGACGGCGTTCAGGCGCAGAGGTTCCTGGCCGTAGACGTCTATCAGATGAGTCTGGTGGAACCAGAGACCAAGCGTCTGGGCTGGGGGGTCGTCAAGTTCGCAGGTCTCCTGCAGGTAATCTCAGCACCGGGGAATTAAAAACCCCAAAGCTTCTGCTCCACTGTTTTCTGATCAACAGGATGAGGCCTTTTTTTTATCTAACCTTTACAGGATGAAGTGTGCACAACATCTAATATCAAACATTAAGAACAAACAACCAACGATTGTAAAAAACATTTTTAAAAATCTGTGTGTATGTAAAGAGTTATTATATATAATATAATAGAGGAATATTCTGTAGCTCTTGTAAGCTCAACTTTAGAGTGTTAGATATTTCTGTGCCTTTAAATGCCAAAAAAAAAAAAAAAATTTCAAGATTTAATTCGTACAGCATTTTTACACATTTATGATCCTGTGAAGTGCTCTGGGTTTGATGAAAAGTTCATTAAATTTTTTTGTTTGTTTTTTGTTTTCCCCAAAAATATTATAGCAAAAGAACATTCCTTTTTTTTTTTTTTTTTTTTTTGTCTGTTTTTTTAAACATGAATTGAAAAACAAACTTCTAATAAAACGTACGTTGCAGGAAAGACATTAATTTATATTTTTTATTTATATGTTTGTTTATTGAAGTTGGCTGTTGGGGAAATCTTGTGTTGAATGTAGTGTGAAAAGTGCGGACAGACGCACGTGTGTAACAGCAGTGGGGTGAAATCGGCGTGTGTTTGTGTGCGATTCCTCCGTTGCAGGACATGCAGGTGTCGGGGGTGGAAGACGACAGCAGAGCCCTGAACATCACCATCCACAAACCGACGTCGAACCCGCATGCCAAACCCGTTCCCATCCTGCAGGCGTCCTTCATCTTCGCCGACCACATCCGCTGCATCATCGCCAAGCAGCGGCTGGCTAAGGGACGCATCCAGGCCCGGAGGATGAAGATGCAGAGGATAGCGGGTCTGCCTGTCTGTCTGTCTGTCTGCCTGTCTGTCTGTCTGTCTGTCAGTCTGTCAGTGCTTACGTGCGTCTCTCACAGATCCCCTGTAGCTCTGTGTGTCTAAACGGATGATGACAGGTTAAAGACTTTTTATTGTTGCAACCGGCAGAATGGAATGTGTGTTTGATCCAAACGGGGTTAAGGTCAGAACCAGGTCAGATATTTTAGTTTAGTAACCAGAAGAACCGGACTCCTCAGCAGACGAACTATTTCTGTCCACAACGCTGGGGTTCTTCTCATTTCTGCTCCCGCGCTGGGGAATTTTTACCACAAACAAAGACTTATTCTTATGACACATTCCACACGTTATTATACAGTTGACGAGTAACACTCCAAGAAGAGACATTGAAACAAGTGAAAACAAGCTCTGGTCGTGTTTCTACACCGCAGAGATTTGTATTATATATTTTTTTTAAATCCAATGGAGCCAAAAACAACATGTCTGGTTTTGTACCGTGTCAGTCTCGTTTAAACAAAGAGCAGAAATCGGATCGCTTGTTGATTTGAGTCCAGGAGAATAGTTTGTACGTGAATTGTGACTTTGTTATAAGTTATAACTGACGAGTTATTAACTGAGTCACGTGATGCTGAGGCTGAGCAAATCTTTCAAAATAAATACGTTTGAACCTGTAGATGGTGCGCTAACTAGAAACATTTCACTGCGGATTCTTTCACACTAGATAGCAGCTACACTCCACGTAACTGTTGTACGTCATGATAAACGAATGTTAGTGGTCGGGTTCGCATTAAGTTATATTCTGACTCATTTCGATCCTGACGTAGAAGGAAAAATGCAGATGATGCGATACTCTGACGCTAAACTCCCATTTGTGCTGACTTGATAAAAGATTTGCTTGCTAGCCGTATTTCTAGTTGTAGTTGTAGGTCAGAAGGAAATCATGTTCCTGTGTTTCGTCTGACGGCGTAGCTCGCGGGCGGGGGGGTGGAGTCAAAAGGGAACCATGTGATACAACCGTCATATTGACATACAGTCATGTTAAACAGTGTGTATATATATATAAATAAATAGTCAAAGTCAAATTTATTTCTAAAGCACATTTAACATGACTTAGTTGACCAAAGTGCTGTACAATCCTAAAATAGCTGCAGACACACAAACAGACGATAATGAATAAAATAAAATGAAATAAAATCCAAATTAAATATAAATCCTTGTCGTGTTTTTGTCTCTCGTCCGCACAGCTCTCCTCGACCTTCCCGTACAGCCGTCGTCTGACGTGCTCGGCTTTGGACAGTCCTCTTCCTCATCCTCATCTTCATCCTCGTCCCAGCTGCCCTTCCGATTCTACGATCAGGCTCGGCGAGGCCCGGCGTTCGCCTCCGTCGATAAAGTACCAGGTAACACTCTCTCTCTTTTAACAGTGCCACTTTAAACTCCTAGTGCGTGTGTGCGTGTGTGTATAAGCTTACAGTATGTTTACACAACACATAAACCCTGATCCTGCGTATCTGATGAAGCTCCTGATGATCAGCACTGGTGACTCATTACTGCACGGTGTGTGTAACTGTGTCTATCAGGAGTCCTGAATAATAAATAACACACTTCACAAATTACTTACGCAGAGAAATCGAGATATTTTACTCAGAACAAAAGTAGAATATAAAGATTATATTGGTGTATAATTCTGACAATTATCCGATTTTTGAGCAGTTAGTGAATCTAAAATAGTTGTTTATATAAATTTGACAGTTATGTGAATATCACATTGCATAATTATTTCTGAATAATTATTTAATTTCCTGAAATTTGTCGTGTTTTTTGTTTGTTTGTTTGTTTTCCAAATACATTCTTGACCTAATAATAATAATAATAAACCATAATTTGTATGGCTTTTCTAACACTCAAAGCTGATGTATTTCTGTTAAAGTAAAAAAAAAAACTTTATTTATAACTTTAAATAAGTCTATCTGTTTATACAAATAAAAGCAATAGCTTGATCAATGGATCCATCATTTTAAAACTAAGAATATATGCTGTAAAGTGGACTATGTAGCCAAAAGGTGGGGAAAATAAACCATGGAGCTAGTGCACTATGTAGGGTGTACAATCCCTTGTTCCACACACCAAGTCGTGTCCTTAATCAGGGTTTAGAGAGGGATTTGAGATTCAGCCGTGTGTTAGAAAGTAGAAAGCTTTGTAGCTAAGCGTTAGCCGTGAACATACGGATGGTTTAGAAGTGATTAGTGCAGAGACGGCGTGTTGTTTAAGACGACATAATGTTATCAGATGTGGGTTGTTGCTGAAAGTGCTTCTGTGACTGCTTGTGAATGTGGGTTTTGTCAGGCAGCTGCTCTCTCCTCAGTACTGCGGACCGTA
>JAQMYL010000008.1:26296098-26314752 GCA_030014365.1 Clarias pachynema
GACCCCCCCCCCCCCCAAAAAAAAAATATATATATATATAGATATATGTGTTTGTGTGTGTTTTTAAAATGTTATTTAATGAAACAAAACAGTATTTGCGATTTCATAAAATTAGGAATATTACATTTTTATGTATTTTCACACCCTTTAACTTTGATTAAAGACACACACACACACACACGCACACACACACACAGTGGTGTCCAGTCCATGTTCAGTACAGTTCACATTCTGAGTCCTGGAATATGGCGCGTGCCATCAGGGAAGAAGAAAAACCTGGTGATTCAGTACATTCAGGTGATCAGCTGACTTCATTTTATTGCCCCATAACGTTACTGAGTCTCGACCTGAGTAACTGATCAACTCCAGATCATAACACTGTCTCCAGAGTCTTGTACAGTGGAAACTATACATGATGGAGTATCGCTTCATGACCTTCCCTTCTTACAGGCCAGTAATTCTGAAGTGGTGACTCTTTTTGGGCAGGAAGAAGAAAAAGAAAAAAAAATGCATGTATTTATTTGTACAGTGCTGTGAAAGTTTGTTTATTGATTTTTTTTTTTTTTTTTGTGATTTTGATTGTGATCATCACAGTTTTCAATATTACACAGAGATAACCCGAGTAAATACAGAATGAAGTTTTTAGATGTCGCTGTCATTTATTAGTATAGACAGGATCTGTTTAAGTGGCTTCTTGATTCAGCAGGTCTGGCAGTAATCAGTCCTGGTGGTGGCAAGTGAAATTTATCTCCACTTTTCAAAAATCACAATTCATTCAGGATTTAGGAAGGGGCAATTACTATTTCACATTGGACCAGGCACGTTTTTAAACAGCTTATTTCCTTTAATAAATGAAATCATCATTTAAAAACTGCATTTGGTATTTACTCGGGTTATCCTCGTGTAATATCACAATCTGGTTAATGATTTGAATCTTTTAAGTGTGACAAATATGCAAAAAAAAAAAAAAAAAAAAACATGAGGGGGCAGATACTTTTTCACAGGACTGTATGATGAGTGGGTTTGTATGATATTGACTAAGATAAAAATGTTAAACCTAAAAAAAATTTTTTTTTTGATAACAGGCATGGTGTCTTTAGGGTCTGCAAAAACTTAAACATTTAAGACATTATGAAAGTTTTATTTTAGTTATTTTAAAGAACATTTCAGCAGGAAAACATTAACAAATAAATTAATAAAGTCAGTTTAATAATCTCTAAAAATAAGATTGAAAAATTTGTTTTTAAAATTCCAGAAAAAAGGTAAATGTTAATTTTAGTATAATGTTAATGCATTTGTGAAATTTAAAAAAACAAACAAACCGTAATTTAAATATTATTGCGACCTCACTGTCTTCCTATGGGGACGTCCCACATTGTCCGAGCTACAGTGTGTGTGTGTGTGTCTTTATAAGATCCTCATATGAGGAATCGTTCTTTCGCTCAGGTGCTGATGATCAGAACGAGAAGTGACGGTAATAATCAGACACTGTTAGAGTCTCAGGGCCTCTAAATCTGAGACGTGGTTTCCGTCCTGCAGTGAGTGTCGTGACCGTCGTTGTCGATGCTCGTGATGGTGCTTCAGTGTTTTCAGAGCAAATCGCTTTCACTTTGAATCTGTTTGCCAGTTTTCCTCCTCAAGGCGTGTCCAAGCTCCTGCCTTGAGGTGATGATCGCATGCCAATGCCTTCCAGATGTGACGAGCTCTTTCCAAGAATTCCACAGAACACCGCTATTATAACAAGATATCAGATTACTTCTTCTTTTCTTTTTTTTTTGATGTTGTTTGTCTTTTGCCTTTCAGTGACTGAAAAGCCCCGAGGTCAGACTTTGAACCCTGGGACGCAGAGGCTGGATTGTGTAAACAGGGTTGTTGTGTATTAAAGTCGATCCAATTTGCTTTACATGTAATCCTGAAGGTTATTAAACTGGGCTTAAAGTTCTATACTGGATTAGTAGAGCTTTCAGACGAAGTGGAACCAAGTTTGGATTTTAAAGGGTTTTTTTTTGTTTGTTTGTTTATGTTCAGTATTGACAGTGTAGAAGAGTAGGTATAATATCTAAAACAGTAGTAAAATAATATAGATAAATGAGTGATTACAGTGCAGAATTAAAGACGTGTATTTACTTGTAAATTAATGCCTAAAAATATATTACATGCAACATGTAAAAAAAGAAAAGAAAAAAAAAGTGTTCAGAAAGTGGTGAAGGGGGGTAGAGTTTTGGTGTAACCCCATCCTGATAGTGTTGATTATCTGCCCCGCCCACACCGGGGTCCCATTATGTGTGTGGTTTCGGAAAAACCTGAAAACCCTCGAGCGAATCGAGAGCGCAGAACCCCAGAAGGAGAAGACGTCTGAGGAGAGATAAGGCAGCCGTGTTGTGGCTTCTGTGACATCTAGACTATTTCAGTCTCTGATCCGGAGGCGTTCGACAGATTCACACATCTGGTGTTTTATTTCGTTGGTAATCTTTCTTTTAAGCTCTGTTACAGAGTAGACGGTTAGACATAACAAAAACAGACTGACCTTTAGGTGACGATCTTAGGCTCCTCCTCCTCCTCATCTTCCTCCTCTGCTGGGGTTTCTTAGGAAGCTCAGTCTCAGAAGTTCGCAGAAACATAGTGATGGTGCCGATGCCCACATCTACATGGTGAGGCCAAAGGTATGTGGACACCTGACCACATGCGAGGAGGTTCTCCAGGGTGCTGCTACAATACGGAAAGCGCAAAAACATTTGAATAGAGTGTAGAATTAAACACAAAGGAAAAATGACAGGAGAAGGGGAATAAATCTGGAATTTGATACTCAGCGAGCACATATTATTATTATTTTTTTATGATGCTTTCTTTCCCATCTCTTCTCCTCTAGTCAGGTCTGGAAGGCGTGCGTTCTCTCTCTCGGACGATGCCGGAGAGTGGGTTTAGACCTCCACGCACCCAGGCATGTGGCTTTGCTCCCTCGTCCTCAGCGTGTGCACTAACATCCTGTACACTTCCTCAGTTTGCGTGTGGTGATGCTCAATAAATCAAAACTAACACACTCTCGCTTCCTCTCGGATCAAAACATCAGGGTGACTGGAATTTCTGCATGCCCTGTTCACACTTTAAGGAAGTAGTACAGCACATGGATGCAACCTTTCCCAGAACACACAAACACACACACACACACACACGGTAATACAGTGGGACGTTTCTCGGTGGTTACTGCTCTTCTTTGGCACTGCTTTTCCCTGACATGTAATAATACAGTTAAGTTTAGACCTGTTTAATTTCTGGAACTCACTCCAGTGGTTTTCAAATGTTTTTTTATTAGTCTTTGTGTTGCGGGATTTTACAGTGGGGAATTCTTTATTTATTTATTTCTTTACTTTGCATTTTTATGAATCCTCAATTTAGTCCTTATGACACGTCTATAAAGAGTGACAAAAGGAAATAAAGTCACAGTAATAACAGATAACAGGCTTATCTCTAAACTGTGTCATTTTCTTCCTCAATACATCAAGATAAGCCTCATCTAGGGGGCGTGGCCTGAAGTTTAAAGATGAAGTTGCACATTAGAGTTTAATTTAAAAGCGTTTGATCAGTGCTGTTTTCTAAGAACGTCTTGGCTGAGTTTTTGTGTATATATATATATATATATATATATATATATATATATATTTTTTTTTTTTTTTTTTTTTTAGCAGTGCCATGACTTTAACAGCGAGTTCCCAGCTCGCACTGGGTTTAATTTAATTCTAAACAGATAGTCTGATCAAGATACTCGATTTCAAGGAACTGAGAGAAAAACGTAATCTGCTTCCCGTCATGCCGTAACCCCTTAACTCAACCCTGAGAATATTTTGAGCTCGTTTCTGTGTAAATTCTAATGTTAAATGTTTTATGTTTGTGCTTCAAGCCGGTGAGTGATTTATATCCTGAATACCTCCCTGACATTTCCTGGGAAAAAGACCAGATGCACAATTTCAGCTCTATAAATAAACACACGTAGTATGATCACTATTTCAGAAATTAGAAGGGGAAAAAAAGGAATTTTTAAAAAACATTTGTCTTTTCGACGTTCCATTCCTGCTTTGTACGAGAGTTACGGGTCACGTGTTTCTAACCGGACCTGCTCTAACTGTTTCAGTGCCGACCCCACCCCTGGCGCCGAGCCTGACCCCCGCCGCCCAGCCCGCTATCTCGCTGCTGTCCGACGCCGACTCTCTCAGCGCCGACTCGCTCACCCTGCTGCCCCCAGCCGACCCGCCCTGTCTGCGACACTTCATCCAGGACGATGCTGCGCCCGCCGCCCCCGACACCCGTGCCACGCCCGGCTCAGAGTGCAAAGAGCCCTCGGACGACCCCGGATCCTGTCCCAGTCCCGATTCAGGAGAGATCAGAACACACGATGGACCTCATTCTGATTCCGAACCAGCAGCAGATTCTGAAAGGTCAAGCGAGAAGGTCGTGACTGAAATTCCTGCTCCAGACTCGGAGGAGAACCTGAACCGGAACCTGGATCTGGATCTGGATCTGGAGCAGGAGACTGAGATCGACTGAGACGCTTTTGTTCTGTCTGTGTTTGTTGGTTCAGGAACCAGCTGAAACCCGAATGTCTGACTTCTGACTGGTCGCATTCTGGTTCCTGTTTGTTCATCTCAGCGGCGGCTTACATCATGGCCCGTGCCTCGTCTTTGTTTAAGAACATTCTGAAATTTCTTCTTCGACAACAGTAGGGTTATTGATCTTGTCCTTCAAAGCACATCTTTGTTTCTGCTCTGAGCTTCATTGTTGTTGTTGTTGTTTTTTTTGTTCCTCTCTCTATCTCGATCTTTCTCTCTATGGTGTGATGCATGAGCGAGTTCTGAATTCTGAATACCGCATGAGTGTTTCAGCAGGATGATTCGAGAGGCGTGTGTGTTGTGTGATTGAGGAGAGTGGGTTTGTTTGTTTTTTTTATAAATCTGTGGGTGAGGAAATACCTGCTCGCTTTTACTGGTCCTAACACTGAGGAATGTACCGTGAGCTCTGGGTCTGTCCGGCGGTGCTCTCTCCTGGACGACTGCCTCACTTTGACTGAACACACGTTCAGGGTTTTTTTTATTTTTTTATTTTATTATTTTTTTTGGAAGACTGTAAGCGGGGGGAAAAAATCCAGTAAGGAGAACTCTCGTAATCACCTGCAACCGTGCATGCAGCTGTGTCGAATCGCACTGTTCAAATCTGCACGTACATCATCATCGTCATCATCATCATCATCATCATCACCGCTCCTCAGTGCTCTAACATACTCACGTCTTCGCACTCAGCCTGACCTCGGTTTCGAAATTAATTTTTCATGCTTTCACAAACCCGAATCGAGTTCATGTCGCTTTTGGAGCCGATTCAGTTTGATTTAGCAGAAGGAAATGGAAAATATGACGAGCTTATTCCCAGAGCCAAACACGCAGGCGATGCAACGTGCAGGAGAAAGAAAAAAAAACATCTGATTATTATAAATTTATTTCTTTTTCTTTCTAATTTTATTTATTTATTTAATTAAAAATTTTTAAGTGTGTTTGGTTTGATGAAAATATTCAAAGTGTGCAGCTTTTGTAAACATTCATTATGAATCGTTCTAGAGCTTTACAGTTTAAACAGTTACAGAACTTCCTTCTGGGAGACTCTGAACCCCAAAGTACCAAGAAGTTCAGTGTTAAACCCGCGACACGTTCCGAGTATTGAGAAGAGGCAAAACATTACCCTGTTCGTGCACACACTCCTGAGAAAAGCAGGTTCCTTATGAGTTCTTCAAGGTGTCACTGGATAACTAGGAGATTTTAACTTCTAAAAAATATAAAAGTTCTACTTGGAAGCCCACACGATTCTCTGCGTGATTTACAACCGGAGAAACAGTCGAGTGTTGAAACAGTCGAGCTTTGACTCTCGTTCAGGAATATTAATTAAACACAGCATGTGGGGGGGTTAATGGTTTGGGTATGTAATGTTTGTGCAGCGGTTTGAGTATCGCCACGGTAACTCTAAAATCTTTTTATTTTTAAAAAAATTTTTTTTTATACATTTAAGGTTTTTTTGTTTGTTTGTTTCATTTGAAGTGGAAAAAAACACATGAACACTGGATCAGGACGTTTATAAAATAAGCATGATACATGTAAGTTTGAACCGGCACCTGGGTGATGTGATGATGCTGTATCGGGGTGTGTGATTGGCTGGAGAGAGACCACATGACATGTAGACATGAATTCCCACACCAGTAAACTTTTGACTAAATCAAATCCGTTGCTGTTTTAATTGCTAAATTAATTTCAATATTTCTCATCAGTTATTAGTTTGATATTCTAATCAGATATTAATATTTATTGTTTTGTGTTGTAGTATTTGTAGTATTGACAGTATACTGTAAATGGCTCACGTTTTATAAAATACACTCATTAACACGTCGGTAAATTTATTACTCCAGAATCCATGTTTAAATTTGGTGTGGGAGGGACTTTCTCTCTCTCTCTCTCTCCTGTCAATCACAGCAACACTGGCCAATCGTAGGCATGTTTGTGGATAGCACGGCCTAGCGACTGTGTGTGTGTGTGTGTGTGTGTCTGTGTGTGTGTTGCTGCCTGATGGCCAGGTGAGAGCTGGAAGGTGTTCGTGAACTGACGAAGGAGAAATTCTTGCAAAACAAAATGTTAAAAGGGAAAAAAAACTTTGAAATTGTACGTTTTTATTTAATCCATGTGTTTGCTTTCGTAGCACATTTTAGTGCTTCACCCAGAAGTGGTTTCCTTTTAACCACAGTTACTCAGAAGATCAGTTTTGAGAGGAAACATAAAAGAATTGTCTGATTTTTGTGAAGCTGTGATGAGAGATTCTACCTTTAACAATACGTCCTCTGTGTTCTGTGATCAGTGCAGAAAATCTTTCAGTGTCACTTGTTACTTTGCAGTGTGATGATGATGATGATGATGATGGTGGTGATGATGATGGTGGTGGTGGTGTTGGTGGTGATCAGGTGAAATCGTTTGCTCTCGCAGGTAATCAGAGAAGATGGAGTCTTTTCAGCTTTGATCTGCAATAACATTAATTTATGTTAAAAAAAAAAACAAGCTAATTTATTTCACTTTGACGTTCTGTTCACTCACAAGAACAAATAAAAAATGACATTTGGATTTTTATCACTTCTTAAAAAGCAGCACACAGACAAGGGGGTGATTATATATAATTTTTTCCCCCTGTTCCATGTTAGATATTTTCTCTCTGGAAAATGTGTCTTGTTTTTTAAAAAAAAAAAAAAAAAAAAAAAAAGGAAGTAAAAAAGAGTCAGCCTTTGAAGCAATACAGTAAAATTTTGTGCAGTATTTTCACTGTCATGTAAATGTCCTGTCCATAATAAGGAACTGATAACAGCAGAGTATCAGATGATACGTTTGTACAGTACGTTGTGTAAATCGCTATCAGCTTTTAATCTTTTTTTTTTTTTTTTTTAGTTGCTTTACGGACAAATGTAATAAAGACGCAATAAATTATTCTACATACATACAGCTGTGTGTCTGTTTTTATCTTTTTGTATTCTGGTTCACTTTCTTTTATTTTTTATTTTAATTTATTTTTTACATCCTTATCTTTGAGTGTTTTTTTTTTTTTTTCCCTCCATCTTCATTACAGCTGCAGTTCTTATCTGGACTTGCGCTCTTGGCCAGATTTCCCTTCACTTCCACTGAACTGCTGAATAACTGCTTACTTCCGAGTTCTCCAGATTCTCTTGAACTGCCCGGCAGCTTTAACAGCAGTTTCTTCAAAACAGTGCAAGGTTGTGATAATCTTATCAGATAGCACGAGAGAGAGAGAGAGAGAGAGAGAGTTCAAACATGGGGCTTGCATCTCCCTTTAATAGTCTGCAGAACTTGTAGGAAATCGGCCTTTTCACATAATTCAGTTCAACTGCAGAGCAAAAAAAAAAAAGCTAAAACAAGTGTGAAAAGTGCGGAGAATTCTGGGTTTCATTTTAGTGAGGCTCGTTTCCCACAGGGCAGCGTGGTTTCGATAACAAACCCAAGGAGATCTGTGGGGGTTTTTTGGATGCAGCTGCTCGGCCATGGAAACCCACTCCATGAAGCTCTCAATGTTCTTGAGCTAATTTGAAGGCCACATGAAGTTTGGAGGTCTATTGACTGCAGAAATTTGGCGACCTCTGTGTCCTATGAGTGAGTCTCTCTGACACGCTCTGCAATTTTACAAGCTGCTGTCGATCCCAGTCGCTTCCACTTTGTTATAATACCACTAACTGTAGACTGTACAGTATTAAGTATTGAGGAAATTTCACGACTGGACTTATTACACAGGTGGCGTCCTGTCACGGTACCACGCTGGAATTCACCGAGTTCCTGAGAGCGACTCAGTCTTTCACCAAAGTGTGTAGAAGCGATCTGCATGCCGAGGTGCCTGGTTTTATACACCTGTGACCATGGAAGTGAGTGGAACACCTGAATTCCATGATTTGGATGGGGGAGTGATTACTTTTATTGTGTAAATAGATATAGAGTCATAATTCTCTCAAAATAATAATAGAGTCAAAAAGTATCCAGTATCCACACTCCTTTAGAATTTATTCAGTGAATTATTAGAAAAGAAATAGGAATACATAATGCCATAAATGTTTTTAACATAATCTTGTTTTTCAATTCACTTTGTCCGAGCTGAGCTGCAAGCCATGAATGCACCACTGTCTTCACGTCTTCATCAGTAGTGAATCTTCGTCGCTGCTTTCAGGAGACCAAACAGATGAGAGTCTGATGAGATCAGGAGATATGGACGGTGCTTTAACACCTCAAAACACAGTGTTTGCAGAGTGTCGACTGTGTGGCCAGAAGTGTGCAGATCTTCAAGAACCTTTCTTGGACTTTTCTATCCGTACACACCTCTTCACGATAAAATACTTTCGCCGTACGGCGCACAAAGTCTTTGATAAGCCCACCAGGTTCTCTCTCAGCCCACAAACAAACCGATCACAACCCGCTGCTCTTCTTTCAGGCAAATCCCAAGCGGGGCGTCCACTTTTGCTCGCACTGCAGTTACAAATGAACTGATGTAATACGGAGACAGAAGCCTCGGACCAAAAGTGCTGGTAAGACGCTGCAGTGCGGCTCTGAGAAGTTTTAATATAATCGAAGTGCGGTTCGTTTTTTCTCGTACAGCCTTTATTTTAACATGGACGTGGAGGCTGCCGTTACTTTGGTAATATTAGTATTTAGTAAAAACGATGATTGCAAACTTACGTCTGTGGGGGAATAAACCTAAAACTAAACATGAACACGCCCAGTAATTATGCCAGTCTAGACAAAAAATAAATAAATAAATCTAATTCATTCAACACTTTAATTTACCAATTTGTGATTTGCATTAGTTTTATCCCCGCTCACTCGTACCCAGACAAGAACCAGACGAGAACCAGTCCCTAATGCAATACACATCATTTAGTGTCCTGAAATTCTCAAAAAATGAGAATTCATATTTTGTAAGATTCTAAAATGTCCTAGTTTACGTGCAGACCTGCTTCTTAGCCAAATTTGGCTTAATTTATGATTAAACATCAAGTTTGTTTATCTGTTTTGTTGTAGGATGCAGTTTATGGTCAGCATGGTTACTCTAAATAGGGTTAGGGTGCCAATAATTTTACTTTTTAAAATGCTTGTTTTGGTGAGTATATTCCCATACCCTATAACCGCTCACTGAACAAACATGACTTGAGCTGAGTGTGATAACGTCCTGGGCCAGTTCTTAAGTTGGCAAACAAACAATGATGTGTTTAAAACAAAAAATTTTTTTAAGTTGGAACACTTCATCTGTTAATATATAAAACATACTAACGAATCCAGGAAGTAAAAATGTAATCTTGCTTCGACGGGGAAAATAATTAAACCTGGACTTTGTTTGTGAATCACAGCGACTCGTCTGAACACGTCTGCTCTCATGTATACAATGTTCCGAGTTAAAGGAAACTCATATGGGCAGCTCCCACTTCCAAGCAGGAAAGAACATCTCACAAGCTTTACAAGGTAAAGGAAGTGCTGCTGTCGTACCATGCTGCATATGTGAAGCATAACAAGAACTTCAGACTTTATCTTTCAAAAACAATACCGTGTACACAAAGGGCTTTGTTTGTAGAAGAATGCAACAGGACTCCACCCACATTAAAAGGAAATACAAAAGAAATATCTGCATTTTACAGTTGATTTCTTGACTACCGCATTTACAGACTTTATTTTATGGATGTTTTTATCCTGTTACCTTAGCAAATATTTTCCCAAGATAATAATAATAATAATAAAAAAAAAAGATAGGACAATATACAATAGGGGTTGGACAATGAAACTGAAACACTGGCCAATTTAGTGTTGGAGGTCTTATGGCTAAATTTGACCAGCCTGGTGGCCAATCTTCATTGATTGACGTTCCACCAGTTAGAGCAGAGTGTGAAGGGTTAATCAGCAGAGTAATGGCACAGTTTTGCTTAAAATATTGCAATGCACACAACATTGAGTGACATATCAGAGTTCAAAAGAGGACAAATTGTTGGTGCGCGTCTCCCTGGCACATCTGTGACCAAGACAGCAAGTCTTTGTGATGTACAGTATCAAGAGCCACGGTATCCAGGGTAACGTCAACATACCACCAAGAAGGACGAACCACCTCCAACAGGAGGAACTGTGGACGCAAGAGGAAGCTGTCTGAAAGGGATGTCCGGGTGCTAACCCGGATTGTATCCAGAAAACGTAAAACCACAGCTGCCCAACTCACTTCAGAATTTAATGTGCACCTCAACTCTCCTGTTTCCACCAAAACTGTTCGTCGGAAGCTCCTGCTATACCCAAACCTTTGGTCACTCGTGCCAATGCCAATACTTATGGTTTCAATGGTGCCAGCAGTGAAAATCTTGGGCTGTGAAACATGTATTGTTCTCTGATGAGTCCACCTTCACTGTCTTTCCCACATCTGGGAGAGTTACGGTGAGGAGAAGCCCCAGAGAAGCGTACCACCCAGACTGTTGCATGCCCAAAGTGAAGCATGGGGGTGGATCAGTGATGGTTTGGGCTGCAATATCATGGCTTGTGTCAGGATGATAAAGTGGTTTGATGAACATGAAAGTGAAGTTGAAGATCTTCCATGGCCTGCATAGTCACCAGATCTAAATATTATTGAGCCACTTTGGGGTGTTTTGGAGAAGCGAGTCATAAAACGTTTTCCTCCACCAGCATCACGTAATGACCTGGTCACTATTCTACAGTCCCTCTGGCCAATGTGCAGGACTTGTATCTGTCAAACTGGGGAAAGACTGAACCCAAAGTGTGTTAAGAAGTCAGTGAAAGGTGGAGGGGGGAAGTGTCGTGGTTTGGGGATGTTTTCTGCAGCAGGAGCTGGACCTCTTATAGAGCTACAGGATAAAGTAAATGCAAATGTTTACCAGACGCTTCTTCCACAACATGCCATTTCTTCCCTGCGTTCATCACCTGATCAGCCAGCAGTTTTCATGCATGACACCGCCCCCTGTCACACAGCACAATGGGTAAAACAGTTCCTTGAAGCTGAAAACATTGAAATAATGAAATGTCCAGGCCAAGAGTCCTGATCTAAACCCAATAAAAAACAAAAGTTAGTGCCCCTTATTTTAATTATTGATGTTTTTGTGTAAAACCATAATAATCATCTGATCGAAGCGGGTCTCAGTATTAGACAAATATAACTTTTAGCACTATGCCATTATTTCCTTAATAAAAATGAAACTAAAAAGAAATATATATATATAATACATTATATAATAAGTACCCCCTTTAGCACAACCTTTAGCAGCAACTTGTTGGTTTCCTGTATGACTTCATCATTCTCTCTCACATGGTTTTAGTTCGTTCTTCTTTACAACATCGCTTCAGTTCATTGAGGGTTTTTTTTTTTTTTTTTTTTTTACATTTTCTTATAAAACAGCTCTCTTAAGGACCTGCCACAGCATTTTGGTTGGGTTGAGGTCTGGACTGGTCCAAAATCTTGATTCTTTTACTTTCCAGGCTTTCTGACGTAGTTGTTCTGGTGTGCTTCGGATCCTTATTCTGTTGCACGACAGAATTTTGCCCAAACTTTAGCTGTCTGACTGATGGCCTCACATTTACCTCTAGAGTACTCAAATACAGACGAGCTCATGGTCGACTCACTGACTGCAGGGTGTCCAGGTCCTGTGGCGGCAAAAACAAGTCCAAATCATCACCCCTCCCCCTCCGTGCCTGACAGTGGGTCTGAGGTGTTTCTGCTGAAATGCTGTTTGGTTTTTGCCGAAACTTTGGTGTCATCTGTCCATAGGACATTGTTCCAGACCTCTTGTGGTTTGTTCAGATGCACTTTTGTGAACCTCAGGCGTACTTCCATGATCTTTTTAGACAGAAGAAGACTGTAGGCTCTGAGATGTAGCTCTTGTGTGTCTTTATTTTTTCTCTGAGCCTGGCACGGTCTGACTTTGGGGTGAATGTGCTGGACGTCCCTTCCTGAAGAATTGAAACTGACTTGAATGCTTTGCACTTGTGAATTATCTTTCTCACTGTAGAACGTTGAACTCCAAATTGTTTGGAACCCTTTCAGATTGATGTTCAGCAACACATGGGTACTTAACATAAGCAACAAGGGAGTACTCAATAAAGTTATATACAGTATATATATAAAACATATGTTGTATGTTGTTGGTCTGAGGTTGTATTTGCCTAATGCTATGACCCGCTATGATCAGATGATTTTTATTATATTTTTACACAAAGAACAAAAACACACACACACACATACATAGAACATTAAAGATGACTGTACTGTACATATTTACACACTACCAGTCAAAAGTTTGGGCACTCCTTTTAATTCCATGTTTATTTCTTTCTACACTGTAAAACAATACTGAAGGCGTTTATCCAAAATACACAATAATCTGCTTTGAACAGTTGATATTGAGATGTATATCTGCTACTTCTGCTCTGTAAAGCTTCATAACTCCTCTAATCTCAGGTGCTGGTTGTTAATTGGTGATTTCTGAGGCTGGTGACTAAATGAACGTCTCCTCTGCAGCAGAGGTCAGTTTTGGTCTTGATTTCCTGTGAAGGTCTTCATGAGAGACAGTTTCATCATCCTGGAGTTTGATGGGTTTTACAGACACACTCGACACAATACTAAAAAAATCCAGTATAGTTCTAGAATGTAGAAAATGAACTTGAAACTAATTAAACTCCAAACCTTTGACTGGTACTGTACTGTACTGTATATAACTCAATTCAGCTACCCACTGATTTGTATGGAACTAAAAAGGTTTCTTATTATTCCTACTTCCCCGTTATTCTGGCAGTGTTACTGTAAACCTGAGCAGATCATGAATGTCGAGACCATAATTTCATTCATTCTCATCTATACTTTGGAATCTGTCTCTGTTCTTTGACATTTTAACTCAAGAAAAAGCCTTAAGACCCGAACACTTAGCTGCTTGACTGAGAGCTGGCTCGGCTCCAGGAAAAAGTGAGATTGTGAGGGAAAACCTACAAATAGCATTCTGTGAAAGAGAGACAGAGAAGCTTCAAGAGAAGGAGATGCGTGAAGAAAATAATGCTGGTGTAGATCTATGTCTGGAGATTGGTGTGCCAAACTTAGCACAGAAATGTGTGGTCTCAGCACCGCTTCATGGTTAACAGTTTTACTTCTATGCATTGATGCCCTTAAAGTGTGTACAATGTCGATAAAACAAGTCACTTCCTGTTCTCACTAAACGTTATAGCAGCTATAAACAGTTGTTTCCTGACTGGCCTTTAACAAAGAAAACAGCTTGTCATGTTACTGAGAAACCTAAAAGTGTCCTGATGACATTTACTGTTAAAAAGCACTGACACTGGTGACTCCTTACATAAATACTGAATCTCCTCATAGACCATCCCAGAGCTAGTAACAAGCTGTTACTATGGAAACTATGGGGGCCAGGGGTAGCTCAGTGGTTAGGCATTGGACTACGGTTCGGAATATCCCAGGTTCAAACCCCACAGCCACCAAGTTGCCACTGTTGGGCCCCTGAGCAAGAGGCCCTTAACCCTCAACTGCTCAGATGTATAATGAGATAAAAATGTAAGTCGCTCTGGATAAGAGCGTCTGCCAAATGCCTAAATGTAAATGTAAATGAAACGTAAAGTATGAAAGTGTGATTCGGAGCTGCATTTCAGGAAAAACATCTCCTGACCGATCAGAACCCGTACCAGCATTTGTTCATTAAATCATCAAATAAAAAACAAAACAACAACAAAAAAAACCAAAGTCTCAGATTACAAGCTGAGCGATGTTCTCCTGCGACCAGAATGGGAATGTGAAATCAGCGATGTTCCCGAAAAGCTCTTTCTCCGTGGCGAGATTTTATCTTTCCTACATACTGTACACAAACAACCTGCGATGCTGATAGGACAAAAACAAAAAAAGACAGAGGCACACTGTTTATTGTTTATTGCATGGTTTTTGTATGTTCTGTGCAGGCTGATAAGAGTTCGGTGAGAGCGAGCCGCGGCGTCGTTAACAGTGAACCCTCCGAGATTTCAACTTTTTACCTTGCCGTCTCGTAATTGTTGTGACAAAATTGTGTCCATGTGTCTTTGGACTGATTTTCGTCTCTATAAACACAATCTGACTAAAACTCATAGAAAACACACAAACAATAGTAGTTCCCCAGACTTTATCGAGAGTCATCATTCACGCTGCAGGCTGGAACTTTCAGGACGTATACTGTAGATCCTGATTTAGCAGCAACACCTCATTAAACGCTGCCTGACACTCACACAGTGATGCGGAGGAATTTTGGACGTTTCTTCCCAACTAAGCTGTTTCTGTTGCTGTGTGTCTTCTTCATGTCGCGCTGCAGCATTTCAGTTGGGTTAAGGTCAGGACTTGGCCATTGCGAAATGTTCTTTTTGGTTTGTTGCCTTGTTGCGTCACCCAGCCTTACTTCAGCTTGAGGTCATGGACTGTCGCCCTGGCATTCTCTTGAGTTTCTGCAGCATTTTGTTTGATGACGTCCGTCATCTCCAAACCAGGAAGCTCTCTAATAGGTTTTGGTGTTGGTGTTCATGCCTAATTTTTCTAACATACAGTAGCTTTGTGTATTTTATTTATTCGTCTCAGGAACATCTTCCCAGATGCATTAAGGAACCACCTGAACTGAAATGACATGGTTGGGTTCCTTTTGTTCTGTCCCTCCATTAACACCATTACAGTACTCCTTCAGGGTTCCTCTGACAGTGGAGACATCTCAGTGAAGACAAGACATTGACAGTTTGTAGAGTCTTGATTTCCACTTTGATTTCATACACGTGAAAGCACTGAACCCTGCACGGAATCCTGCGACGCTAGCAGCGAGTGTCACAGACGATGAGCAGTTTAACAGAGTCGTGAGTAACTGGAGTCACAAAATGCTTGAAAGTGTTCTTACTTAAATGTAAATAGTCCAGACATGTTTGGGGTGTGATGTTTCTTTGCCTTTTTAGTTTAAGAAGGTAACATAGCTAAGAAGTAAAGTTCTCTCCCACTCTTTTTCACTGTTTGAAGTGGTCCGGCTCTGGGGGCGTGGCCTATGAGATAAACGATAGAAAAATGTCAACAGATGCAGGAAAAAAAAAAATTTTTGTTCTTTAAGATGGCTGCCTTTCTAACGTTCAAACATTTAATTTGGTGTTTCTGGTTAAAGGGGAGTCTTCTCGTCTCATCACAGAGTCAACATCAGTGTGACATCACTGAAGAAAAGAAATAAAAACTTTTTTTTTTTTAATGAAACCCATCAAGATTTGCTGATTTTTTTTTTTTCTTTTTCTGAGCTGTCGCTTTCCTGTAGCTCAAGTGTTACCTCCTGTTTTCAACTTGTACTCCTTGTCAAAAAAAAAAAAAAAAAAAGTTCCTTCCACTTCCTTTCTCAGCCCTCATGCCTGGTAAACCTCTGGGTTAAACATGTTATCAGTGCATCATGTTCGGTAAAGTGCTTCACACCCAGTGTGTAAAGTGTGAAAACCAGATGCTGAGAAGACCGAAGCTATGAACTGTCACTGGCCCCGTCATCGCACTCGTCATCTTTTATGAATATGATGCAACAGCGTCTGGTCCCGTAAGCACACGGTCGAGAACAAGAGGTGTGTGTGTGTGTGTGTGTGTGTGTGAACCTGCCTCAAATCTTACTGTAGCTCTTCTTTTCATGCATGTTAATGAGAAGAATGAAACCTGGCTGGTTGTGGCTGAGTGAAACAGGAAGGTGGTGGCATGTGGTTCCTTTCCTGGAATTCACTCGTATGTCTGAAATATAGTAGAGTGAAAAGTACTAATCCCGGGGGGGCGGGGTGGGGGGTGGGGGGGGTCTTCAGTTGTGGTTAGCTCGAACGGAGAAAAGAGGTTACAGTGTCGAAGTGTGAGTCAAATGGCGCGGTTCGGTATCTGTGAGTGTGTGTGTGTCTGTGTGTGTGTGTGTGTGTATGTGTGGAAAATACAGCTATTTCAATTTCAACCGAGCGTGAACTGACTGTTAAAAAGTTCCTATAGAGCTCGGTGAACGTTCCACAGAAGTGCTGTAGGAACGTCTTGCTTGTTTGTTTGATTATGTTTAGTAGAAAAGCGCGGCGGGCATGTTCACCAGAAATCTTTTCTGTATGCACGACGTGGTGCGACGTGACGTGACGTGCTGCATAGTACAGTTAATCCCTGAATTTACATTCTGGTGATACTTTAGCTGAAGGTCTGAAGCTCTGCTTTGCTTCATAGCGAGGTTATAAACGGAGTAAACTTTGCTTTTGGCCTTTTTTAATATATAAATAAAAAAAATTTATTAGCTTTGGGGAAACAATTTATTTATTTGAGGCTCCGTATCATATTCCTCGCGCTGTGTCAATATTTTAAAAAGTAATATACCGTCTTTAAAAGGAAAAACAAACTTACCGATAGTGTTCACATGATCGCACCGTGACCCAGGCGATGTGATGATTCATACGCAATTTATTGGTTTAATTATTAAAGAACACGACATCGTACAGTTCATCTGTTTATATTTACTTTTCCTGTTGATCAACGTTTTGAGAAACAACTCTCCGCATCTGGAAACCCTTCCATCCTGAGGATTCCAGTAAAGTTAAAGCTTTACGTCCGACTGTTACAAAGCACTGACACTGGAGACTCCTTCTGTACATAGACAAGTCGACGTCACCACGTGAATGTTGTCTTTATTCATCAGGTCGGCGTGTGCTGTACGAGGCCCTCTGAATGAATGCCTTCACTGATGGGCGAAGAACACAAATCCTGTATCTGAGTAGAAGAAGAGAAATCCTCTACTGAAAAAAAATATTATTCAAGTAAAAGTCCTTTATTTGCATTTCTGCTCAAGTAAAAGTTCTCGCCTTCAAATGCATCCATATACTGTAGGTACAGAGATTTTTTTTTTTTTCATGATTAGGAGACAAGGTTAAGGACCTTGTTCAAGGACTCACCAAGTGGCAACTTGGTGGTGCTGGGGCTTGAACCCCCGACCTCCCGACCCAGTAACCCACAGCCCTAACCCACTGAACCATCACGCCTCTGATATTACATCATTTTTTTTGTCTGATTACTTTATCAGCTTGTTGAAAAGCCGCTTATGCCACTCTGGGCTCAGAGCTATTAATATAAGGTCATTAAACAGTCTGATTCTGATGTCATTAACATTATCATCAGCATGAGGTGAGTAATTTCTCTTCAGGAGATCTGAGTGGCTGTGAAATACGAGGGCTTATAAATAAATTGTCCTTTAAGATTTAGTTTAAACTTGGCCACACACACACACACTCCCTGATACGCTGTAGGCATGTATCTAAACCAGGGAGGAAACTGGATTACCCAGAGGAAACTTTAAATTTTCAATAAAATGTCATTTGTATAGCGCTTTTAACAATTAACATTGTCACAAAGCAGATTTACAAAATCAAAAGAATTATTTAAGTTTGTATGAGATGTAAATGTGTATGAATCAAAATGATAAGATTGTCCCTGATGAGCAAGCCGAGGACGACGGCGACCGTGGCAAGGAAAAACTCCCTGAGATGGTAATAGGAAGAAACCTTGAGAGAACCAGACTCAACAGGGAACCCATCCTCATCTGGGTTAAATGGATAGCAGGGATTGATCTGCAGTCATACTGTGTGAGACTGGAAGTTCAGTATAACAGGAGTTGTGTTAAAGTTAAAATTGAGCCCAGTCCATTATTGGAAGCTCAGGTACAGTAGACTGAAGGAAACTCCAGTCCTGAACTATCAAGAGAATGAAGTCACAAGTCCTCAGAGAACAGATGTCTGCATCAGCCGAGGACAGGACTGTCTTCAAGGAAAAGTGGAACCGTCCCCAGTCACCACACACATCTCAGGCAGACCACACGGAGCGTCCATGTGACCAGATCTCAAACCAGAAGCAGGACACCAGGACGAGTCAGACAGCTCCAGAGGCCTGAGGCAGTCTGTTGAACAGCCAGACAGTAAGGCATTACAATAGTCCAAACTAGAGGTGTTAAAAGCATGAACTAGTTTTTCTGCATCATTTAGTAACAATATATTTCTTATCTTGCCAATATTTCTGAGGTGAAAGAATGCTATCCTGGTAATATTATCTACATGAGCTTCA
>JAQMYL010000008.1:26317490-26332640 GCA_030014365.1 Clarias pachynema
TGTGACCTGCTTTATGAGTGGGTCCTACTACACACTGATTTACTCCTACTGAGTCCAGTATGGACATAAATGCTGTTGATGGTCTCCTGGATTCTCAAAATGAATATTAAAATCTTCAGCAATTAACGCTTTGTCTACAGAGACGACAAAGTTTGAGAGGAAATCTGCAAATTCACAGAGAAACTCAAAATACGGCCCTGGAGGTCTGTAAATGATGATTAGTGGAATCGACTGAGCTGACGTCATATTTGTAGCTACACTTTTTATGTTACTATAGAGAACTTCAAATGCATTAAATGTGAGTCAGTGTTTCTGTATGATAGACAGATTATCATAGTGAATAACTGCGACGCCTCCTCCTCTACCAGTTAGCCGAGGCTGATGTATGTAGCTGTATCCAGGAGGACTAGCTTCATTTAGAGCTACATACTCTTTCAAGTCGAGTTTCTTTTAAACATAATATATCTGGCCTGGGCTCTGGATTGTCACCGATTAACTCGGCCTCTTCTGAGACTATGAGCTATACTACAGGAAATGAGAGCAGTATTTTCGGAGCACCACCTGGACATCCAGTGGTTCAGCGACCATAACCAGAGTTCTTTCAGGTTTCTTAGAGGGTGCATCACTGAGGAGAGCAAACCTGTTGGACATGTGAAGCGCAGAAGAGGTGTGCTCCGGTGGGCTAGCCTTAGCGTTAGCTTTGGCTGAACGAGTATGCCGCCGAGTCGTCACCCACTCGCCCCGCTGTGAGGGCAGCCACCCAGCACGGACACACACACGCACACACAGATCTCAGGTCAGAATTGAAAACTTGACCCTGGAGGTGCTCGGCCACGGTGCTGCTGAAAAACTTCAGCGAAATATCTCAGATAACAGACTTTCACTTTCTCACGTGATTAAAACTCTGTGTTTGGCGAGTAACAGATGGACTCAGATGATCAGGGGTTCTGATCCGGTGGAAACTGGATTTCTGAAAATAATAATCTCGGTTGGTTAAACTACGACTGCACTCCTCCTGATAACTGTTTCAGCTTCACATGATCAGCTGCACACGAAGTAATCAAGAGTTGTTGTTTTGTTTTTTTAAGCCCAATTTTTTATCATTTTATTTCACAATACGAGATCATTCAGCTGAATTTTTTGAACATCACACACTCGGGTGAAACTGCAGACGGTTGCACTGATATTGTAAAAGTAAAGTTGCATGTTTGTTGCATGGACGCGATTAATAACTGCAACCTGCAGGTCAAAGCTAGAAAAAGTAAAGTGTGTGTGTGTGTGTGTGTTGTCCTGATTGCTGCGCTCAACATGCTTCAATTACAATCCCACTCATAAGTAAGAAGTAAAGACGTGTGATATCATGTAGTGGAGCGATATTGTGTTGTGAAATGTAATGGAGTAAAAGTAAATGGAAACACATTGGTTTCTCAAAAGTATAAATAATTATTATAACTTCTTAACTGTCCAGCACTGAGTGTTAATATAAATCTACAGAGAACTAATAAACACTTTCTGACCAATCAGAACGCAAGATTCTGCACCGCTGTGATGTCACTAACGATAACAGGAAGATTAGGGCAGTGTGTGTGTTTTAATGAATTCATGTAATACGATTTCAATTCAGGTTTTTTTAGTAATGGGATTATGAATAGAACACAATAAAAACACACTCAGGAATAGAGCGCTGAAGTGTAGCCTGTGTGTGTGTGTGTGTGTGTGTGTGTGTGTGTTTGTGAGGTTCTTCAGTGAAACACACAGCAGTTTCCTTTCCTGGAACTGATTTTGCACTTTCATGTGTCTTCTTCACCCTGAGCTGGTTGATTGATGTCTTGATTATACACACACACACACAAAATAAAGTGTATTTAAGGGCTAAAGAAAAGATATAAATTGATGTATGTATTCATATGAAGGTTCTGAGTTTATGTTAGTTTAATCTGGACGGGATCTCGCAGGAACGTCGACATATTTAAAAGTGTTTTATACGACAGAGAGGAAGAGGAGGAAGCAGCGCTGCGCGATATCATTAATCAATCTCAACCGTTCTTCGTTTCACTTCATTAAAGCCTATTTAACCTGATTTTCCTTTCGTCAACTGTAAAAAGTTGTTGCGAGTATCTGCAACTCGAGACACACTCGGCTCAGCCTCTCTATCTGATTATACTCGGAAATCTAATCCAGCGAGCGTTAAATTAAAAACCATCACGCGCCCTTTCGTCTGAAGCCTCTCTTCGCATGAAACCTTTCACCAGAACTCTCACATTCATTCGAGTTCTTCGGAAGATACCCATCCAGACCCCGAAAGATTCAGAAAAGATTACACACAGCTGCTTTGTTCTCGAGATGATTTCCGTCATGCGCCACCACACTCGGTTTCACCCCGGGTCGCTTCTCAGTAAGCACTTACGATTTCAAGACAGTCTGGTGATTCAAAACAAAAGAAAGAAGAAAAAGGAAGAAGCAGGAAGCTTTCAAGAACTCATTCATGAGTCACAAGAAATTTATACACCGTCATTACGTGTAGGACCTGTAACCATGTCTGTCTCAGACGGGAGGGGGACAAAAGTAAAAATAAATAAATTTTTAAAAATCAGGTTTTAGGATGAAACGCAGCCATAAAAATAGGCTATGGCTTATGAAAAAACTAATATAAACAAAAAAACAAAAAATTTACCTATTTAAAAACATACAAATTTTAAATAAATAAATAAATAAATGAAAAAGCTGGGAATCTGGAATCTACAGCTATGAAAATAGTAAAAAACAAAATGTATTTAAAAAAAAAAGAGAAATCACCACTGAAAAAATTATACAGTTATTCAACAACTTATTCGAAAAGATGTAAAAAAAATCTTTTAAAATTATACGAGTTAATCTTATATTTGACCACTTAAAAAAAAATTCTATAAATGTAAAAAAGAAATTAAAAAAAATTCTATAAATGTAGAAAAAAATAAAAATAAAAATAAAAAATTTAAATAGAAAAATATACAAAAAATATATTTAAAAAAAAAATCAACTGTGATCTAAAATCCATATAAATCTATATAAATCCTCCATCCTGTTTTCCCTCCAATCCAGGAAACACATTCAAGCTCTTAGCTGAAGCCAAATGTTCCTGTGTGAAAGGAATCAGTTCCTCCTGCGTCAGACGCCGTTACCGTCGCTAATCTGGAGTTTACGGTACAGCAACACCCAGGACACAAAGCCTTATCTCGATCTTACTCACTTTCTGAGTAAAGCATTTTATTGCCACTGTGTGTGTGTGTGTCTGTGTGTCTTCCTCAACAAGCCCCGCCCGCCCTCTGTTTCTTGTAAATGTATGTATGAGCCATGAAGAGATTACGGTCACTGTAGCTCCGCCCCCCTCAACCCTGCTCCTACCCGAATGAGTCAGTCTAGCACGTGTGTCATTTCAGGAATCCAGGTACATCAAGAGACGTAATCTAGACGACAACAAGGTTGTTTAAAAAAAAAAAAAAAAAAAAAAAGCATCAGAATGCAGGCTAACAATGACACAGTGAGAACATGTCCCTGTTCTTAGGAAGTGTCAGATCCACTTTCAGCTGAGTGACGAAATTATGAGGAAGGCTTTTGAATACGCACATAATACACTGGAAACACTAACAGGAAAGTTCCAGTCGGGTTACTTTTTTTTGGTTTTTGAATGGGCGTACTGGGAGCGCTGGAACAATTCACAGTGTCGGAATATCTTTTACTTTTCACTAAAATTCAACAATAAGAACTAAACACTAGAGATTTAAACTTTGATACACCAAAGTTTTTACATCAAATGTCTGTAAAACCGTAAAGGTTCTCCCGTTCCTGAAATTCCTGGCGGAACTCCCAGGATACTTTTGTTTTCACAAAGTGAAAGTAAAATATGAATTACGCTGTTTTGGACCAATAAAACCTGAAATGTGTTCTGTGTGTGTGTGTGTGTGTGTGTGTGTGTGTTCTGGTCCTGACTGAAATCTACCTACTTTATGTCTTGTGAAAAATAAAACCAATAAAAGTGCCTCCTAATGTGGACAAGTGTGGATTAAAACAAGGAAAACAAACAAATATGTTTTTTTCAATTGTTTAAAAATACATTTATTACTATTATAAAAATACTGGTAGAGAAATATAACTTTTTGCATAGCAAAAATAGAATCGCAGGAAGCCCTGGGACTGCCTGCATGCTAGTGTAAACATTCAAGGATGGCGTAAACTTCCAAGTGTTCAAGTCTTTCCAAAATGTGCTACAAAGTGCCTGTTTGGAGCCGTCAAGTATGGCAAGCATATTTTCCCCCTAGCGGTACGTTAATGCGTCCGAGCCTTCAGAGCCGATACGGAAAAGAGCGGAGGAAGTCTTTGACGATCGGATTGACCGGAAGTTGATCGATCGCCTGCGCTCCACACGTTTCTATAATCCGTTTGCGGCAGAGATCCTGCAGCGAGCGTACCCGCTGCCTCCTGTACGGCCACTGCAGGCACTGCTTTGCCGAGCTGGAGTAGTGTTCCAGCAGCTGGAAGAGGTTATTGAAGGACTTCTTGCTCCCCATGAGACTGAAGCCCGAGCTCTGGAAGTGTATCCGAACGCTGATGGGTCCCGAAGGCGCCCTGTAGCTCAGCGCAAAGAAAACGTCCTTCTGTTGGCTGTCCCTGATCAGGAAAGTTCCCACGGGTTCGTTCTTGAGCTTATGGTGGGCCTCCTCGACTGTCATGGGCCCCCAGTAGAATCCGCTCTCCTCCAGCATGGACGTGGTCTCGACAATGGTCTTGAAGTCACTCTCGCTCCTGAACGAACGGAAATGTGTGCGGTTTTCCGGGTGCGAGAGCGGGGCTCGGCGATCCGCTGAAGTGCCTGACGTGTCTTCCACGGCGCCGTGCGCTACCATCCTACAGGGAAGACCAGCTCCTGGCGCTGTCTTCCATAGCGTAGCGTCATAAAGGTCATCTAGGCCAGGATCAGGAAGTCTAAAAAAAAATTTTTTTAAAAGAGAGAGAAAACAGGTTATAGTCGGTTGTGATTTCAGATAATTGAACGGCGGCGTAGGGGGAAATAATAATACCGCCGCGTTTCATTTGCAAATATATCAAGAGCTGAAGTTAGTTTCTGTTTCCCTAAGTTTCATGTCTAGAGCCGAAAGTTACTGTTACGCTGGAAATGGAAAGGACTTGATTTCGAGGCGTAGACAATCCGAATTAAACAAAGGTTTGAACCTTATGAATGAGATCATGAGAAATGGAATATCTGGCCACGCTCTGAGGTTTGCACGGTAGCTGGAGGGCGATATCTATAATTACACCGTCTGAGAAACTTAAAGTACGCAACTGCCTCCAGAGCGCTGCAGAAACTTCGAGACGTGTCGAAAAAACACAGTGCAGGAACAGAAGTTTCCCAAACACACTCCTAATACAACTTTAAGATGATGGATTACTTTCTTTGTTTCTTTTTTTCTATGAAAAGTAAGAAATTAAGCACAGAAAGAGAGACCGCAATTTTTTTTTTTCTACAACTGAACACACACACACACACACACACACACACACCAGCAGCAGATTAAATGAAGAGAAAGTCAGTGCTGGAACATCTCACAGCGGCTGAAATTTCATCTCCAGTGTTTGTAGACAGGACGGTGTTTAACCCTGACTGTGTGAGAGCCGAAGCCAGGTGAAGAACCCTGAAGTGAGAGAGGTTTCTCTTTAGGAAGGAGAGATCTTCCTCTCGAACCCTGAGCTTTGATGATGTTCCTGGAGGCGCTCGGGCTTTTCCAGGAACGCGCAGGAGAACAACGTGTGAAAGACCTTCTCACAGGGGGGGGGGGGGGACTCTGAACTACAGAGGGAACATTTTAGGTCCGGCGCGACCAGTGAGTTCAGTTTCTGAATCTGTGCTAAAAAATCTTGGCACCTCACACACACACACACGCGCGCGCGCGCAGAGCGGATATCTGGCATTAATGATCCCCGTGTGTAGCGGCGGGTTTTGTCGGGACTCTTACCGTTCAGCAGATCCTGGACCGGACGGCGGGAGACCCGGGAAACATGGCGTCCGCTCGCGCTGGCTCTGAACTCCACACCGCGCGCGCTTAATTCCATTGGCCCGAAGCCCGAGCTCGTGCGTGTCTCAGCGGTACAGATCCTCGCGTGAAGCCAAGCGTTCTGTAATGAAGCGGCGCTTTTATTTAGGCGGCCTTTATAGCTCCGCCCCCTCCCTCTCTCTCTCTCTCTCTCTCTCTCCCTCCCTCATACACGCTGTGTTTCCCGGAAAGTTTGCTTTCGCTTTAGCTTTAAGCTCTTCTCTGAAATCGTGAGCTTGTGCTTCAAACCGCAGTGTGTGTACATGTGTGTGTGTGCACACACACACACACACACACACAGTGTAAACACGCAAGCCCTGGCTACTATGACGACCCAAATATATATATGTATGTTTTTCTCAGTGTGTGTGTGTGTGTGTGTGTGTGTGCAGAATATAGATAAGCACTGTTAGAGGAAAAACTAGATAAATAGATTAAAAACTTGACATGGTGTGTGAGTGTGTGTGTGTGTGTGTAGAAAGATGGAACAGATAAGAACCCTTTGAGGAAATACTATGCTTTATTTTATTTTATTTTATTTTATTTTTCCAGCGTCTGAAATGCATAATATGAATGACATACACCAATGTGCAATATGAGTAAATACAGTAAGTTTGCATACATATACTGTGCATAGTGTGACCAAAAGTATGTGCACCCCCTGACACCACGACACGCATTCTTCTCCAAGCAGTTACTCCAAGTCCAGATGATGATCTCAGTACAGAACGTTGTACGCGTTCCACTCTGACCGAAACTCGACCCCACTGAACCCTGGTCCCCGGAGCTGGAGGATCCTCAGCGTCCCGACATCATGTGGCTTCATGTGAAGAGTGTGTGGCTGTGGGGAATTAGTGTTCCTGTGAATGAGCGCGCCACCATCCAGCATGTGCAGTACAGTCATTCTAATGCTCAGTGTACTGTACATGCCAGGGTGAAAATGAACTCTAATGGCTGTAGAACTTGTAGTATCACTGGGGTCATGATGAAACCAGTCTCTCCCCGTTTAGCTCTTACTGTGCGTGCGTGGTTGGACCGGCATTTTCCAGGACGTTGGCAGGGACGACACAGACCTCATAAAGTCCAGATCTCACTCCATGTGAGTTTTCTTTTTTCTCCTGTCGAGCAACACAAAGGAGGATGTGTACAGGACAAAGCCTCGACCACTGGAGGACTCAGAGACACGGATCCGGCAGGGTCTCAGCAATAACCCCTAATAAACCTCCTTCAGAAGACGGTACGTTCCATCCCTGGATGTTTAAGGACACTGGTTGGTGCCACCGGGGGTCTACGCTGAAATTTAAAGATTTGCTTTTATTTTCCTGTGTAATAAAGTACATGTACAATTTATTTCAATACATTTGGACTTTATTACTAACTTTTAATGCCTAGTTACCTTTCACCCACCTTGTATATTTACATTAACGGCATTTGGCAGAGGCCCTTATCCAGAGCGACTTACACTTTATTTATTTAATAATTAATTAATTATACACTTAAGAGTTAAGGGTCTGGCCCAACTGTGGCAAATCAGTGATGCTGGGGTTTGAACCTGGGACGTTTTTATCTCACTATACATCAGAGCAGTTGAGGGTTAGCTGCCTTGCTCATGGGTCGTTGGGGTTTGAATCTGGGACCCTCCAACCCATAGGCCGATGCCGTAACCCTCTGAGCTACCTCCAACTCCTGACACTACATGAAAGGGGAATGCTTTGCACTGAGATGTTCATTAAGCACATAAGGGTGTGGTGGATTGTAGAGGGGTGCACAAACTTTACTTTTAGCCATACATTGCATGTGCTTCTATGGGATCCTTTGATTGCATAACAGTTCTGTAAACATACGCTGATGTTAAATATTGGCAGTTCTTGTGCAAGTGTAAGATTGACATTTATGCACTTTATCAGTAACGCAATCTAATACGCTTATTAGAAATCTTTATCGTTATGTTTGTTCAGTCTGATGTCTTCAAAGTGAAACGTTCACTGTGCAGTCTAGAGCGACTCACGTCGCCAGAAAGTGCTGCAATGAGAAGAGACCCGCTGTTAGTTTCATTTCTGGACAATAGAGACGTTTAAGCGTTCATGTTCTGCTTTGTGCACTCAAACCTCTACCTGAACACGGCACGGTGAGGACGAGGTTAATGATGGATTCGTTCGAGGCACACAGTAAGAGGTGTGTATTAGGACATGTATCTGCATGTAATTAGATCTCTTTCACAGCTGCTTCTAACAATGATTTCATTGTGAAACTGAAATGCCTTTTACACACATATACACACACGCACACACACATCTCTAGTTGCCTTACTGCTTATGGCTGCTTTCATTTCTGTACAGTTTCTCAGAAATGCTCATGTTTACCGCATGGTGGGATGGACATTTTTTTTTCCTCTTTCACATATGGCAGATTAGATTATATCACAGCGAGCATAGCATGAGTAACTGCAGTTCCTCTGAGTATGTGGTTCACTTCTAAGCAACTGGGTCCTTTTGGGGAAATTGGGATTTTTTATGTGTATTGCATATTATATTGCTTTTTTTTTGTTATGAAAAGATGTATCTAATTAGATGGTTTAGTTGATCACATCTTGGAGTTATTTCACTTTATCAGTGAAGCACAGCATCATAGCCAGCTGTTTTTGCTAAGCTAATTACACTGATGCATGTGCAGGCCTGTGTGTGTTGGCTGAGTGGTTAGCACTGTCGGCTCGCACCTCCTGAAGTCTGCGTGCGTAAACTTCGCATCTTCTCCCCATGCTTGCGCTTGGTGTGTTTCCTCCCACGGTCTAAAAGACATGTACTGTAGCCTGATTGGTGTTTCCACTTTGTCATCCGAGTGAGCGTGCAGCGTAGATTGCTAGAAGGTTGGGGTGCTTGGCCACGTTGCCTCGTCTTTACGACAGTGAAATTCACACGTCACGTTGTGACGTCGTCAGTCATTGCAGCCAACCATCTTTCAGCGATCGGGGTGTGAATGTGTGAGCGTGATGTTGGTGTAAGGTTAGCGTGGGTTTTTTTTTTTTTTTTGGTTCCTGAAGTACGCAAGTTAGGGTTCTTAGATGATGATGATGATGATGATGATGATTATTATTAGAAAGCTCGGGTTCAGTTCCCACCCAATGTCCAAACACCAGCCACTGGGTGCAGCGCAGGTTACATCAGGAAGGTCGTCGACGTAATACCTGAGTCAAAGTTGCTGTACAGATCGAACGGTCAACTGTGGCGACCTCTCGATAAGAGCAGCCGAAAAACTATGAACAACATTATTATTATTATTATTATTATTATTATTATTATCTTGTAGTAGTAGTAATAATAACCTAAAAAGTGTGACATACTGTACTGTACTGTACATCACGGCTTTTACAGTCACCTTAAACCTGATACATCACAGTTGTGACTATTGTATGCAAAAAAAAATACTATGCAAAATATAAATAAATAAAATAAGGCTTTCATTTGACTCACCCTTGCATCATCATTTTTTTTTTATTTTATTATTATTATTACTTTACTAATTATTACTGTTAGTAGTAGTAAAAGCATTATTAATAGTATTTTACGTGCATGAACAAGAACAAGGTTATGTGGTCACAATAGTAAAGTGCGTGAGACAGATTTCTGTCTCTTATCATTTCACAGTTGTTTTCCAGGAAAGTGAAAGTGAAAGTGCAGCTGGTGTCCTACCAGTAGATGTCGCTGTTTCCCCGAACTGCTCTGATTTCAAATCAGACCTTGTCCACTTTTTCCATTTGCATTTGGAAAAACTCAACTTTGCTGTTATCTGTTCATGCAGTCAGATTTTAATGCCTGTCAACTTCCCTAGTTATGATTTAATGATTGCATGGTGTGTGTGTGTGTGCGTGTGTGTGTGTGTGTGTGCGTGTGTGTGTGTGTTAGAGCTCACACCGTGTCACGTCACCTGACTGGTACGTTATGATGTGGCGAGGACAGAGCCCATGTTAGTTTCATTTCTGGACAGCAGAGATGTCTAGTGTTTATGTTTCGCTTTATGTATGGAAGCTCCATGTAAACTCGGCCGGCGCAGTAAACAGACTGTAATTATCACCGACTGTGTTTATTCTCCGTAGTGAATAACAGACCGGCGATTGAGAGCCGAATATTAGCCTGGAATTCATTTAGATTATCTGCTCTGAAGTGTTTACTCTTGACAGCAATCTTTCCCACCCAGTGTTTTGGCTTTTTTTCCTTCTTTTTTGTAAAAATTCAACTCCTAGCTTTGAAGAGAGTATCTCCGTCTGAGATTCGAAGCCAAGAATAAAGTTGAACTAAACTTTACAGTAAACTAAATTTAATGCGAGTCATAACCGTTTATTGAGTCCAGGTTAAAGCTCACTTTTCCTTTCGGAACCCAGAACAACATCTTGAGTAAAACATCACTGTTACACGTTGAAGTGCTGAAGTTGTTGCAGTTTAAGCGTTTACGGTCCGGGTTTCCAAGAAATCGTGTGCGGATTTTCTGGGAATTTTCAACCAAGCAACACAGTACAGTAGGACGCTTAAGTAAGAACGCAGTGATGAGAATTCGACGCATTTCTTTGTCTCTGCCCTCAGTCGCTTTCACATTCAAGAACAATTTCCCACAAGTCACATGACCTACCTCGAACTCTTAGACAATAAAAACCACGTGGACGCGCTCCCTGACGGTTTAATCCCAGACTCCTCTTTTACGCCTTGCTCCATCCAAAGGGAGGACACGAGATGATTTAGGGGCCTTTTGGAGTTTGACCTCATTCTGATCTTCAGCTGCGTTTCTTTTAACTTCACTCTGTGCCTGGAAATTTGTTTGCTATCACTTTCACACCAGCCTCGAGTGTCCTTATGTCTCATCTCATCCTACTGCACTGAGCTGCTTTTACTTTTTATTTCTGTTGATAGATTACAGATAATTTATGGTTGTTGATCAGCGTACGGCAAATTTAAATTACAGTAAACAGGTCATAGCTAGTAGCAACATGCATGTACAATGTTAGCTTAACACTTTTAGTCTACTTTAGATACTAGCAGGCTAACTAGTTAGTCACTAAGTTGTTCCATTTCAGTTATAAGCAGAAATAAAAAAAAAAAAGCCAGAGTGATTAAATCTAATTAATTAATGTTTCCTGTTTGGGGTTTTTGTTTTGTGTGAGTGTGTGTGTGTGTGTGTGTGTGTGTGTGTACAGTATGTGTTTCCAGAACACATTACGATCGCCACATCATCTTCTGATGTTAGTTACGCAAATTGTGGTTTACTATAACCATGTAATATAACCATTTTCACAAATAATAGTAAAGTGTGATTTATTTTCATTTCTATGGTAAAATTGATTATGACACACTCTTAAAAAAGTTTTACACTAAAAATGAGCCTTTTACTGGGAACACTTTTTAACAGGGAAACTACTATGGTTTTCACCGATGAACAGCTACAGAACTCTTGTGCTTTCAGATTTTTTACGAGTGTACGTTCTTAAATCTTCAGCCCCCAAACGCAGTTCTAGTCTATAGTGTTGGGTTTTAAATATAACCTTTACATGGTTCCACAAGAGGAACCACAAATGAATATTGCTTCTTAAGAAAAAACAACAGCAACGGTTCTTTACTGGTACATTAAGCACGATTGTCTTCCTTAAATGAGAAAAAAAAATGCTTAATTGCATTTGGGTTTTACTTGGAATTGTGAATAATTACAGTAAACAATAATTAGAAGAAAAAAAAACCTTTAGGGGTTCCGGTTCTGAAGAGTACACAGTCACTCTTACAAAGAAAAACTCCTAAGCAGATGTTGTAATAGATAATTAAGGGTGTTTAGTTTACTTAAAGGTTTTTTACACCCCAGAGTAACAAGAACTTCATAAAGGTTCTAATTGATTTACTTAGAAAAAATGGTTGTTTAAAACTGAAGAAGCACAGATACGTGCCGACAACAGAGCGCAGGTCAATGACGATTCAAATATATCTATGTGCTTATATGGACGTCCTGTGTGTGTGTGTGTGTGTGTGTGTTAACAGGGAGGCTTCAAACCTCAAACTGTGTATCAGGTAGAACAAGTTATCATTACTTTTATAACGTGTAAATTGAACCACTACAGGAATATAGGAATGACCTCGCAAAAATGTAGAACTCTTAAAATGACCATATTATAATAATAATAATAATAATAATAATTATTATTATTATTATTATAATTATTATTATTATTATTTTGTCATAGAAACAACTGAAAACATCAGTAAACGCATGTGATGGTGTGTATCTGTGCTATTTCTTTGCCTGCGTGACCCATTTAAAAAAAATTTTCTCTCATTCATGTTTGTATAGTCGGTTAAAATGAAATTTAATTCAGTTTCATCATTTTGCCTATTTTGTGCTGAAAAAAGGACGCGTCACTCTACTGCACAATCCCGAGCCCTGTTTATGTTTATTAAAAAATACAGCAAAACAAATAAAATGTTGTGAGCGTTAAGGGCTACGAGCCCATTGCATGGTCAGTTAGTTATAAAAAGAGTTCCTCCTAGAACCCATTATGATAGGAAACACTGTGTTGTACATGAATTTTTAACAGTTCCTCCAACTAAAGGGCCTTTAAAGGTTTAGATGTGTCACAAGAGGAACAACAAATTATTTTTTTTTTCTCAAGAACAGAAAAACCTTTTGACCTTTTCCACAGGGACTCATTCTGTAAGACTCCTTATATTTAGTCGACTTGATTATTATTTAATTATGTTTTACTGGAAAGCGTTCTGATATCAAAAGCACTTCGGCGTAGAGTTCTTTAAAGCGGACATCTGAAGAGATGATCTGTCTAAAAGGCTCTAAAAGTAGAAGAGAAAGAGAAAGAGAGAGAGAGAGAAAGAGAGATTGTTTAGTCATTCCTCATTAACTCATTAACTGGTTAAAGGTCATTTCATTACTACTGTAGGTAATTCTTATGAAATGGTTCCTCGTGGGTTCTTTGGAATAACATTTAAGAGTTCTTTTCTTGATGGTGAAACACTGATATAGGGTTGTACATGGAACAAATCAAATATACAGATATATATATATGTATATATGTATATATATAAAGACTCAGACTGCTAGAGGAAGACGAGTTCAGAGAAACTCAGGTGTGTACAAATAAACATCTTTCCAGGAAATTTTAAAGGTCTTTTAAAGGGAACCTTACAGGAAGTGTCTGTAAACCACATGACCACTTCTGCTGGTCACAGAGTCACAGAGAAAACACTCAACTCGAATCATGACATGACATGCAGTGACTTTGCTCAGAATTCTTTGAAGCTTTACACACACACACACACACACACACACACACACACACACTGGAAGACAGGAAGCTGTGATGATTATGCCACTGCAGGAGTTTTATTATTTTCATTTTTACTAAGAACCTGTTGTTTGTGTGATGATTCATATTTTAGTTCCGTATTTATCAGGTTAAGGTTTCAGTCCAGGCTAAACATGGAGTTTAAGTCTAAATATAATAAAACTCTTGTGAGTTACTGTTAGCTTTGTGTCTCTGCGTGTTTTACTCCTCTTACACCGCAGCAGTCTGTCTCCGAGTGTTTTTATTGTTCTGTTTTCTGTTACATATAATGAAACATGTATATTATAGCAGCTGTACTCAGTCTTCCCTTCACCAGCCTCGCTTTTTATATTTTCTCAAAATATAGCTTATAATATTATATAGCTTATAATTCTGATCTTATAACCTTCTAACTTTACCTCTGACTCCGGAGCTGTTATAGCGAGTGCAGAATATAGATATTTGCGCTGCTGTTATAGAGAATTGATCAACACCTTCTGACTGATCAGAGCCCAGAGTTCGACAGCATCTGTAATATTCATGTGAACTCATTTGACATTTTTTTCTTTTTAAAAATATCCATCAATATTTAGCGATTATTCAGTAAATTAAATGTTTCCCATAAATATTATTCTCTTTTGGAAATCACAAAAATGCTTCCGATCCAAATGTTCCTGAGCGGTTCTTCTTCTGAGGAACCGTGTTCTGGGCTCCTTATTATACAGAACAGTGTTTCTTCTCTTTCAGTAAATCACTCGGTCATCACCTTCCTGCTTGCTCCTGGAAGATACGGCTGTGTGTTACTGTATAAACACGTCATCATGTGACTTCTGGCTTCTTGTTAGAAATTGCTCTTGTTCATGTGAGATGAACATTTATGAGAGAGCTCAGGTGTTACAGGGAGACAAACGGGCATTTGATGGATTCTCTGGACATTTTATGTTTTTACGGCAATAAAAATGTGCTGAAATCTGAAATCTTACATCAGAGACACAAACCACAGACCGGTAGAAGGTTCAAAGTAAAAAATGCACTTCAATAAGTATTAATATGAATCATTTGTACTGTTTCTATTGATTCTTGTTGAAACATTCACTGTTTTATGAGACTCGTTGAATTTTTGAACATCTTGGAAGAAACATATATTTTTTTTAATATATATTAGTCTTTTTAAGGATTTTTTGGGAAAGTTAACACCTCTAGCTTTGTACAGAGAGAGAGAGTTTTTTTATGTTTTGATATCAAATCTAAATATTGGCAAATTATGGTGCACATCGCCACCTGCTGGTTGTATAGGGTCTTTTACTCCAAATCCTCACTCACACTCACACACACTCACTCACTCACCGTCTACACCGCTTTATCCTGTGTAGATGGGTCATGGGTTCTTGGAGCCGATCCCAGGAGAACTAGGGTCACAAATCAGTGTACAGACAGATCATTGGACAGGATGCCAATCCATCACAGGGTACACACACACATACACACACATACACACACATATACACACACACATTCATGCCAGTTGGTCTAATCTAGTCTTTGGACTGTGGAAGGAAACCGAAATACCTGGAGGAAACCCACGAAGCACGGGGGAGAACCTGCTGAGGCGGGAATCGAACCCAGACCCTGGAGGTGCAAGATGACAGTGTGAACCACTTAACCGTTGTGCTGCCAAAATGAAGTACAGAATAAAAACAACACACACACACACACACACACACACACACACACACACACACACACACACACACACACACACACACACACACA
>JAQMYL010000008.1:26355823-26371890 GCA_030014365.1 Clarias pachynema
TGTGTTTGTGCTGCTCTTATGTGCATAAGTAGAACAGATAGCGCACACACAGCAAATCCTAAACGCTCAGCCCTTCCTGCTGCAGTACTGTGTGTGTGTGTGTGTGTGTGTGAGAGAGAGAGAGGATTCAGAGGAGTTTCTCTTTCCTGCCCCACCTCTTCAAAACACACACATTCCCTTATTTCAGCATGAATGTGTTTTATTTGAATGTCTGGGATTAGATGCTGGAGTGTGTTGATCTTCCTCTCGTGTATCTGCAGCATGCTCCTGGCGTTCCTCGGATCCTGGTGGGGAACCGGCTGCACTTGGCGTTTAAGCGTCAGGTTCCCACGGAGCAGGCTCGCTCCTACGCCGAGAAGAACGCCATGACCTTCTTCGAAGTGAGTCCGCTCTGCAACTTCAACGTCATCGAGTCGTTCACGGAGCTGTCGCGCATCGTGCTCATGAGACACGGAATGGAGAAGTTCTGGAAGCCAAACCGAGGTCAGTCTGTGTGTGTGAGAGAGAGAGATGCATGGGTTGAGTGTTATGTCTGTCCAGCAGGCCACGCCCCTCAAAACACACATTAGATATGATCATCTAATCATACAGCAGCAGCAGCAACAGCACGGTGCATAAAAACACACAGATACAGGGCAAGGAAACATCAGGAGGAGAAAAACTCCTGACTCTGGTGTGGTTGTGGGTGCCAGACGGGTTGGCGTGAGGATTTCAGAAACTGCTGAATCTCCTGGGATTTTCACACACACACAACCTCCTCTAGAGTTTACACAGAATGGTGCGAAAACCGAAGAGGGCTGGCACACACAAAACTCCAACAGCTGCAGCAGTCGAGGATCAGGTTCTGCGTGCATCTGCACAGTTTTTAGGCATTGTGCTGCTGCTCCCACATGATTGAATGAGTATATACCTGGATGAACGAGCAGGTGTACAGGTGTTCCTATTAGTGATGACTGGATGCTTCTGCTAAAATTTGGGGGTGTGGTCTTGAGAAACATAACGCCAGACTTTATATCAAATGGAAGATATTATTTCTTTTATTACTATATATAAATAAAACATGAGCTGTGAGGCTGTTTTACTTCCATTAATCTGTCAATTCTTGCAAATTATTCGTTCTTATGAAACAAATCATGTACTCGATTTACAAGCACACAATTTGTTTTACAAATCATTTCCCAGAATTCACAATTAGCTAGGTACGTCATGAACGTTCTTATTCTTGGGTCAGGTCTTCATCACTGCATCTATTCAGACATTAAAATATGAAACAGCTGACCCTTAGCTAAGCCCCGCCCTCTTTCAGCTCTTCAGTGGGGACCAGAGACTTGACTGATGTAATGGTAAAGTGGGTGGAGCTTGTGGAAGGTGTACTATGTAGTTGAATGTGTTTTGTTTGTGGTGTTAGCATTAGCATGACTCTGTCCCCTGTGTTTACCTTCCCAGTGTTCAGCCTGCAGGACCTGTGCTGTCGCGCCATCGTCTCCTGCACGCCGGTGCACCTGATTGACAAGCTGCCACTCCCCGTCGCCATCAAGAGCCACCTGAAGTCCTTCTCCATGGCCAACGGGATGAACGCGGTCATGATGCACGGACGCTCGTACTCGCTGGCCAACAGCGGCGGCAGCAAAGGCAACAGCCTGAAACGCTCCAAATCCATCCGGCCGCCGCAGAGCCCGCCTCAGAACTGCACGCGCAACAACTGCAAGATCTCCTAGCCTGGAACAGTTGGGTGGGGATCCAAGCTCCGCCCCTAAACGCTTCCTTGGGACTCTCAGGAGGATCCGATGGATCATATCCGCTGCAGTTAATCATACTACTACAACACCGCGTTACACCCACACACACAGCTCGCTGAACACATCCTGCGTCCATCCCTCTGTCTGTCTGGAGAATCTGCACAGAATCAGCGCTCGGACAACCCAGAGGTGGTCAGGTTCTTCACTCAGCTGGTTAAGCTTCGGTTCGTTAACAGCATGTTTTTCAGTTCCAAGAAGTTTGGAGAAACCCGCCGGAGGTTTCGTTTCTCTCGGCTGATGGATGGCTCGTCATAAACACGGCCGCGTCCTGCACGCCATGTCACATGACGGTTTAGAAGTGCTAGCGTAACTGTGAATTGCACTGAGGTCGTGGTTCACACATCGATGAACGCTGATAGTGTGAATGTATATTGTTTGAATTAAATAATTTCTGGGGGGGAAAAAAATCACACGTCCCGTTGAGCGCGTCCTCGGGGGAATGGTCCGTTTGAGATCTCCCGCTCTCAGAGACACGTCCTTCGTTTCATCTGCTTTTTCTTTTCTGCTCTTTTCTTTGTAAACACACAACGTGGTCTTGCATCAAATAGATTTTAGTGGAACACGTACCCGTCTGCGCTGAGCCCTTGTGCCAAACCACCTGTCTGTCTAATCTGGCATTGTTTAAATGTTCTAGTTTCGTTGGAAGGACTACTCCAGTGCTTTTAAGTCTAATCTCGCCCACTGTACATCTGTAGTGTTTGTGTGATGATCAGAGATAACAAGTTTCAACGTATTTCCTTGTACGGAATAACTCGCTCACAGTTAAAGTTTTACTTATAAACATGTTTTGCTCGACTTCGAGGTTAATTGAACAGGTTTTATGGGGTTTATTCCTAATCAGATCAGGGCATCGTGTTGATTCTTGTCTGTAATGATCACACACACACACAGACCACAGGTGTGCTAGTAAAAGTGCTGGAGTATTTCTTTAAATGCATGGGATCAGGCTGAGGTGTATCAGACCCAGTCCTGTTACTTTCAGTGTTTCTGTAGCAGTGTTAAAATCATGGCCTTTTGAAGATTACTCGATTTTATTTTAAAAATTTCAGAGCGGAGAACTTGAAGATTATAATAATATAAACATTATAAATATTAAGCACAAACCCTGTAACAACTGTTTTTTTTTTTTTTTTTTTTAAAGAGCAACCCCCCCCTCCCCCACCACCCGCACCACCCCCTGCGCTCCTGATTATTTCGCTAAATTATTTACGAGCTCTGTGAAAGGAGCAGCGACTTCTTTTGAACCCTGATAAATAATGAATTTCCGCAGATCATCGAAAACGCCGCATGAAGTCTTCGAGATCTTTCTCTCTCTGTCTATCTCAGGGATTTTGCTGGAAATAAATAAATAAACAAACCCAGATCGATAAACGTGCCACGTTATAAATCGGACGTCTGCTTCACCCTTAAGCTGTAATGCATCTTCTGTCTTCGCATTCTGCGAGAAACGGAGCGAAGCAGGACATCTGCACGTGATTCGCTTGAGCCCGAAATGTGATTGCGTCCTGTGTGAGAATGTGTGTTTAGAGAGAGGTGACCTCTGTTCATCATTTAGTAAAGTTATAATCGGTCTACAGTCATGGTTGAGTTCGTAACGTTCGTTCTGGAGAGCTTAGTTAGAAGTCGTCTTGGGGGTTCTGTATCATACGGTCGGGCTTTGCATTGCATTGCTTTTTTTTTCTGTTTGTTTTGGTGCCTCTAGTTTTAATCTTTTGTCTTTTCCTGAACCTCTTTTAAACCGCTTTAAATCACAGGAAGTGTTTTCCAGACGCAGATTAAACCTGGTTAATAAATTCATGATTGATTTTGGTTTAGGTTTAATCTGTGTGGGAAAACATGTCGTGTGGTGTTGGGTAAATAAAATGAAAGGGAAGAACAATGTGAATGCAATGAGCACACAGTTGTAAACACTATTTTTTTTCTTCTCGGGTGTAAGCTAAAAGCTGCTGAGTAATTTAAGGAATCAGTAAAAATGTTCTTGGAACGAAGAACCGAACCGTTTTTAAATTATTGACTGTACAGTTCTTAGTGTATGAAGAAAAGATGCCTTTTTCACAATAAAAATCAGTTCATTTCATTGTTTATTCTTTTGATTATTGAACTTGCATCTGCTACAACAATGCGTATACATTTTTCATGTTGCAAAACTAAACATCTTTTACAGCGTTATGTGAAAAGTGCAAAAGCTGCCACCTACTGGACAGAATTCTCTATTACAGTACAAATCTCCACCCTGAACCACAGCTAGGGGGTTTTCTCTGTAGAAAAACTGAATTAAGTGTGTGTGTTCAGTAAATGTTAAAATGAACAGTGTGTTAATCCAGGAACACAGATCTTGCTCTGTTTGTAAACAGTCCTCGTCTGATGGGAACAAGTTTACAGGAACCTCCGAATTACTCACCATCGCCAGGCTCAAAGTCTTTAAAAATATTCCCTCACATTTCCAGCGGTAAGGTGTTCATCCAGTTTTGACTGAAGTATGTTCTCTCAGTGTGTTCCTAAAAAAGGATGGGAAAAAAATTTCACCATCAATATGACCACAAACATTTGCTGTCCTCATAACACTAATGTCCTGCAACAAGTCTGGAATATATTAAAGATCCACAATTATGGTATTTCAGTGGCACTTCAATAGACCTAACAAAAAAATAAATAAATGCAAAAATTAATACTTTTCACACTTGCACTTGTTTCCCGGTGATTTGATTGTCACACGATTTTAAGACAAATGCAGCAGGGACGACAATACAGTACATAGGATGCAAACCAAAATTTTATCAACATTGCACTCTGACTATTGGTGCTGTACTCATTAGAACCTTCACCCTACAGTAGACTGAAATAAACTAGCTGGCTGAAAGTGGAAGAAAAAAAAATAGTGACAGTAGATGTGATTTGGAATGCACAGTTAATGAGCTGTCAGGGGTTTAAACAATGTTCATAATGTGTGTGTAAATATGTTCCTCCTGATTGTCAATTACAAAAGATGTATTGGACGCCGGTGCAGCGACTGGGAGCGTGACGATCTATTACAGGATATCGAAGGGCAAGTTCACTGATGAAAACATTTACACTCTTTTTTTTACTGAATGCAATGATGGCCGTGGAGTCCTCGGAAATTATTAATAATAATAGAAATATATTATTTTCAGTTTTAAGCGTAAAATCTATTTTATCAAAGTTTTTTTTTTTCAATCACTACTTTAGAATGTTTTTGTTTTGCCCTGGAAATTTACATAGTTAGATAAAGCTAATGAATGACATGAGTAGCATCTATTTTTACTGCTCAGTCCGTTTACTCATAAGAAAAGACAACTTTACAAAATTTACAGTACAGTAACAGCATATTCATGACTAAAAATAAAACCAAGAATAACATTAAACAGCTCGATGCTTATTCATGAGTGTTGAGTTTCTTTATTTAAAATACATTTTTTCAACACCAAACACCTTTCCCTGTCTCCTGTGGCCCGCTCTGTATTACTGCATCATTAATAACTGAGCCTTCGTACTAATTTGCCAAGACTGTTGTTAAATTGCACACATAAGGCTATCGTCTCACCTGGGGCCTGAAGGCTGCGGAGCCTCTCCTCTGTTTCTGGATGCTCTGTAATCTGTTCAGCAGGAAGGTCTTGTCCTTACCCTCCTAATAAACATGCAGAAGGTAAAGGTTATACACGGAGAAGAGAGGGAGAGATCCTGTCAGGAAAGAAGTGCATGAGGTCTATTTTTAAAACTCACGTTGACAATCTGCTCACGCAGGGTCCGGATGAGCTGCTTCCTGCCCTGAGCGACTTGCCACAGGAAGTAAGTCAGGACGCTGGAACGGACAGGGAGGACAGGAATTAACTGTGCTTTAGATTTAGTTTAAAAGTGGAAATGTCTTCGGCTGTGTCCTGTGTATGTTTCGAATGAACATCATGAAAACACACCTAAGCCTCACATCTTCAGGACTGCGAAATGTATTTGATCAGAATGGAGCGAGAATTGAGTACCACAACACTTTGTCATGTTTCTCAAACCGTTTCTCAACAAACTCTGCAAGCGTGAGAGAGACCACTGCTGTTAAAGAACACCGTTACCATGAAGGGGTGTAACTTTGTCTGGTAGGTGGTATGTGTCAAAGTAACATCCACATGAATGCCAGGACCGATTGAGAGAAAGATGAAGACAGAGTGGCAGAACAATACCAAAAATGTCTTCTCTCTTTTTCATGAAGCTCAGCTGTTAATAAAACTCATTAATGTGATGAGATCCAGCTGCGTTCCTCAGTGGTGAGGTGGTTAGAGCACTGATCGCTGCAGGGCAGGTCGAGGTGTGAGGATAATTAAAGTAAGTAAGTAAGTGTGAGGCTAATTAACCAAACACCTATAAATATGCGCACCAATAAGTCCAGTCAGAAGCATCTATCTCTAGTTCAAATCCCTTGCCTCTATTTTACGTACAGGTAAAACTCTACAGAGCAGAAAGAAAGCATGAGATCCTGTAACTCATCTGGATGAGCTCTCACATCTGGGTTATGAGGTTGCTCATAAGTGAGGTATGGTTTACGTGGATGAACGCTCACCATGGGCTGGAAGGTTGCTGGATCGAATACAGGAGTTTACTTTAACGGTAGAGATTTTGGACACGACCAAAAATAGCGACCTGACATCACCATTAAACATCCAAATAACTATGACGGATTTAATATCACATGTTACAGGATGTTCCACTCTTTGTAACTTTAACATTAAGGGTATTTAACAGAAATGTGCAATGATCATCATCTTTATTTCACCTCCTTTGCTATGTATTGAAATATTTAGCATTTACTGTAGCACTTTACACGACACAAACACTGAGCAGTGATCCAAAGACCTTACATGATGATGAGAGAGATGAGGTAGAAGAACAGCTCGCTCCGCAGCACGTGTTCGAAAATCCACCAGGCCCACTCAGACCCCGGGACTGTGCTCACCCAGCTCATCCACTGGTTCACGGCCTGGAAGGGTGTGCTCAGACCCTGGAAAGGCCCACAGTGCTCCGAAGGCTTCAGACTACAACACAAACACAAGGGCGGTGTTCAGAATGATACACACTGTTATTATTATTATTCCACATCACAGCTGAATTCTCAATTTTGATTGGTCGGAAGGTGTGTGTTATTTTGGTATTAGCGCAGCTCATCCTGCTGGACGACTGGTTTACATTAATACACTGTAATGTGTTGCCGTTTCCATAGTAACACAAGTCCTCAATTTACACTCTCTGTATTTTCACTTCATTGTGTTGTATCAAAAATGTTGAATACAAAATATACTAATATTGATAAACAAATTCAACATTAGTTAACTCCTTTTTTTAATTAATTATTTCTGTTCATAACCTGCACATCATTTTCCACCTTCTATAATCTCACTCGTTTGGTTTAATTTTTAAAACACTAAGCAACGATATTATTGTTATACAAAGCCAAACTGTCTTGACATGATTGTGTTGTTGATTATGTTTTCTCTGCTTCCAACACACCTGGCTGAAATACTTGGCTAACGGTAACCCTGTATATGTGTGTGTGTGTGTGTGTGTATTAAATCTTCAGGACCAGGTTTGAGACCCTGTGCTCTAAACAGTGGAGGAAAACTTACTGCTAATCAACTGATACCTCTAAAGCACATCGCTTTAACAGGACTTCTGGATTTATAACCCTTTCATTTCATTTATTTTAGTTTTTTGTTTGTTTGTTCCGGGCAGCAGACAGACAGAATGGGAAACAAATCAAAAGAAGATGTTTAAACAATAGACGTGGGGATTAAATAAAATATTTAAAGCTGTGGAATAACAGTGTCCTGTTTCAGTGTTGGTCTGTCTCAGGTGCATGACGTCTAAGGGGAAGACCACATGGGCCACAATGATTAAGGACAAATGTCCAGACAGCACAAACCTTCAGATACAGTACTTTTTCTATGAGTAAAATCCAGTGGATCATCAGTACGGTGTCTTTATTTAAAACACACATTCTGTATAGTCTTCAACCATGTTACAAACAAACTAACTAGTTTAATTGTAATTTTAAAGTATTTAGTATAATTTTATTAAAAAAAAATTTGTAATTGATAAAGTAAATTTGGTTGCCAAAGCCTGACAATTAAAACTATTAACATATTGATTAATCAATTAATAGTTAATTATTTAGAATATTACTCTTATTACTGGTAATATTAACAATATTAATAATGGCAATACTTTATTTTAAGAAAAATAAATGAATGAATAAAAACAAATATTTCAGATTTTTCTTGTGCTCCATTTTTTCCTTTTTTTTTGTGTGGCAATTGAATCACACTGACTCCAAAATTCGATAAAAAAATAAAATTATATACTGTATGTTAGCATTTGAAATGGTTCCTGAGCTGTTCCGTTATAATCCTGCAGGTGGCGCTCTCTAAACTTATCACAGAGCACAGTATTCTGCGTGGATGGAGGGAATTTTGTTTCGCATTGTAACAAAATCTGAAAGAATTTTAATATCAAATCCAGATATTCATGAAATCATGATGCTTAAAGAATCACAATAAAAATCAAATCAGCACCTAGTACTGTGATAACATCATGAAAAAAGGCATTTGGACTTCCTCCTACCTCCAGACCGTGTAGGCCACCAGGGAGAGCACTCCTGTGAACGAGGGGAAAAACAGGAGCGCTATGTACACCGTCTGCATCTGAGCCGCTCTGCCGGTCTGCCTCGGGGGCTGGCAGTTCATACTCAAACTGACCTGTGTGTCAGAGCCGGAAACACAGGGTCAAGGTTCACACACACACACACACACACATACGCACGGCATACTAAAAGGACGATGACGTACCCTTTTTAGGTAAAAGATAATAAAGAGCTTAATGACTTGGATGATGGGAAGCAGCGGAGAGAAGTAGATCCCAATCCTGCAATAAGGAAACAAAACTTCAAGCCTAATGTAATCTAATGCGGAACTGTTTAACACTACCGACGCAGCGGTGACGATTATAACGTACCACGCTAGCGTCTGAGCGTAGATAAGATTGAGAACGTTTGTGGCGATATCGAACTCGGGAACGCCGAGACTCAGGATGCATTTTGTTCCGATTATGCTGTGAAAATAAAATAAAACAATGATAATGTGTATAGCACATCTACATTCTAATCTAACCGACCCTGAATAAGCAGCTTATTCTGAAGGACAGGACTTACTTTCGGAGGAACTCTCCAAAGAATGAGCCGAAGAGGCAGAAGATGAAGTCGACTAGAACCAGACGATAGACACTCTGACCCACGAACGATTCCCAGCACTAAGAAAAAAAGTGAGAGAAAATTTTAGCACCAGAAAAAAAAAAACATTCCACTGTAACTGTGTATGAAGTCTGAATAGAATAAAACACAAAGGATGAGGCAGAGGCAAAAAAAAAACAACAACAAAAAAGCACTGTGACCCTGGGTATGATAGAAATAACTGCAATAATTATTAAAAGACAAAACATAAACCTAAGAATCATCTGACTGATATAAAGATCCCCATAATAACACACGGTGCAAGAGAGAAATGTTTGCCTGGTTACAGTATGTCTAGGATATATTTAGTCAGGATGTCTACAGTCCTGTTTCGTGCCTTATTATGTTCTCACTGTGAATCGTAGACCTCCTCATATACCCCATCTTCAGTTTAACAGTGCTCCTTCTGTAAGATCTGAACATAGCTCATGGGCGTTAGCGTCTTAGCTAACTGGCGAGGAATACATGCTAGTGTACAGTATGTGTATACTGTTTAAATTTACCACCAGATTCAGCCTTACTGTTAAAATCACTTCCGCAATATAACGATTTAATCCCATTCAGCCAATCAGAGACGAGTATTTTCCATAGGCGTGGTATCATGATGTCTATTAGACTTACTGAGGCGGTATTGGAAACGTCTTCAACCCAGTAGTAACACAGTATTCCCAGGATGGACAGCTTCAGCAGGACGTTTCTGAGAAGTTACATTAAAAGAAAAATAAACACTCGGGTACCTTGGTTATTGCAAAAGTGACTTACATTTTATAAATGCAAATGTAATTTTATATTATATTATATTAACATAATGGACAATTACATAACAGGACATAGTAATTGAGTAATGACAGAGCTGTCAGTGTCTCCGACTTATACAGTGGATAATTAAAGAGCTGCCACCGCTTTTGATCCCATTTATGGTTACGTAAGATCTTTTACGCTAAGTTACGAACGGCTGACCTCATGATGCCGATGTAGATGTTGATGCGGGGGTTGGGGTAGTGCTCCATCCTGTTAATGAGCGAGAAGATGAGCGGGATGATCAGGTTGATGAGGGACACGACGAAAGGCAGGATCAGCGTAGATGCCTCTGCGTTTATATCGTCCGAGAACATGGAAATGCCTGGCACCTGGGTGGAGGGAAATCTGTGCTTTTAAAACCTTTTTAAGTTGTTTGTGCAACAAGAAAAAATAATAAAGCAGGCAGGTGTTAAGCAAACAACTTGAAAAGATTCAAAAGCATCTAACAGCGTGTCAATGTGTCGGCTTGAAATGCATTTTGCATTGATTAAAGAATTGAGAAATTGAAGAACCCAGGAATTGTTCCCATCTGCACTAAAGATCACTGTAGGGGGCTATTTGTTCACCTTCACTCTATATAAATTTTTTTTTTTCCTGATACTGAAATCCAAAGATATGTCGATAATTTAATGACATCTTTAAATACTACTACACCTTAAAACATTTTTGAAGTTCGTGACACACACAAAACGGCAGCTTTTTCTTAAATACAACAAAAAACACTATTTTTTTTCTTCTGCAAACATACTCCTAATCTTTGCTAGAGGACCAGATTAAATTCATTAAATTCTAATCGAACAGGTATCACGTCAGTGGAAAATCTATCAAATACTATAACTACTATATATATATATATCAGCACAGATATAACACATAAACAGCTTGACAGGTGAGTATGGACATTAAGTTACAAGACACTAAGCTAACTTTAAGAAAAATTTATAACTGAACAATGAGTTAACTCTGGTGTTTAGCCTTACAAAGCAGCTTCTGTGGTAAAGAGGTGCTAAATTACGCACGACTTATATTATTCCCATTATAAATGAAAGTATTACACAGATACCGCTAAACAGACTTTATCATCATCATTTAGTTTCATGAGAACTCTGGATCAACAGAACTTCTGTATCACTGTCATTAAATAGGAAGTCATAGATTACATGCATATATGGTAATTATCTTTATCTTAATTGAAAACTTTTCTCTGTACTGTATAATATATGACCATCACATTCCCACATACTGTTTTTCAATGCGTGTGGACTAAACATGAAGTAAAATCTCACTAGGTTGCTCTGGTGTGACTGCAGGAAGTAGATGGCTGCACAGGAGCCGACGGCGAGGCTGACGCACAGCGTCCACGCCAGGAGATAAAGCGCGAGACGCTTCACAACGCTGGACGCAGACTCTGTGGCTTTTCTCTGCAGCCGCTCAGATAGAGTCTCCTGCAGAAAACAGACGAGAATCAGATCCCGAAACTGACACAGCACCCCCGAGAGCCTCTATTCTGTCCTGTTTCACAGGTTGTGTTGGATTACGCTTGTTTCATGCATCGTAAAAATGTTTTCAAACGATATCGCCACCATATCTCTGACCTGTACAACTCATTCAGCCTGGTTACTCATAGATAAGATCTTAAGTGGTCACGTGATGTAACAGTACCAGGAACAGGATAATAACAGGTCATATAAGCGTCAATGTTTAGAGCGCACAATACCGTGTGTGACGTTTGTTCTCACCTGTTTGCTGTAACCTGAGACCTGTCGTTGTTTTACCTGTGTACTGTGTTCTCCTAGTTCTATGTCAAAAATGATTTTCAGACCTGCCTCGTTAAACCTTGACCTTGGCACCTTGTTAGATTTATACAATCCTACTGGATCAGACCTTTAACTGGATGCCCAGGTTGTTCTTGTGGTTCTGGATGGCCTTCTCATTAACCACGCTGAAGTCCCAGCTGCACAAAAGACGCCATGCTCCGCCATAAGTGGGGCCGGAGACCAACACGAAATTCTTCTGGAAGGATCTGGCCATGCTAAGGGCACAGAAAATACAGCCAGGTGTCACCGCACAGCTGAGAGGGTCTGGTTGAGTGGTTTGTTTGCATGTTGCATTAGCGCTGCTAAAAACCATCGGGTGTATTTTATAGAGACTTTATAGCTCCTGGTAATTTTCATCACAGGACACGATCAGGCATGTTTTCACAACACGTCACCTGTAAATAAGCGACACTCCACAAAGCACCAGGTAAGCTGCTGTGGTGAAGAAATAAGCCAGCTGCATGTTGTAAGAAGGCGGACTTGATATAACTGCACCGTTATAGCCACCGTAAAAGAACACCGTCTGGTTGAAGTAACCCTGTCCAAACACACACACACACACACACAAAGTTTTCATAAAAACGATAACATGCAAGCAAAAGTGTTCTCAGTGCCAACACAGGAACACAGAAACAGGAAACAATGCTCCATATATTTTCTGCATATTGAAAGTTTACTGTATATGTCCTGAAGATAAACACAGTATTAATTAACCTATTGAACAAAAAACAAAGTCATGAAACCTGTCACAGTGCACTTTACTGATCATTACAGGTTTTTAATGTGCTACATCACTTTTTAAAACTAACTCTAAAAGATTAATAATAATAAACAACAGTCGGCATTCATTGCCAGATCTTTTAAAAATAGAAAAAAAAAATACTAATGGAAGAAATTGTAAATGTTACACCAAGTAAAACTACTAATGATCAGTAAACCTGGAAACCTGGAGCCTGCTTCAGGATAATTTCATGTCAGGATTCGAAGTAAAAAAACAAACAAACAAAAAAACATTCTGTTCTCAGTTATGCTACAACATCTTTAAGCAGTTATTCCAATCTCTGCTTTTCATTATAATATAATGAACATAATGCTGAGAAGTCTCTCAAGGATGGTAGTGTCAGAGCTGCTGAGCCAAGTCACGCTAACGTTCAAACATAAACACAGGACTGGGAAAGCACTCTGGAGCTTTTACTTTGTCTACCATCATACATCGTAATAAACCCACCTGACAAGGAAACGCACACAGTGAAAGATCTGCCCCATTATGAAGTTACACGTCATAATATTAGTCTTTAAATTACATCACACAGTTTGTCTGGAGCACCTCTGCTAGTTTTATAGTAGAAACTGACTCACTCCTCCTGTGAGCAAATCCAGACCTCTGAAGTTCACAGTGTGTGTGATGTTGGGGCTGTGGACTATCTGTGGGATTGCGATGAAACAGAAATTGATAAGCAGAGAGACGATGTTGAACATGAGGAGCCACTTGAGGAAGCTGAAGTACGAGAGGACGGAGGTGCCGAAGCGGCCGCCGATCTCCTTTAGAGCATCGTGCCAGATTGCCAAATGCCTGCGGGCTGTGGCCACGCCCGTGCCGAACCGACGGAAAAACTGAAGAAAGAGAAAGAAGAGAGACAGAGAGAGAGAGAGAGAGAGAGAGAGACAAGGGGAGAAAATGTTTTAGTTGAGAATGGATATCAGAGGAGTTATAGGTTCAGGGTTAGACCTTAACTTGATCGTAAACATTAGTTGTTTTACAAAAGTCAAATTTTACATTTCTTCTCTCTCAACTATAGTATTAACAATAACTAAAACCGTAGTATATAACTATAAATATAGTATTTCTACAATAATACAGTACACCTAACATTGTTTATTTCATGCAACACATGGGTTTGTTTCCAGAAGGCAGGAAGCTGTGGTGTGCGAGAGAAGAGACATGGTGCTCAGGACGTTAGGATATATCAAAACATCTGCACTACTTTCTTTTTTAGCATAAAATTGGTACCAGAACGTTTTCTCTCATGCCTGTCTCATCCTCATGGCTTTTACAGCTCCGGTGTAACCCTGATCTTAGGACTTTGTTCATCACTAAGGAAATATGAAGAAGAAATATGAACATGACAAATAACCTGACTTAATTTCTTAAGTCATTACCAGGGAGGTTTGCTGATGGCAGTCGGTGCAGCAAGTTGGGAGGAGGTCCTTCTTCTTCGAGTGTTTGAATGACATCACTCTGCCCCTGAAAACAAGCCCAAAAGATGTGTGTTTGTATGTGGATGCAAAATAACAACCAATTAGTTGGAGATAAGATAATGACAGTCATTTTACAGAGAAACGTATTATAACCTAACATATCTCCGCTCGTGGAAACTCATGGGCAGAGCTCGTATGGCCTGAACTCTGGCTCTGGCTGGGAGATTAATGAGCTCGGACACCAGCTCGCGTGTGTCTGAGAAAACACAAGTTTTGAGTGAGCGAGTGTCTATGTCGATCATTTACTTAAAAACACAATTTTTTTATACAAGAAATCAATGTAACATTAATTATTGGTATTTTATTGTTATTTTATTTATATCAGACCTGGCATTGATCCAATATCAGTATTAAAATAAACAAAGAAACAAACAAATTCCCAGCATATCAGATATCACGTATTTTCAGGTTACAAATAGTGAAGACTAGAATTAAATTTCTGGAAATGGAAATGTTTATAAAACAAGACCAGACTGTTTTGTTTCTAGGATAGATTTTTATTATATTTACCATATTTATACTTTATTACATGCTATTTTTGAGTGAAAGAGTTTGACTGTTAATTGTTCAGGTTAATAAAAAAGATCAAATAATGCTGTTTGTTTAAAGAAAATCAATTGTGTAAATGTGTATTGACTCATACTCTAAGCTCCAGTTTTCTGAGTATTGTAAAAGAAAAAAATTCTATTATGTACCTGATTATACATTTATAAATTATTTCATATAACTTATTACATACTGCTGTTGTAAACATATTTGTTTATTTAATTGATGTACATATTTTTTAATTTATTTACGCAAACAGCAAAAGATTTTCATCACATGTTCAGAACACAGTCTGCAAATGGCTCTTTTACTTATTTTCATAAACCGTAAATTGAAATCAACTTTATTTATTTATTAAGATATTAATCTATAACCTATTAAATAAGCAACTTTTAATATCAAAGTCACAACCAATAATAATTACTATAAAAAGCTATAATAATTATTTAATAATAATAATAATAATAATAATAATAATGTTTTCTCTTGATTTCACACAAGTCAAACAAAATGAACTATTTAATCGGTATCAGATAAACGCCTGCAGCCCACCGTTCTCGACCTCCTCCTGGACATCGTCATGGGTCAGCTCGAAGTTCCCCACAGAAGCCCCGTGGCGGGGAAACAAACTCATCCTCCGCATCATCTTGTTCTTTTTATAAGCTCGTCCTAACCAAGAGAAATAAATCTGCCCTGGGTGTTCTCAGCATTGGATTGAGACAGGTATAGAGAGAGAGAGAGAGAGAGAGAGAGAGAGAGAGAGAGAAGGAACAACAGTTTGCTTGATTGCTTTACTGGAACTAGGAAGTGGGGTTTTAATTATTGAGTAGGAGACAAAGTACACACAGGGCGTATCTTATCCCTATCTTTGTATACAGTTGTCTAGGTGACGGTCTATCATGAGCCAATAGGATGCAGTGGGGAGTTTTATTGACACGTATCGGATAGCAGAAGGGGGGAGAGAGAGACAGAGAGAGAGAGAGGTTGTTAGTTGTGCATTAACTGTGCTGCAATGCATCAGGGAAAGTTTTTTTTATCTGTTTAGGATTATATCACTAAACTGCTGAGGAACGTAAACTAAAAACCGAACTCATCCCTGCACGAGTTATCGTTCGCTATTCTGTCTATCATTATCTCATCGACCCGAGAAGGCCTGTCGAGAGGACGGCACACTGTCTTATTACAAACAACATCGATACAAGGGGGGAAATGATAAACGCCTCAATGAGGAGGAAAAACACACACACACACTGAGTTCTGTACTTCACCCCTCTCTTGGAGGTCTTCAAGAAACATCTCAAGGGCCTCCGAGTGGCACAGTGGTAAAGTGCTCGCCCTATCATCCGGCGATCGCTGGTTCGAAGTCCGGGTGATGCTGTAACCTCTCACAGCCGGAGGTCTAGAGAGAGCTAAATTGGCCGAGCTCTCTCAGGGGGGAGGGATGAGAGGTACTCGTGCTCCCACATTAATCACGGCCCTACGGCCAATCAGGGGCGTCTGTGAGCTCGCGCACGCGGAGGGAGCGGCTAGCGCTTTCCTCCGAGTGTGTTACTCCGCCCC
>JAQMYL010000008.1:26478077-26491317 GCA_030014365.1 Clarias pachynema
ATACATGATACTCGGTGCTCGTAAACCAAGACTTGTTCGTTTTCCAAGTCAAAATTTATTAAAAATCTTTGCTCGTTGTCATGTAAAATTTCTAAATGTACTGATTTTATACTGTAGAAGCTTCCATTCTACGTCTTTATACTTGCTAAAATATCTTTAATACATTGTGAATACAGTTAATATAAAAAACAACAAACATCAATTAGCATGCACTCAATTAAAGGTGCAGTCTGTAACATTTACTGCCATCCTATTAATTATATCCTTTATAACCTTTCAAATTTAGAAATCTCTTTTTCTAGCCTAAATATTCGCCCCGCCACATAAGAATTTACAACTCTACATGGTAACCCTGATAAAATAAGATATACTGTACAGTGTGATTTCGACAGAGAAGGCGGAGTCAGGGGAAGAGAGAGGCTGCTCCATATTTTTGTACTGCAGCGATAAGTTGATGGCGTAGATGGCGCTAGACACGAGATTGCTCCTTTAAAGGTGTATTAGGTTTAGACTTGTTGAAATGTATGCTGGTCAGGTCTTAAATAGCTAAAGAGGTGGATTTATTTGCAGAAGATTAGATTTTTTTTCTCTCCCTTTGGTGTAAATAAAGCTCCGCCCACATAATTTACACTCGTTAACGAGTCTTAATTAGAGTTAGCATTAGCAAAGACCATCTGTTATAACATTATAAATATGAACTGAAGCTGTGTGGCGCTTAAGAAGCAGTAAATAGCTCTAAAGGTAGATATAAGATGATAATGTAGATAATGTGGATAGTGTAAATAGTGTAAATAGTGTAGTTAGCATAAGGTTATTGTTCCCTGGTGGAAAAGTAGCTCGGATTCGGAGCGTTCGTCACCGTGGCCCAGGGTTCACTTCCTGGTCAGGGACCCGACCCCAGCCACTGGTGGATGTACACGTCAGCGAGGGTTGTGTCAGGAAGGGCATCCGGTGTAAAACACCAGCCAAATTAAATATGCTGACCTGCTTGATGCTAGCTGCTCCTCACAGACTTTCTGATCTGCTTTTATTTTCCTTCTGTTCCGAGTGACTTTGTATTTACGTCTCTGTGTGTCGAGTTCTTTTTTATTGCTTAATGACAAGAAAATATAAACGTGCATAAAAAAACATGCTGAGCTTCACTGATCCGTTACGGTGATCTAATCACAGTGACACATTTGCATACTCACTGTGTTTAGTGTGGGAAAGTGAGGAGCAGTGTGGAGATGGAGGTGGATATCCAGGTGGAGTTGGGGTGGAAGTGGAGATGGAGGTGGAGATGAAGATGTAGGTGAAAGTGGAGATGGAGGTGGAGATAGAATTGGGGTGGAGGTGGAGATGGAGGTGGCGGGCGGTGTATGTGGAGATGTAGGTTGAGGTGGACATGGAGGGGGAGGCGGAGGTGGCGATGAAGATGTAGCTAGAGATCGAGGTGGAGATAGAATTGGAAGAGGAGGTGGAGATGGCGATGTACGTGGAGATGTAGGTTGAGGTGGACATAAAGGTGGAGCTGGAGGTGGATATGGCGATGGAAGGGGGGGGGGGGTGCAGCTGGAGATAGAAGTTGAGGTGTAGATGGAAGTTATAGATTAGATCATGGAGATATAGATTAAGGGGAGGTGGATGTTGAGATGAAGGTGAAGGTGGACATGAAGCTGGAGATGGAGGTGGAGGTTGAGATGGAAGTAAAAGTGGAGATGGAGGTGGAGATGAAGGTGAAGGAGGACATGAATCTGGAGATGGAGGTGAAGATAGAGGTGGAGATGGACGTAAAGGTGAAGATGAAGGTGAAAGTGGGGACGGAGGTGGAGGTGGAGATGGAGATGGGCTAAATACAGACGAGCTGACACTGACCGCAGTGAAAGAGCCTGCCATGAAGCTCTTGTGAAAGCAAAGAACGAGCTCTTAGCAACTGGGTGAGAGCGTTTTATTAGGCTGCTGAAGGACGCAGAGGTGGAGAGAGAGAGAGAGAGAGAGAGAGAGATCTTCTTCACAGCTTCATCACAGTCTGCTCTCTGGAACAGATCATTCAAAGCGTCTTCACTTTCTGCTCACGAAAACAATGTTCCCTCTTAATCGCTTAATGTTTTTTTTTTCCCCAAAAAGTGACGCCCACTAGGGGGCGATGTGTGTGTGTCTCTGTGTGTGTGTGTGTGTGTGTGTGTGTGTGTGTGTGTGCTTAGAAGCTGTCACACCTTGCAAACTGCATACTGAAGACCAGACTATTAAAACAACCAATACAACAGATTATGAGATTATTTCTTATCTCACAAAATGGCTGCTACACACACACACACACACACACACAGAGACACACACACACACACACATACACACACACACAGAGCGCTCCTGAATTCTGATTGGTCAGGAGGTATTGATTGATTTTCTCTAACAGCAGCTCTGACAGAAGCACAGCTGCAATGCACAGCTGTATGTGACTCTGCTTGTTGTAATGTGCTGTGGTTTTTACAGTGATGGTTTCTATAGTAACCGTACAGATGGCTGTAGTATAAGAGGAATAAAGCACTAACAGCATCTCAGATTTATCACACTTATTGTTTTACTGCGACAGCATGACACGCGGTGGCTTGTGATATACGTGACTCGTCTGCTTTACGACCATCAGCGCTGCGTGTCTGCAGACCCTCATCTTTTGTTCCTCGTCACGTTTCTTGCTCTCGGTTTCCTGCAGCTGCGTGTGGATGTGGACAGGATGGCAATAAAACCTGACCTGAGCACGAACACAACGCTGGACCGCCTTCATAACACTGGTGATGCATAATGCAGAGGAAGAGAATAGGAAAGTGTGATGTTCAGTCTCAGGCCTGGAGTCTCCCGGCTTGCTTTAATTCATCGTGACCTTTGTGTCCTGAATCGCGGAGCGATGCAGCGTTTCAGTGCGTGTGTGTGTGTGTGTGTGTGTGTGTGTGTGTGTGTGTGTGACGAGCACCAAGGACAAACACGTGGAGGGCTGATGCATCGGGATGCTCGATTCTGATATGCCTAAGCACGAGCGCAGACACACTCCATCTCTCTTCTTCTTCTTCTTCTGCTTCTTCTTGTCTCTGAACTGCCGGAGGGGAGGAAAGGACACCGAGTTTATTCCCATGGAAACCGAGTCTCCTCGTGTGCGGGATGAGAGATGTCCTCTGTGTTGATTAAAAAAAAAACCCTGCAGGCTGTGTCTCGCTCAGACGCGCTCGCTGCCTCGCCACGGTCGTCATTCTTCTCCCGGGTTTGATGGTTTAATACCAACAATTAGCAGCTATCGATCCAGGTTCTTTAGGCTGCAGGAGACTCACAAAAATGGACCTGAAATCCGTCATTCCGTCTTTTCCTGAGGTGAACCGTGTTTAATGACACAGAGATAAATGCCAGCTCGCTCCAAAAAAAAAATTCAGTTTCCTCAAACTGAATGTTGGAGTCTGAGAGAGAAATCAGGGTCGAGCAGAAGATGGTTTTATACAGACACGGTTAAACATGGCACAGAAGCAAATCCCTGTCTGATAATAATAATAATAATAATAATAATAAATCATCTTCATCAGGTAATATAAATCTGTCCTGGAGATAATTGTAGTGTATTATAATCTTCTAACGATCTGAACATCTCACCAGATGGATTTTCTTAAAAAAAAAAAAAAAAGAAAGAAACCTTATAACCATATAATTGAATGTGATTAAACTGCATCAGAACAGAAGATTCATCAGTTCAGTTCGTCTTTGTGTTATGATCTCAAACTTTCAATTTGCAAAATGTCCAGTCTTCAAAACCTGAGCCAAAAATACAGAAATATCAAAAAGACGTATAAAACTAACAGAAAACCTCGCTAACCCAGGCTACGTCCTCTACACTGATGATCCAGACATTTAGCAAGTTCACACTTCTGTAAGATTGATACAAACAGAACTACATCCTGCTAGACTCATGAAGTGGGTGTGGCTGACATCCACAACAACCAATAGCGTCTCAGGTACAGTAGCCCACACCTCTCTGACCAATATAAACCAAAACTGATGATTGCTATTACTATAAACTGATGATTACTATTAAATAAATATTTCTTTTGTTGTTGGTCTTTCGGCTGCTCCCGTCGAGGGGTCGCCACAGAGGATAGTCCGATCCGCACAACAACTTGGCACATATTTTACGCCAGATGCCCTTCCTGATGCAACCCTCCCATTTTATCCAGGCTTGAGACCGGCACTGCATCTAGTGGCTGGGGTTTGGTCACAGGTTGGGAGTCGAACCCGTGCCTTCTGCATGGCAGGTGCGAAACCTACCAGTGAGCCAACAACGCCTTTAAGTAAATATTTTCTTTGTATTTTTACAAATCTTTTTTGTAAGCATTATCAGGAAATCTTCCCCTTTTTCACACAACACACGTTGATCACTTAAAACGCACAAATTGTCACATCGCTAGCTAATTTCCGCTAAGCAAAATCGCAAAGCAAAAAACAAGCAGCATGCTAATAAAAAAACGTTTAAAAATGGCAAACGCCAACAATAAAGCTGCTGACCAATCCTGAGCTGTTTAAAGCTGTTTAGATTCCTACAAACAAACAGATTAATAAAGGGCATAAGTTATATACTGTAAGAAGTACAGTTGATCCCCTCGAGGTCGAGTTCACAGCCTCAGTCGTTCACGGATTTTTCCTTCGAACCTACAGTAACTAATAAATGTTTGTGGAAACCCCTGCAATTTCACAGAAAACCACGAATATCCTCTGCAACATTTTTATGACTTTTTTCGTGGCAATATATAATTTTTTATGCGTTTTAAGGCTAAACTTTTAAGAACAATATAATTTAATAATTTTGTAACCTAAATATTAATGCAAATTTTGCTAAATTTCCATATAAAATATAATTTTTTTGTACTGTAGAGAGAACACAAAGCGACCTAAGAGGACCTAAATGGCTCGTGATGATGAATTATTACCGTATTTACCCTACAGTACTGATACCAAAGAAGTTACAGTACATATAGGGGTATCATTGGTAATTTACATTCTGGAACTGTGGGAGACACAGCAGTACAGTACTGTCCAGTACACAGGTTTACCTTTACTTTTTTTTTTTTTTTTTAGAGTAATGGATTAAGTTTGAGGCGGCACGGTGGTGTAGTGGTTAGCACTGTCGCCTTGCACCTTCAGGGTCCGGGTTCGATTTCCGGCCAGGCTCGATTCCCGTCTCTATGTGCATGGAGTTTGCATGTTCTCCCCGTGCTTGGTGGGTTTCCTCCCACAGTCCAAAGATATGCAGGTTAGGCTAATTGGCGTTCCCAAATTACCCATAGTGTGTGAATGGGTGTGTGAGTGTGTGTGAGTGTGTGTGTGTGTGTGCCCTGCGGATAGGCTCCAGGTCCCCACGACCCTGAATACAAGATAAAGTGGTATAGAAGATGAGTGAGTATTAAGTTTGAAATGAAATTAAAGTGTTTTAGGAGAATATTTCGGTTTTAGCCTATAAAAATAGGAATTTATAAGCATTCTTTTTACCGCGTCCAAAATTTGCGGGTTTTCACAGTTCGTGGATGCTCGTGGAACGTAACCCCCTCGAATTTTGGGGGCTGATTATAAATAGCATCATTACAGTGGACATAAAACAAAATGGAATAACATCATTTTTAATTAAAACAATTTTCCAGTCTTATTTCTTAAAGGTGTAATTGTAAAGTCTGGGTAAAAAAAATCAGTCTGAAGAAATGAATCATTAGCTTTTGTTAGCGAGCTTTGAATATTTACAAATTTCCAGCTGAGGAATTTGACTAAATGTTGGAACAATACACACGACCTTATTTATTCTCTCTTTCTGATTTTTTTTCTCTTAATTTTTACATTTAAAATAAAAAACTGCTTCTGATATTATTATTATTTTGTGAACCCTTTATCTTCAAACAGAACAGGGATGCTAATTAGCCGTCTCTACGTCACGTGATCTCGTTTGACGCATCCTATTGGATAAAATCAGGAACTCCAGAAAACCTCGTCATAAACCTTCACTTTGATCTAAAGCTGATGTACACAAATATAAAGAATTTATTTTATTTACATTTATTTGCCTTTCCTTTTATAGCGCTACTAAATCGCAATTAATAGGCGCAATTAGCGACGTCGGGGGTGTCGCGTTAACCCCGCCCCTTCATTAGCCCCGCCCCTTCATGCAGGTATCCATAGCAACAAGGGACGCGTTCAAACAAATGAAATTTATGCGCATTTATAGTAGTTTCAAACAATACTGAAAAAAATGACGATGATTTATATAATTCATCAATACATTTTATTTATTATTGTTTTTGTTACTGCTGTTGTTTACGGTTTATTTGTTAAATGCCTTTCATTCCGTCACACAGTGCGCGAGCGTGGCCACGTGAGGGCTCCGCGCTCTTATTTACATGCACGAGCGCTCGCTCGCTCGCTCTCTCTCTCTCGCTCTCTCTCTCACTCCACCTCCAAACCAGGGTTGCCAGATTGCAATACTGCATTGATACTTAAAACATTTACTATCATAATCAGCATATTTAAAATAAGGGCGGAATGTCCAGTCGAGTCACATATATAAGTCGAACAAAATAAATAAATAAACAAATAAATAACTGTAGAATTAAACAGAATTAAGTACATTTGCACACTTAATTTATTGCAGGAACATACAGTAGACATAATATTAACATGCAAAAGCGACACAAGACTTAAAACCTCAATGTATTCGATTGTGATAGAAGTCAGAAGGTGTTAATGCATTATATTTAACATCAGCTCTGACAGTAATGAGGCAACAGAGATTTATTTTAAAGTGCTTGTGCACAAGTATGTGTAAAAAACTGGTATGATTAAATTTCCTGCAAATGTAACATGTATGGAATGAGTCTCCAGTCTCAGAGATTTTACAGTCAGAGGTAAAGCTAGAATTCTTCTTACAGGTTATTTTACTCACTCACTCATTCGATACCGCTTTATCCTGTATTCCTGGTCGCGGGGACCTGGAGCCTATCCCAGGAGGCTTAGGGCATGAGGCAGGGTAGACCCTGGACAGGCTACAAGTTATTTAATTACATTTTTTATTTTTTTGTAATAAACAAAAACAAGCTGTGATCTTGTCTTGTTAACTAGTTAACAACAGAGAAGAAAAGAAAGACAATTGTACAATATGGGCAATTTGGACACACCAGTCAACCCACTCTGCATGTCTTTGGACTGTGCGAGAAAACTGGAGTACTCAGAGAGCGTGGTGAGGACATGCACACTCCACACACACACACACACACACACACACACACACCTGCATTTGGGAGGTTTTAACATAAAATTCCCCCTATCCTACACACACACATCACAAATGTAAACACTTGCACACTCATATCTCTCTCTCTCACACACATGCACACAGACACACACAGACTCACACACACAGACTCACACACACACACACACACACACACACACACAGACCTCACACAGGTGAGGTTTGAACCCTCGACCCTGGAGGTGTGAGGTGACAGAGAACCACTAAATCACCACGCAAGTTATTCATTTCTTTTTATTTATTTTCACTCATCGTCTATACCGTATCCTTATCCTGTTTACAGGGTTGCGGGGGCCTGGACTTTATCAGGGGAGACTTAGGGCACGATACAGAGTGCACCCTGTACTGGGTGCCAATCCATCGTAGGACACACACACACACACACACACACACACACACTAATCTGCATGTCTTTGGACTGTGTGAGGAAACTGGAGTACCCGGAGGAAACCCACCAAGCACGGGGAGAACATGCAAACTCCATGCACACAGACCCCGAGGCGAGGATTGAACCCGGACCCTGGAGGTGTGAGGCGACAGTGCTAACCTCTACGCCACCAGGCCGCCACCTCTTTATTTATTTATTTATTTATTTATTTATTTGTATACAGATCTGTAGTGAAAATCCCCCATGACAGATCTGTACACTATATAACTGTTTTGTGGAATCTGGGTACCTTAGTTTAAAATTAAACTTGAGTCAAGTGGTTAAGGTGTGTTAGGATGCTGATCAGAAGGTCCTGGGTTCAAATCCCACTATCGCCAGGTTGCCCCTGTTAGGGACTTGAGCGAGGCCCTTAATCCTTAATTTACCAGATATGTAAATGTATATATATATATATATATATAAAATGTGAGTCTCTATAACTGTGTCCGCCAAACTACTGTAAATCTATAAGTTTTTGCCCCTCTGGATTATTGTACTGTAATATCTCTTACTGTAGATACACGCTTATACACACTCTGGCAACCCGCTCCAAGCCCGCCGCCGCCCCCCCTTCCGCGGTCTCTTCCCCCTCCCTCCCCGATGTGTGTATGTGTGTGTGTGTGTGTGTCTCTCTCTCTCTCTCTCCCTCTCTCTCTCAGTGCGCGCGCCGGCTCCTCATATCCCCGGTAGCCCGGTGTCGGTGGCGCACGCGCTGCTCCTGCGTGCTCGGCTTCACACGGACAGGACGCACACAGACAGAGCGCGCGCTCGGGAGGAGTAACGGACACAGACGGACACAGACGGCGCAGTCATGCCGGTCGGCGGTGCGTGCGCGCGCAAGTCGGCTCGCCGCTCGCGCTCCGCGCTGATCGCCGCGCTCACCGTGCTGCTCGTGCAGACGCTCATCGTGTGGAACTTCAGCAGCCTGGACTCGGGGGACACCGGGGGGACCGGCGGGGGGGCGACCGGCGGAGGAGGAGGAGGAGGAGGAGGCGCAGTGAGGGAGAAGAGGGACCGGCTCGGAGAGAACAAAGCGTACGGGGAGAACCGGCGGGCCGGCGGGGGGCAGGTCGGGAGGGCGAGTCTCCGCCACAAGCGGCAAACGGTAAGGAGAACCGAGCGGCGGAATGTCGGTGTGGGGGAGCGCCGTGCACATCAGACCCGCGCCTTCACCGTCTCAACTCTGTCTCACTCTCTCTCTCTGTCTCACTCTCTCTCTGTCTCACTCCCTCGGTTCTCCGGTCTGTCCGTGAGACCGGGCCTGTGCTCTGGGCTTTACGGGTTCTGTAGCTCGCGCGTCGGCTCTGCGCGCACATCAGCGTTACACTGCATGATGAGATCACATCATCTCCAGGCGCTGCTGGAGAATCCACACAACTGTCCACATCACACACCATCATCACCACCATCATCATCACCATCATCATCATCACCATCATCATCATCACCATCATCATCACCACTATCATCAATATCATCCGCATCATTACCATCATCACCATCACACACCATTACTATCATCATCATCATCACTATTTGAATTATCATCATCATCATGACCATCAGGGTTAAACTCCGTCTTTAAAATCACGGTTCCGCTCCAAACCTTGTTAATATTCAGGTTCATTTAGGTCTACTGGAGTTACCCTGTTTAACACACACACACTCCACAAAAAAATCAAAGGTTCCTCAATGGTTCTCCAAAATCTTTCATGATGCCGTTCGACTAGAAACACTTTCAGGATCTTAATGAAATTCGGGTCCTTTCGTTCTTTTCTTCTTGTTATAACCACCAACCACGATCCTGTTAATACTGACACATTTAGAAAATTGACGCTTAATTTTATTGTATTTTGTTCTTAAACAAAATGGGTTCATAACCCATTCATTGTACAGTTAAACGGTATTGCTTGGATTAGAACCCTGTCTGATTGTAAAACTCTTACACCACGGCTATAACCCTCAATTATCCAGTGAAGCTTTTTTTGTTGGTAAAACTGCATACAGTAACTGGATAAGAGTGTAGAGGAACCCTTAAAGGTTCTATGTAGAAGGGTCCCAATCCAAGCAGAACCCTTTTTGATTAGATGAAAACACTTAAAAGCAAAGGGATCCTGACAGGTTCGTGTGCCACATGCGTACCCGGTTAATACACACACTGCGTGAGATAATGGTTCTTCAAGTGGTCTTTAAGCGTAAGAATGGAGAACCAATTAATGAAAATGAAATTATGTAAAAAAAAAAAAAAAAGTAATATTAAGAAAATATTTTAGTCATCTTTAAAAAAAAAAACAACAACAACTAAGATATAATCAGCTGAGGTTGTAGTTGATACTTTTGGGGAAAAATGCATTAAGTAAATTTGTAGATGTAATTGATCACGATAGTGCTGTTATATCGTCGTATCGTCGCGCTCTACACCGCAGGAATCTTTACATCTTGAGTTTAATAACTTTATCAGATTTCTAATTAAGTATTGATTTTTATTTTTTTGTATTTATACAGTACGTTTGTCACAAGACGGCGTGGCGTTGTTTTTTCCGTGTTTGATGATTGAATATCTCCCGATGTGACAGGCATCGTAAGAGCGAAACATTGCGTAATTACCAGCGCTAATTAACATGTACTATGTTACGTATGGAGATGACGTCCATTATCAGAGATCGTAAAAAATATATATACAGTGGAAATGTCAGGAGGACGTGCAGGTGATGACGGACTGGACAATAAATAATAGTAAAAAAGAACAACATCATCGCTGTTAACCCTTGTTGAGACCGGCTGTGCATTAGAGGTGAGAAGAAAAATTAAGAATGAGTATGGAAAGAGAGAGAGAGAGCCGGCAGTGTCGTGTCTCCGCAGGATTTCCTGTCGTGCCAGAATCACTCGGGTGTTTTTCCGGTGAGAAAATAAAAACAACTTAAATGTCTCACCTCCTGGCGTGTCCCTGCGGAACTGTTGCAGGTTTGTGATGTTTTTGTGCCATTTGTGATAATTAGACTAAACTCAGGCTTGGAAAGAGAGACAGAGAGAGAGAGAGAGAGAGACACAGAGAGAGAGAGAGACAGAGAAAGAGACAGAGAGAGAGAGACAGAGAAAGAGACACAGAGACACAGAGACACAGAGAGAGAGACAGAGAGAGATACAGAGGGAGTGGGAGAGAGACAGAGAGAGAGAGAGACAGACACAGAGAGAGAGAGAAAGAGACAGAGAGAGCTCACCCTCCTGAGTGTAAACGCTGATATTCGGCGCAACAGGACGCCCAGTTGTTTCGTGTTACAAAATGTTTCACTCAATGTCTTCACTGTTTTAGAGCTCAAGGAGTTCATTCAGGATCGCTGTGTAAACTCAGACGCTACAGCGCTGGAAAAAAAAATCGTTTAGACTGAACAAGTTGTTCAGGAAATCAGAGCGATATTAAATTCTGGCTTCTGTTTGTCCGAAAAAACAAGAACCAATAAGAGTACTGTCTCTACTGTCTCAGTACTCTTTATAGCATGTTCATCTGTAAAGAAATAAAATCAGTCTGAGTAGATCATAAATACACCATCACGTGTGTGTATCTCCTCAGACATACAGTACGTGTTCTAATACGTTATTGTTTCTATAAGAGAGGGGAATCACCATGTAACGCCCGATACCGTAATCATCACCATAAACAGGAGCGATTCTGTTACTATCGCGATTTTATAAAGATCCCAGTGCTGTATTCAGGTTTTGTTACAATCCTAAACAAACGTAGATGCTGAATAGTTCAGAGAGCACCACCTATAGGATTATAGAGGAACTGCATTATATTACCATCTCAAATGCAAACATACAATACAGTACATATGTTTAAAAAAAAAAAAAAAACTAATTCTCAGTAATGTTCATGGTGCAGGTATGTAATACGCTCCCCTGACTCGCCCTGTCTCTTTCTCTCCCTGTCTCTCTCGCGCCGCTGATATTAAACTTATTGAACGGAAACAGCTTTCTGTGGGTTTTCTTAACCTACACGGAAGGAGTCTCCAGTGTCAGTGGAAGAAGCTGTACATTTTTCCGACTGCTTCAGGACAGACGAGTTTACGCTTCTTTGCGGTTTCTCAGTCAAAGAACGAAACTGGATGAAAAGCTTGTTTGTGATGTCTTGCTCTTTAATTAATTCAGTCCGTAATGGACAAACTGCTGCGGTGTCAGGGGAATAAAACACTTCAGGAAAGAGTTTTTATCGCTCGTCTGAATCGGGTTTGTTGTTAAATAAAGTGACGGACTGCAGTAGAATAATATGCTGAGAATCTGTGTGTGTGTGTGTGTGTGTGTGTGTGTGAGACATTGCTACTGTGGTGTGTGTTTGGATTTTTGCGCATTGGTTACGCGATCCCTGCGTGTAACGCGTCCTTTTCTGCCTCAGTAGCTGCTTGTTGATGTCCCGTCATGCTAATTACTCAATACGATATTTAGTGAAAGTCGCTAGCGCTACTCTGTGCCTGATTTCTTGTAGTTTGAAAGTTGAAATCTGAAAGCGTTCGGCTCAGAACGACCTCGGAGCTCGCTGACCTTTCCTTCTTCTCATCCATGACAGGCTGTAATACGCTCCCCTGACTCTCCCTGTCTCTCTCTCTCTCTCTCTCTCTCTCTCTCTCTCTCTTCCTCCTGTCACCTCTGCCGAGTTTCTCGTTCTTGTAAAAACAGAAGCTTATAGACCAGGAGCTGGAATTAGTTTCCATTTTCCTTTGGAAGAGCTTGGAGAAGAAGGAGGATTAGAGCGCGGATCCATCACAGCTCCCACAATCTCCTTCATCACGCAGGAGTCCAGGAATTAGAAAACAACACGATTCAGAAGCGCTGTTGTTGGAAATTAAATATGATTTCAGGGGAAATTAATGTGTTTGTTGCCTCTAAGAGAAACTCACCAGAGACGGAGGATGGATTTTTTTCTTTTTCTTTAACGGTTCTCAAATGGGTTCTACTTGGAACATTCTATGGCTGTGTTCTATGTCTAACCTACAGCACTGTGAAAAGGTCTTGACCCTCCGTCATTTCTTCATTATTTAGTTTCCAAAGCTCCAGACCTTCTTGTATGTTTAGTGGAGTCTTGAGGAACACTGTAGTTCTCCAGGCTTAATGAAGGACATTTTTGTCTCTCATATTCAGTCCAGTCCCTGTACATGAGCAGTTTCAGAGGAATGTTTTTGTTTTTTTTGTTCTTCCTATGAATCATTAAAGCATAAAAAAATCATCTAACTTAAGGCCTGAACCAGTGAGAAACAGATGCAGATGATGAAATATGATCATGTCGGTGATTAGTATACTGCTGATGCTGAATGCTGAGTGGCTGGAACAGACAAGAGGGAAAATGAGGGCGCTGCTGAGGGTGTTACATAAACAACCTGTTTTTAAATTGTATCTTTAGGCACTTTGCAGCCTGTCGCAGTAAAACATTTGTTCTTATTTTCTTTAGTTGAATCTAACATGAATAAATGGAGGGGGGGGGGGGGGGGGGGGGAAAAAGTTTTCAC
>JAQMYL010000008.1:26498592-26514290 GCA_030014365.1 Clarias pachynema
AGTGAGAGATCATATCACAACCTGAACATTGTTCATTTTCCCATGATTCACTGCTTTGTGCTTTATGACAAAAAAAAGCTTAAAGAAACTCTTAACTCCGCCCACTTTGATTTTTTAACTGATTTGCAAGTCTTTACATCACCCGTCTTAAATATATATATATATATATATATATATATAGAAAACAAAAACAATCCATGTGTAAATACCCATTAGCATGTGTGTGTGGTTTGAAAACGTACTGCCAGCATGTGCGAGCAGGGCGGAGCTTAACTCATATAATATGCGTATAAACAACATCCAGAAGTCAAACCTACCTGATTGCAGGCATTTGTATAAAAGTTAAAAATCAGCGTTCAGATCCTGAGGACGCCCGTCAGGTGTGGGCGTGGCCATGAGTGAGGCGTGGGCGTGGCCATGTGTGAGGTGTGGGCGTGGCTAGATTTAAATAAATAGCTGAATCAGGTTTATGGAGGAGGAAACTCGTTCTCTTCTCATAAATGGTTTATAAGCTCTGACAAGTAAAATTATTATCTGCGTCGATTGCAGACGAGTAAACGCCGCGCGGAGTGTGTGATTGCAGTGTGTTTCTGTGCTGTAATTACGCCCCGGTGTCCGGCGTGTCGTGACGTGTGGGACGTGACGTGCGCGAGTACCGGGCGCTGGAGCTCTTCTTTAATTGATCTCACTTCTCTCACGTCGCTCTTCATTTGTTCTCGGACTCTTTCTCTCTGTCTCTGTTTATCACCGAGCATCAATCACTCACACAGATCGCGCTCAGTTTGTCCTGCTAACCGTGTGTGTGTGTGTGTGTGTGTGTGTGTGTGATGAAGAGAGAGAGCTCAGAGCTCAGCAAAGGTGTAAAACCAGGAGATTTAAGCAGACATTATGACACGTGGTCCTCTTCTTCTCATTCTTTGTTTGATGGCGGTTGGGACTCAGTAGGTCACATGACCGCCGGCTGCAGGTCTCACTCTCATCACACTGTTCTCCACTGGAGTCAGAGCGCAGGGGCAGCCAGGATACGGCGCCCCCTGGAGCAGACATGGTTAACAGGCCTTGCTCAAGGGCTCAACAGTGGCAACTTGGGGGTACTGGGGCTTGAACCCATGACCTTCTGAGCAGAAACCCAGTAACCCACAGCCTTAACTGTTTGAGCTTTATTCCCTGTTTAAAACCTTTTAATACTGCTTTCTACTCTCCTTCACTACTTAGTACTCAGTTACATGGTATCTACCAACCTTTAAACTTAGCTGAAAGGGTTTGTGATGGTTGCCATGGTGACTAAATATTTCATAACGATAAATAACTTGGTGAACAAGTGAGGAGGTACCGTAGGTAGCGAGCGAGACTCTGATAGCGAAGTCCATCTCAGGTGAGCTAGTTAGCTAGCAAGTTAGCACGCCCCCTCGGTCATGGGGTGACATCATGCTAACATTTTACACCGAATAATCGATCATATTTATAGATATTAGCATGAAATGTGTGTAATAATACCGTAGAACAAACGCGCGTTCTGTTATTTTTGGGGTCCTCGAAATGCGCCCCTCCCCCGCCCATAGTCGCCCCGCGCAACAAATCGATTCTGCTGATATGTGTGTGTGTGTGTGTGTGATGATAAAAATAGTGGTGATTATATTAAGAGTGGAAAGGGCCTTGTTCCAGAGGGTGCCTGCCGGGATTTGGGAATCATGTGACCTGGAAAAGATTGAAATGGGAGCCCCTTCTCAGCGGTAATCACCTGACTGCTTCAAACTTCAGAGAGAGAGAGAGAGAGAGAGAATACTATGAATAGTTGGCAATACAGTGAGAATTCCTACTGGGGCCCTGCATGTCCTTCAGACTGGGATCAGGTTTTGCTAACACGTCCCCTTTGCCCGTTAGCCGCGGACAAATTCTGTCTCTCAAGCAATAAAAAAAAAAAAGTATTTCTCGTTAAAGTCTTTCAAGTTAAATAAAACGTAAAACACGCAGCATGTTGGAGTCGTCTATCCCAGGAACACAGGGTGAAGGGTGAAGGGAACATGATTTGCGTATAACATGGACGTTTTATCACTGTGAAGGCACCAGGGACACACTCGTTCCCTTGATCTAGGGGCAGTTTAGTTTAGTTTAGTCGAGTGTAGAGTCAGACCTCTGACGAGAGGCGAGAGGATCCCGGATAAAACCCTGGGAGACTTTGTGAGAGCGTAAGGCGTTCAGTCATGTCGCTCGGTATAATTAGCAATGACAGCAACACGCTAAAGAAGCGCTAACGCCTGCTCCGATGCTTTGAACGAGTAAATAAGAGCCAGATGAAAATGAAACGCGACTAAAACCGAGAAAATGGTGCAGATTAGGAACAGAATGCGTTCGGAGAAACATCCAGACTTCCAGACCTGCTGTTAGTGTCGGAGAAAGAAAAACACAATTTCCCCTTTTCTAAATCCCTGGAGTAATCCCCACAATCCCACGGGCTTCCAGGCCATTTCGCCCTAATGCGGTCCTGATGGAGATGTTTGCTCCGTGCCCCGGTGTGGCTGCGCGTGCCGGAGGAGATTTTATCAGCGTATGTGGACCAGACAACGGATCCGTCACCCGTCCGTCACGTCTGGACGTCGCTGTCAGGGCCGAGTGAGTCGTAGCGCGAGGTTAATTACATCTCGTTCCTCTTCGTACGCGGCTCAGGGAAACGCCGGATAAGGGAACGTGGGCGGGGCTAGAAATATTCCTGGATTTTCTGCTAATCTTCAGTGGATCAAATTTTTTCATTTCTTTCTAAATAAAAAAAATAATAATTCAACAACCTGTCAAAAATGTTTGTATTGCTATTAAAGTGCAGTAATGTTCTCTGATGTTGAACTTAAGCCTGAGTTTGAGTTTGTTTTTCTTGATCACTGATACAACCAAAAGCCCCCATCCTAAATTCACATGGGTAATAAAAGGGGGTTTTTGTTTCCATTGTACAGTATGTTTTCACTCTCTACATAGGGTATGATGTAATGTCACTACACAGCCTCAGTAACGTGCTACATGTCCCAAAAACAGGATTTATGATTTAGTCTTAAACTAAGTGTTGGGGTGGAACAGATCACAAACCTCACGGGTCGGATCTTTTTTTTTTGGATCAGGATGGAAACAACCTGTCTCTCACTCATTCTCTATAGCACTACGGGGGGCCTGGAGCCTGTCCCAGGTACAACCTGGACGGGGTGTCAATCAGTCACATGAGACACGCCCACACATGGACACACCCACTGACACACTACAGGCAATTCGGGAACACCAATTAGTCTAATCTGCATGTCTTTGGACTGTGGGAGAAACCGGAGTACACGGAGGAAACCCACCGAGGTGGGAATCGAACCCGCACCCTTGAGGTACGAGGTCACGGTGCTAACCTATCCTAATAATCGAAATAAATATTTTAAAGTATATATTTTTAATTATAGTGAATGAAAACTAACCTGTCTCTACGTTGTGCCACAAAACCACCCAGTCAGACCCTGGAGGTGGATTAGATCTACCTGGCTGCTTCTATTCAAGTTACCTTAATCCGGTTTTGATTATCATTCTGGGTGGATAATAAAAAAATATGTTAATGTTAATGAAAATGTTAATTTCAGTGAAACCGATCATGTACATGTACAGTATAATGTGAGTTCTAGTCCAGACGTTATATTCTGACCCGGAGTGACGGTGTTTCAGTACGGCCTAGTGGGGATTTAATCAGTGAGATCTGGCAACCCTGGTGGACACAAAGCGAGCGCGTGAGTGTCAGAGTGTGTGAGTGTGTGAAATTACAGTTCATGTGCGCGAGAGTGAGAAAATAAAAAGCGTGTATTTTTCTCTCAGTGATGAGGCCCAGATATAACCCGAGGCGGCGCACAGGCAGTGGAACCTCTGTATTTTGTCCAGATGTTTACCAGCGTGTCGGATCGCACACGAGTACGATCACCAGGAATTAAACAGTGTGTGTGTAAAATGTTTTATTTATTTATTTATTTTCAGATGAACGCGGCCCCTCGTCAGACATTTTAAACCTGATGTTAAATCCAGTTATTTTATTAATTGTACGGGTCGCCGCTTCACCACCTGCTGTAAAAAATCCCTTAATCATAAAAAACGTCCGGCTGATGTTGATTTATTCTGTTTTTCAGTAACGATGAACAGAGAACGGATCGATTAATGCAGTCGCTGTTTCCGCCGCGCGCTCGCTCTCGCTCACTTAAATATGCGCTAAAAGCTAAGTATCGACAGAGTCGCCGGTCTGCGCTGTACCTTCACCGCGCGGCATCGGTGTTAAGCAATCAATTATGGAAGTGATTTTTATCCCAAACACACGTACACACACACACACACACACACATGCTCATGAAGGCACACAGAGTGGTGTTTGAGTGACTCTAAGAGCCTCCCTGATGATCTCGAGCGAGCTGGAAAGACTCCATCGAGACGCGGCGCGGAGTAATGGCGATTGAAACGCTGCCAAATCAGGAAGACAGCCGCGCGTCTCCTCCTCCTCCTCCTCCTCCTTATCCATCGCACAGTTAATAGAACGAGGCGAACAAATGGCCGTAATTAGCCGAGGAGATGTTATTTTTCTCACAGATCGTCCCCTAACTGCTTATTCCTCGTGTTGAAGTATCGCTTACCGCTCGTTAGAGAGACACTTCTCATTTAAAATGTAAAGAATAAATAAATAAATGGAAAAATCTCACTTGTCGTTATGTCTCTCTCTCTCTCTAAACCGTGCGTCTGCGTCTGCGGTCGGCTCGTCCGCAAAGTGTTTTCATGCAGTTTTATAGCACGGCTGAAATGCTTTCCACAAAAAAAAAAAAAAAAAGTACAAAAAAAAATCCCAGCCTCGTTAGTGTAATTAAAGTCGTTATTGCGGTGGCCTCGGCGTCTCCCTCTCTTCCTTCTTGCTGCCTCTCTTTCCTACTTTCTCCCTCTCTCTGTCTCTCTCTGGAGGGTGTGTGGAGGATTTGCTCGTCTGATGGATCGTCCTGCACTGGCTAAATGGTCCCGAGGGGTCCGGATGGTGCTGATGCCAGACGAGAGAGAGAGAGAGAGAGAGAGAGAGAGGCTGTGGACCCTGAGAGCTACTGAGGATCACACACTACTATCTCTACCTATCACACACACACACACACACACACACACACACACACACACACACACACACAGACAGTTCCCAGGTCCATATTTCTCCCACAAATACACACTCGTACGCGTCCCTGCAGTCGAACGAGGCGTCGTCCATCGTTTATACTCCGCCCCGTGTCAGGTCCTGAGACTGGAGACGGCCATGAAGGTTAAACGTGAACCTACAGGACGTGGACAACGCTGTATCACATTTATTAAGAGTCGCGCTAACTTTAAAAATAATTTAGTATCACAATGTTTCCATTTTTTATCATCTCAATTTCATGGAAAGGAAAGTTTGTATAGGGGTGTACAAACTTTTGCACTTACTGGTATTTCTCATTAATGACAAAAATACGGTCCGTCGAGATGGAATGTGTGTGTGTGTGTGTGTTTAATCAAATAAACATGCATGCTGTCTCAGGAAAACAATCAAACATCATGTCTGTGTGATGCAGATTATTTTTCTATAATATCACATCGTAAAGTAATTAAAGTTAATAAGATAAAATAAGATAAAACTTTATGAATCCTGGAGGAAAGAAAGTAAAAAAAAAATATACACACAAAGAAATGAAAAAGTAATGGATAAAGTAAAATAAAGTAAAACAAAAATTCCACAAATTAGACACAAGATAGACAAAAGTAGAACCGGAGCCATAAGAGCAGAAACCAGATTCTGATGTCGAACTCAGTGACGAGTCGCATAAAAAACACAAAAACAGTTTCAGGCTGAAACTGGAGACTCCTTCCTTGAGTGTTAAATAAACTCTGTCTGGACGAGATGTTACTGAAGGTCAGAGCTGCTGCAGTGGGGTATTAATCGACCCCATACCCATACTCCCCCCCCCTCTGGCCAATCAGACTCTTACGATCCATCGGCTCTGTGGTGTAAAACCACACGTGACCTCGTTACGGCGACTCTGCGAGCTTTAATCTTCAGTGCATTCAGTACAGTATGTTATTTGCGGTGGAACGTTAACGTCTCGAGCGTATGTACCGGCCTTCTCGTTTTAAATTAAAACTCCTGTTCGCCATCGGGTCGGGACGAAGCTTGTAATTTAATCATCCTGATCTGCGATTTTAATAAACAGCTCTTAGGACGAAGACCTGGCAACCCGGCTTCCTGTTCAGACGAGCGCTTCTATAATAAAATCATAGAAAACAGGCCGCAGACTAAAGTACACGTTTGGTCTTTTGTAGTTTCGTGTCTTTTACACTGTACAGACGTACGTATGTATTTATACTATGATGTACTATGATATAATTACAGGAGGACCGTGGTACGGTACAGTCTGGTGCTCATCTCGCGGTCTGATGCCGAGACCCGTATGGTTATTCGCCCACGACATGTCCAGTCTCACTGGGGACGTTCCGGCTCCGTCCAGTAGATAATTACACACTCGGGCTGCGTACAGTCACGTGAAGACGCTGCGTCCGTGTCTCTGCAGCACAAATCTAAATAAAACAGGCGCGAGATCACGTTCAGCTCCGGGATGAATACTGATCACGTCTGGGTCACGTCCAGGCTTTTAACGTCTCAATTAGCAAGCAGCTGCAACGAGAGACGTTTAGGAAATTAAATCCCAGCCATCTGAAATGATTTTTCTTTTCTCTTTTTTTCTTTCCCTCCTCTGGTCTGCAGATTTTTATGGTTAACGATGAAACGTTTTGCTCGGAGATACGTCAGAGTGTGCCGTCTCCGCTGTCAGTAACGCAGTGAAATATCGATTCTCATTAACGCTCTCGTTCTAATCCAGAACGTCCTTTCAGTTCTCCGGAGGTTAAATTCATTGTTCAAACGGAAAACATGCACAAAAAATAATAATAATAAAAAACCCACAGTCGGATTCTGTGTCCAACACAAATTCATGCTGTTTGTGTCCTGGCCCGCGCTCATCGTCTGTTCGAGAGAATAAAGCCAGGCGATTTGTTTAGAGACGCATTTTTCCTTTGATGCACCAAAGATCAGAGTCTGACATCAAAGCCGATCTCAAGCTTTTAAATTAATATTCATTTTTGTCCTTTTAAAAAAGATTATTTAACTATTTTTTTAATCGAGTCGCGTTACCCTTCAGACCTCGAGTTCCTCCGTCCCTTATTTTCTTTTTAGAAAAACATGTTTATCGTAACTGATCCATCGGTTCATTCATGCTTGAGATCTGACATCTACATACAGTATCTGTTTTGTCTTGGGTTATTATAAATACGTATTATTTTGTAGTAAGGTTTATATTAAAGCGCTTGTTGATTAGTAATAAATTTACAATGATCCTTATATGGAGACGTTTGTTAAACGTTTATCAAATCAAGTCGTCATTAATTAGGCTTCGCTTGTCATTATCTTGTCTTGTCAACCAAATACACTTCAGTACACAGTGGCACGAATCGGCGTTCCTCCAGGAACAGAAACTAACTAGCTAACTAGGACACCTAATCAGCTGACTATTAAAGACAAACCAAATTGACACCATGAATTAAACACTATTTTAGTGTTTTAAGTAACACACAAAAGACAACATGAAGTGCACGTGAAAGTGTACAAACAGGAGCAGCAACACGACAACAAGACACACTGCAATGTACTGTGGAAGGAGTCTCCAGTGTCAGAGGTAAAGCAGAACTGGGTGGATAGCGCTTTTATCCGAGTGCGTTACACTGCCCCCTATTGGTGCAAGAGCAGCGGGTTAAAAAGGCACGGTCGCAGAGAAAGCCACGTCGTCTCGAGTTCAGTCAAAGGTTTTTTTTTTGTTCCCATTAAATCTGGAGCACTTTTTTTTAAATGTAAGAATTATCCAAGTGAAACTCCTGTAAACTCCTGAAAATGTCAGCGCTATTTACTAGTCCGTTCTTTATTATAAACATACAACTGTATTTTTCCTTAAAGGAAAGTCTGACAAATATCCGTGTCAATTAGAGTTCTGGGAAAAGAGAGGAGGCCGATGCACCGGAGGCAGACGGGCGGCGCAGGTGGAGATCAGACCTGACGTCTGCAGACTGCTGTAGGATGAGAGGAAAAGAAAAAGAAAGCAGTTCAGGACGTGCTGTTGTGGGAAAAGTTGCGTTTAGTGCACTAAAATATCCAGAAGTGGAAGAGGTGCTGGATGATGTGCTGAGACGGACGTGTTCTGTGAGCTGGAGGAGCGTGCAGTGGGTGTTCGCTTCCGAGTCTGATAGCGACACTTTGGCTTCCAGCGCTCGCTCTCTCTGCCGGAGTCCCGTGGGTGCAGAGTGCTGAATCAGCAACACCGCAATCACCGACTACCGCTTTAAATATTCTGTCATTTCAGCAGGAGGAAGATAGAGGACGGGTTTATTATTAACTACGCGCACCGCTGATATGACCGAGGGCTCGGGACGTTCTCGTACGAGTCAGGAGACAAACGTTCTGACATCTGGGATAGTCATAATAATAATAATAATTATAATAATAATAATAATAGAGTTTTGGATCTCTCTCTCTCTCTCCTCTGGCTCTTTTCTAATCTCAGGCTTTTTAACGAGACACGCTCCATGTCCAGCGTTTGAAGTGCGGCTCTCCATTGTTTGTCTCATCAGTGTTTCAAATTAGGCTTTAAAGATAACATGACTTTCCATATATCAGCACTTCTCCTTGATTTTCTCTCTCTCACTCAATCTGTCTCTCTCTCTCTGTCTCTCTCTCTCTGTCTCTCTCTCTCTCTCTCTTTGTCTTTCTGTCTCTCTCTTTGTCTCTCTCTCTCTCGGTTTGAGGAGGACGGACGTGGGCGTGAAGTGCTTGAGCTTTTCTCGACACCTACACTGTCTTTTGTGTTTTGTAATCTGGTCAGGTTCTCTGTGTGAGAGCTGAAAACACTCAGGTGTTGCTTCCTGAAACCGCAGGACCGTTAGCGAGTCGTCTGGTTATACGCGTTACCGCGGAACGTTTAGCGAGTTGAAGCAACAGTGACGCGCTTTATCAGGAACCACGATCTACAGGCGGCGCTGAAACTCTACCGCGGAACCCTCGAGAAATTGAGTAGCCGCGGTTATGTGGGTTGTGGGTTTAGCGTTCGCACCATTTTGTGTTGTATGAAGTGCTTGTGTTCTGTTCCGGCACCACGTTCACCTTCACAAGAGGGAACGTCTCTCTGGTTTATATCTCGGGGAAAGCTTGAAGATTCTTTCGAGAACATCTAAGTAGAGGGTTTTACTGTCAGACTGTCAGTTCCGGTTAGAACCATTAACAGTGTTTCATGAACGTGAACAAAACTCAAAACCCAGAATGGGTCCATTCTAGAACCCCTAAGACTCTTACGACATCGTGTTACTTAGAACTCACGAGTTCTAAGAGAAAACTGTTCCATCTGTACAATCCGTAATCTGTCCTTTGTTCTAAGGCAGAACCTGTTTCATCATACAGAGCATTCTGGAACGTTCTTCACTCTAACAAACCTAAAGTTAGGAGGAGAATAAACAGTACAGTTTGATGGTCATGTGACGGAGGTCATGTGACTCACTGATTATTCTGTAATCAAAGTGTAAATGTAAATAAGGAGTGTAAAAAATGTAAATACAGAGTCAGCACAGAGGGATTATGGGATAACACGTGATGGTGGGATTTCAGGGTAACAGAATGACACGTGACGGTCACGTGACCTCCGAACGCCAGATCCAAACACGTCTCACGCTCTCGAGTTTTCTGCAGAGACGAGCGCGGACTTACAATCAGGAGAAAATTAGCGGTAATATTGTGACGGGGGAAAAAACGAAAGATGAATGTGAACTGAAGAAGTGTAACTGATGCAATGAAGTGAAATATTCACTGAAAATCAAGAAATCCGAGCTCATCCTGAAACCAGTCCTAATTTACCGTATATTCAGATTCATTAACACACACTGGGGATGAGGATCGTACCATCGTACCGTTTGATTTGTATCGCGATTCTATAAACGTCACAGTTTTATAAGTTACAATTTCACTTTATTTAGATTTTGTTAGTAAATAACTGTCTGTCAGTGTGTGAATAGATTAGAGAGCACCACCTGTAGGCTGGTAAAGGAACTGCAACATTTTACCGCCTAAACTGCAAACTTATAGGAATTAAAAATCCATTTTCAATAAACAATTTTGGAGTCAGTGTGGTGTAAATGATAAACTCCTAAAAAAAAACACATCGCGGAACCGATTCTTCCTCTAGTGCACGCTATAAAGAGTATTAGATTGACAAATGCTAAATTATGATGTTTTGTAAAACTTTTATGACCCGGCTTTTTAGAAAGCAGATAATTGCGTGTACTTTTTCTAAAAATGTAAAGTTCTTTTAAAAAAAAATTAGCAAAATGTTTGTTTGCTGACGGGGAAACACTCTGTAGTTAGGACTGTACGCGGAACTCCCCGCTCCTCCCCCCGCTCCTCCCCCTGCTCCTCCCTTCGCCTCCTAAAGAGGAACAACCTCTAACCTCTAATAAAATCGGTTCGTTAATTGGTCTTTGATTGACATGAGCTCTGCGACCGCTAGCCCCGCCCCTGACTCTGGTCCTAACCCCTCAGTCGCACTTTTCGAGACGTACTCCGGAACTCAGTAAGCGTCCTGTGTTGCTTTTCTCAGGTGCTAGGTGTTTTTTGTCCCGCGGAGACAGATGTTTTAATCTTCCTCTTTCCCGACAGGTTGCTCTGCAGCTGTTGCGCACCCCGGATCCGGGCTAATTTATTGAGTGGTGACAGCGCGGCTCAGACTCTATATATTAGTGTCTCTGTGCTGTGAGATGATCGTACGGCGGCGCGCGGTTATTTTCAGATGATTCATCAGAACCCGCAGCGCGAGTGAGTCAGTGTAAGATGCTGCGGCCACAGAAGAGAAAAGAGGAAGAGAGGCGGGGGAACACGCCTCGAGAGCCGCCTGTGTAATATAATTAATCATGTGTGATAATCAGCGCGTTAAAGATGCATGATTTAGCATTATTACAGTTTTCCACGCACGCTAACCGCAGTGTTTACGGCGCGGAGACGAGTCTGGCGGTTCTCTTACGCGGCGGCGTGCGCGTCTCCTCGACTCGACTCACATTGAGACCTGTTGAGTTCTGCTCTTGGCCCGCGCCTTTGAAATCGAGAATGCACCGAGAAACCAATTAAGTGTGCCATGCTTCTCGAGTTTTGCATTACAAAGGGGGTATTGATAGACAATGTGTGTGTGTGTGTGTGTGTGTGTGTGTGTGTGTGTGTACTGGCAGCACAATCTTTACCCAAATGCCAGGTGTGTATAACCTGATAGCACCATGTGTGTGAGTTAGTTTAGTCCCCGGAGCTTAAAGGAAAAGTAAATATAAATATATACACGTACACTAACTCTGCTTCCTGTCATGAGTGGACAAAGTTAATTATTTTGTTTCTGCTTGTTTCTCCTTTGATCATTATCCTCTCTCTCTCTCCGTCACTCTACGAGGACCACAGCAGGTTCATGCTAGCTCGAGCGCTGCACAAATTACAGGCTTTGTTAGCGAGCGTCCATGTCCATGTCCTGGCATCGTCCTCGTCCTCACAGCTGTGGTTTTTCCCTCCGGATAGTTTCTGGACCGGGACTAGTGCTGGAGATAAACGCTCCAGACATTCCCAGCTGGAAAACCTCCTGCAGCTGTTCTCCATGTTTGTGTGGTCGCGTTACTGAGAACATCGCGGCTTCTGGTTCCGGGAAAACTGCAGTGCTGCATATAGAGACTTATTATTATTATTTATTTAAGTTTTACTTTGATCTGATTCAGTCACTGAATTATTTCTGTTTTTTTTTATTTTTTAGGTTGTTTCTATTCTGAGAAATAGAACGATATATTCAGAACGTGTATAAGAACTTCGGTTTATCAGAAAGTTAAACCTGTGTGTTATTACACTGATCAGTCCTGAACGTTGGGATGTTAACACACACGCTGCCGTAATGTCGGCTTTAGCACTCAGGAACATTTAGCACAACTTATTACAACCATACCAACGTTTTCTAGAACATCGCGAGAACCTTATTTTAACCGTATTCGAAACCAGTCAATTCACTGTTCACTCTGTGTTTAAGGGCGTTTTCACATTAGAGCCCTAAGATCGCTTCCGAGAACACACTGGTTCGTCTTTTTTCACTGAGAACACAGGCGTTCTGTGCTCGGGAACCAGACAAAAGAGAAAGTTTGGAGCCAGAAGAAACTCTAAACCACATGCAATCAGACAGAACCTTAAAGCACAGGGAGCTGAGAACCAGAAGCATCTCAGACCCAAAAGGAACTCTGTACATGATAGAAACTTAAAACCCTGAAGTATTTTGGAACCTGAAGAAACTCTGTACCTGTTGTAACCCTGAACCATATGGAACTGAGACCTAGAACAATCTCTCAGCCAGAAGAACTTAGAACTACAAGGAACTTCAGACCACAGGGAACCTTGAAACAGACAGAACTCTGAACCTGATGGAACCTCGATCCACAGGAATCTGAGAACCAGAAGAACCTCTGCACCAGGCAGAACTTCAGAGATCGAGAGGACTCTCACAACCAGAAGAAACTCTAAACCATATGGAACCTCGAATCAGACAGAACATCATCAGAGAATATGGAGCTGAGAACCGGAAGTATCTCAGAACCATACAGAACTCTGAACTAGCCTGAATGTTTATTTTTAGGTTTAATTTCTTAAGGTCAGATCAGACACGACGGTCATCGGGTCATCAGCTAGTCGGTATACAGCGCCCGTGCTTCCTGGTTGCTTAGCAACCGAGTTCTGACTTTATCTGCTCGAAAGGTGAGTGTGTGGTCTTAGGGCTAGAAGAAGAGACTTTAAACGACGTCTTTTATGGGTTCTCTTGTACCAGGAGTTTTTAAAGTCAGGAGTCATGCGGAGGATTTTGGTGAACTGGGTGATCATGTGACCCGATTAAAATCAGGGTCATGTTAATCGTGGACTCCTCCGCTGTGACCTGAGAGATAGAGTGGAATCGGAGGGAAGGATGTGATGTTAGGAGTGTAAACGTAATGCCCTTGTGGGGGAATGTGTGTGTGTGTGTGTGTGTGTGTGTGTGTGTGTGTGTGTAGAGCGTCCTGTTCCTCCAGCAGCAGCAGTGTGAGTGTTTCATTAAAACGCTGCGAGCCGTGAATAGTGAATACTCACTAATTGCTGCATGGCCTCATCTGTATGCCTGTTTAAACGCTCTGCTCGTGAAGCTTTACCTCTCTCTCTCTCTCTCTCTCTCTCTCTCCTTCTCTCTCCCTCTCTCTCTCTCGCTCGCCCGAGGTGCTTGTTTGTTCTGATGTAACAGGAGTTTAAATAAGGAAAGATGCCGGAGCTGCTCTAATACTACAAGCAGGGAAAAGCAGCAGCACCTTCCATTTGAATACCCACTGCTCTCTCTCTCTCTCTCTCTCTCTCACACACACATATACACACATATGACTTGATCAGTTATCTGATCCAGACTCACACACACACACACATTCACACAAACAGTGAGAGTAGAGGAAGGAAACATGACACGCTGTCGAGGATCGTAACGAGATAAAAAGCACACCTAGCATCTCTAGCAATGTCAAGACAACTGTATTAGCATCTCAAATCGTTCAGAGATATCATTACACATGTAACGTCTCCGACTCGGCGGGATCGCTCGACTTAAATGAATCACACGCTCAGGTTTAAACCCCAGACGCGTGTAGCCTTTAGCATTAATCCCCTCCTGAGTCTTGTTTTTTAATTACGGGATTTGGAAGTTGGAAAAATCTGCAGGGATCGGTGCTGAGTCCAGAAACACTCAAGAGCACGTCGTGGTCGAAAATAGTCTGATTAATCCGATGACGAAAACAAAAAGGGGTGTTGGGGTGGGGGGGGGGGTCGTGTATTAATGAAATGTACATTTTATTCAGACATTTTGAGAATTTTAAATAAATAAATAAACATACAATTTCCTTGTTTTTTTTATTACAATTTTCTTTTCCTTAATTTTTTTAATTCTTTTTATTTATTTTATTTTTATTTGTTTATATAGTCATAAAGTATATGTTTTTATTTTTATATAGTTATTTGATATATATTATATATTTTTGTTTTATATATATAAGCGGGTCGGAGCGTGCTCCAGTCTGTTGAGTGAATCACCGCTTTGAGAACGCGCACGTTGTTTCTGTTAACGTGATTATAGACTTACGGAGAACGTTTTCATACAAGACGCAACACAGCGAGGACGATAAACAAACTTGTTAAGCCTGTACAGCAGAGCATGACGAGGAACGGCGTGGATTAGGGTGAGATTATGAAGAACGTTCTGATGTTCCTAGTGCGCTGGGTTTCAGACATGATGCTGATGGATTACGGTGAACCGGTCGATCCTAAACACCCGGGCTGAGAGCTTTAAAGAGAGAGAGAGAGTGAGAGAGAGAGAGAGAGAGAGAGAGGATGCTGCTAATCAGGCAGAGGCCCTGCAGGTGCTCGGAGACCTTCAGCTGGCGTACGGCCACACCGCGTTCTCCAACAGATTCTCTGACTAAAAGCCCTGAGCTCCGTCCCTGAGCTCTGACTTCGCACATCCTAATCCACACCCGGCGCTCGGCGGCTTATTCTCGCGCTGCGGGGACCCAAATCCGTCTTCATGTCAGCTGACGAATCCGATGGAGCAATTGTGAAAAAAATATGAACCGGTTTGTTGTGGATCCTGGCATGAAGAAGAACTTTAAATGAAAGAAAAAGAAAAACACTTTTATTATTCCCAGAGGCGTCTAAGAACCACACGGTATCAGAAACGTATTTAACATTAAACAACCTTTTAATGTTGTTATAGAAGTGAATGTGTACATTTTTCACGTTTCACACCAAACGTTTACGACATAATGATTAGCAGCAATAACGAGAAATACGTTAAAGCAGATTAAAGCTATTGTGGTTATTAAAGTTATTGCGGTAAAATAATCAGCGACGGAGTGCTGCGGTAAACCAGAGCGTTTTATTCCTCTTACACCACAGCAGTTCGTTTAACTACAATTACATCAATATTCTTCTATTTTATTATTATTATTATTATTATTATTATTTGATTAATTAATTGACATCGTCACTGGTTCTTGCCGAACGCATTTTTAATGATCCCGTATTAAATATTAAAGTATTACCCTGAGTGCACACACACACACACACACACACACACTTCCTCATTAGAGCCACAAGTGTGACATTTTAACAGATTTCAGCCCTGTCCTGTTTTAGCCCCGCCCCCTTTTTAGAGCTCATGTACAAGAAACTCAGATGTAGAATTTTGTAAAGAAATTTGTTTTTTAAAAATCCCCCAAATCATATTCATATTACGATGTACTTTTTGCAGCATTTATAGACACAGAAAGATGTGTGATGTCTCCACTTCCTCTTCTTCACTTCCCCATCTGTCTTTTTCTTCTTCTTTTCGTCTTTACTGAGACAGAGACTCAGATTTAAATGTCTCTCGTTCTCGTTTGTCGCGTTAACCTTCGCTGTAGTAACACTCGATGGCGGTGAGATGTTCATCCCGGGTCAAAGTGCGCTCCTGTCTGTTTGTTCCTGCACCGGGGGGGGGGGGGGGGGGGGGGGGGGGGGGGGGGGGGGGGGGGGGGGGGGG
>JAQMYL010000008.1:26536661-26548308 GCA_030014365.1 Clarias pachynema
CACACAGACATGGACGTGGACTTCAACCTCAAATAATAATAATAATAATAATAATAATAATAATATCACTGATTACACTAAAGATCAGCAGATTATTATTAGATTTAACCGTACTATATTTAACTATTTCTACAAACTCTTTAAACATCAATGACGTGCACTAACACTGGTTGTTATTGTTATTATTATTATTATTATTCTCTGTACTTGGGTACGTTTGTGTATTTTCGCCCTCCGATACAGCAGGTGGCAGTATTCAGTGCAAACAGAGATTTCGGAAGAGACAGACGGCACCGATGACGTCACGTCTAAACATCGGTCCACTTCCGAGTTCACGTACGATTAGCTTCCGTATCTGACTGGATCCGTGCCTGCGCTCTCTGTATCTTATCCAGCGGACTCGGGTTCGGTTCCCGATTACAGAACCATCGTGTTCTCACTGATCAGAATGAACCAGACTTTGAGGTCGAGTGTTTGATGTCTCTGAGTGTTCAGGATGTTTTATTTTGACTGGTGAGATAATGAGCGTTTATAGCTGCTATAATACACGTGAGAAGAGGAACGCGCCAGTTTTAAGAACATTCCAAAAACTTAAATGCAATTTTCGCATAAACAAGCACCACACACACACACACACACACACACACACTGTATTATTCCCTGCTTAACAGCTCTGTCAGTTATTGTATAGTACTCATAAATACTCTACATGTTGAGTGGAGAGAGATTAGATTGAAGACACGCTCACACACACCAGCTCAGACAATAGTCGCGGCTCTTCGGCGCTGCACCATATGTTGGCTTATCGTGCTGTTCATAATTAAATTAACGGACTCAGAAAACACATAGGCGTACTCACTTATCTGTGAGTTTTTTTTTTTTTTTTCTCCTCCCCATACCGCTGTCAGGAAGATGTTCTGCGAACGCACGCTATTCTTGGCTAACACAATAATGACAATTAGCCTTATCCAATACGAATTAAAGTGGCAGTAATGAAATCTAATTGTTAGGTGTTTCTTGCTTCCGCTTCCCCAGAGTATGCGGGTTTGTGTGTGTGTGTGTGTGTGTGTGTGTGTGTGTGTGTGTCATTTAATGAGAGTGCAGCGGCTGTCACGCTGTGGTTGAAGCAGGCCGCTCGTATCTGGTTCACTGCGGCGCCAAGTGCGCGTTAGAGATTTCCCAGAATCCCCTGTGCCCTGCGCTCATTTACACTGCCTCTCATTAGCCTGATTGATCTCTGCTCTCTCTCTCTCTCTCTCTCTCTCTCTCAATTCAATAAATGCTTTTATTGACATGGATTTTACAAATGACATTTCAGGCAAACAACCACCGTCACTTGATTAAAAGGACAAACTTTCTTGCGTTTAAACAAACACACTGGAACAGAGATTGTCTCATTCGCTTTGTCTCTCTCTCTGTCTCTGTCTCTCTGTCCGTCCTCACAGGACTAACGATCAGCTGGTGGCGTTCCTCTCCAAGTACCGCAACATGAACTTCATCAAGTCTCATGGGAGAGATAACGCTCGGTGAGTAACGACGGCTTAACGCGTATCATATGAGCTGGAATAGAGGCGCTGGTGTCCCGTCAGGTCTGGCCTTATGATCGAGTATTTGGAACAAAAATATTGTTTTTTTTTTTAAGGTTTGTTTTTTAAATGTCTGAGCATTTATTTCAAGAACGAAGCAAAGTTTCCTGCACATACGTTCTCCATCATGAGTTCACTCCTTCCAACCAGATATGAGCGAGACTTTATTAAAACGCAGCAGCGTTGACTGGTCTCAGTCCCGGACGTTTATATCAGCGCGTCAAACACTGATCTGACGTCAGAACGTTATAGGAACCGTGGCGATGTATTCCAGTGGAACAGAAACACTTTGACGTGTTGTTCTCCGCAGATTTATCAGAAAACAGGGCCTGGACCGACTCTTCTTCGAGTGCGACACACACATGTGGCGTCTGGGGGACAGGAAGATCCCCGAAGGCATCACCGTGGACGGAGGATCCGATTGGTTCCTGCTGAACCGCGCCTTCGTGGACTACGTCATCAACTCCGAGGACGACCTGGTGACCAGCATGAAGCGCTTCTACTCTTACACACTCCTGCCAGCCGAGGTGAGATCTCTTCACTTAACTTAAGACCTTCCTGGACGTTTTTAAAAACCGTTCGATCAGCAGCTCCAGCGCCGCAGCGTGTTAACTGTGGACGGTTTTAATTACAGCAGGGTTAGAAAGGACCAGAGCTGTGATTCTTTATCCTGTCTGCTGATAGTATTTCACCTCTCAGGTATTGGATTCTGGCCCGAGAAAAGCAGACTCGGTTTTTTTCACTGATGTAGACAAAAAAAAAAGAAAGAAAAAAAATAAAAGTCAGACCTCCTGGTGTGGCCCCTCTGTACACCATCTGTCTTCATTTTATCAGATGTCATCAGTTAGTTCTTTCTCTATCTCTTCTTCTCTGCAGTCGTTTTTCCACACGGTGCTGGAGAACAGTCCTAACTGCGAGAGCATGGTGGACAACAACCTGCGGATCACCAACTGGAACCGCAAACTGGGCTGCAAGTGCCAGTATAAGCACATCGTGGACTGGTGTGGCTGCTCCCCCAACGACTTCAAACCCTCTGACCTGCCCCGCTTCCAGGTAAACCTTAATAAACCACCTTTTTTTTTTGGACCCAAACCTGTAAACTCTGAATCTGGTTCTGGTATCCTCATAGGGTTCTTCACTGGTATTTTTTGGGGTTACCCGTTGATGTTCCACAGCGATCCTTCTGGGCAGTGATCATTAAGATTATTATTATTTGTAACATGGACCTTACAGCACAGTGCAGGGTCAGGCAGCATACAGCGCCCCCTGGAGGAGATAAGGTTAAGGGCCTGGCTCAAGGGCTCATCAGTAGGAATTTTGGCAGTGCTAGGGCTCGAACCCCCAACCTCCTGATCAGTAACTCCTTAACCGTTTGAGCCACCACTGACCCCATAATGCTCATCTAACTGAGTCTAGAACCCACCTTGAGTGTAGGTTCATCTATTTCGAACTCACATTTATCCAGGACAGACCTAAAGGGGTTGCGACTCTTTATTGCTCTCTAGTAGCCCTGGGACTTGAACTCACACCCTTCTCCTTTGTCTGAGAAAGTGTCCAGTGGAGAACACACACACACACACACACCTCAGGCCGATATCAGTAAGCGTTGATTAGCTCCACTCACTTGACCTCTTTGTAGATCCACACAGTAGTGTTCTACACCGGGCCCTTTTACAGCTGGTTAATTTGCCCCGAACAAACAGCTAATAGCGCGGGACGGCTTCGCCAGCCAGGGCCGATCTCCGCTCCGATTAGAAATCCAATGAGACTTAACGAGGACGGAAGCCTGGCTAACTTGTGCAGGGATCTGTAATTAACTGTAGCCGGCGCGAGATCAATGGCGAAGGCGGCTCGCGGTCCAGCCGACTCTCATAGCGGCGTGCGGCAGGAACGCGATCATGGACTCGGACTACAACAGAGTCAGAGTGTCTTTCCTTCTGTCATAAAATCTCCCATCACTCTGGGGAGCGAGTGGGAGTGTGAGATCGCGTATGGATTCAATAGGAGGAGGAGGAGGAGGTGGTGAGCTCCATTTCCTCCAAAGACTTGGCCGAAGCTGCTGCTGCTTTTGTTTCCATCTTCGTTGTCTGCAAGCGAGCAGTCTGTGTTTTTTTTTTTCTCTCTTCTTCTTTTTGCATTCCTTTTCCTTTTTTTTCTTCTCCATTGCTTACTTTTTCTTTATTTCTCTTACCCGCCCCCACTCTCTCTCTCTCTCTCTCTCTCTCTCATTCTTTCTTTTCTTCTATTCACTCTTTTCTCTTCCCTTTCTGTCTTTTGCATTTTGTCTCGCTGTATGTCTTACTCTACCCCTATTTTCCCCCTTATTTTCTGCCCCTTTTTTCTTTTCTTTATCTTTCTATGAATTTTTTTTTGGTCTTCTTTTATCTTTTTACCCTTTATTCTCTTCTTTTGTATCTAGAGCCATTTCTTCTTTTACTTTAAATTTTCACTTTTATTATTTTTTTTCTTCCTACTCTGTCTGTTCCCTTATTTGTCCATTTTCTTCTTTTTTTTTTTTACTTCATTTTTATATCCCACTCTATTCTGTATTTTCCTCTATCCGCTTTCTCATTCTTTTTATTTTAATGTGTGTTTCTCTCTTCTCCTCTCAAGTCTACTTCCATAATTTCTCTCTATTTTCTCCCTTCCAGCTCGTCCTTATTTATGGCGTAAAAATATTTATTCCCGTCTCGTTCGCTGCTGTCCCCGTGTCCCTGCTCTTCAGCGGCGTGCTCATGACATCATCACCATCAGCTTACTTTCTGTCTCAGCCCTCGAAATGTCAGAGGCGTCTGATCTTAAATGAAATTTGCAAGGCGCTGTGGTACGCGATGATTAAAAACGTCCAAAGCGCATTAAGACCAAAGGGAAATTACATGCTGAGATATTTGGGATCTGCGTGCTGCACTGGTAATTAGTGTTTCCTTTCCTGTATATGTGTGTGTGTGAGTGTGTGTTTCGATTGGCCCTGCAGCTGAGGATGAGTTGCTCATAAGAGGAAAAAAAGGAGGGGCCCAGGCACTTCAAAATAACTACCACGTTTTAAGCACTTCTAACTGAGGTTTGAAATTCACCCCAGCAGCCTTCAATTGACTATCAGCTCTGAAAAGCAGCATGTGAAAGGGCCTCTGTGATCAACTGCTGCGGTTAACCATTTCAAGTCCTCGGAGAGGCGCGGGGGAAGGGCGCGAGAGCTTTCGCAGGCCGTTAAAAGCATAAGCGTGAGCACAGCCGCGGCTATTGAGTAATCACCCTCCGACAATGCTGCGTCTCCGCCGCGGCGTCTGAAAGAAGCGGGACAAAGGGGCGGCTGACAGAAGCCTGAAACGCGTTGTGGCAGGTCAGTTTGTTCACAAGCGCTTCTCAGCCGCGAGCTCTCCAAAGAGCCAGGAACCCTCTGAAAGAACTTCCTGGACATGGACGCTCTAAATCCGCTCCAAGACTCGCTCTTTTTCACGCTCATCTTTTCCAGGGGAGGAGAAATTCTAATCGCAGCTGCTGCGTGAAAAATCTCCATTGTGTTTTTTTTGGTTTTTTTTCCCCCACCGTTGATCGTCTCCATTTCTAAAATGGCCTTTGTGGAAGAAAAATAAATAATGATGAATGATTAAAAACGACACTGTGCTGCTGCTGTCTGTAAACGCTGATATTTTATATATATCTCATAATATATACTTATGTTTATTCTGCGTCTTTTCCTCGTCTACTAAGTTTTTTTCTTTTGTTCTTTCCAAAGAAGAGATTTTTTTTTGTTCTCCTCCATCATAGCAGCCTTATTTTTCTGAATAGCTGAAGCCGATGTCTGCTGACTGACGTGCACAGATTCTTCACTTTGATTTTTATTTTTACCATCAATCACATCTCCTGAGAGCGGAGCTCTATCTTTGCCTCTCCTTCTTCTTCTTCTTCTACTTCTTCTTCTTTCCTGTGTATCCTGCTGCAGTGCAGGCTCCTTCCAATTTCTGCTCGGCATCTGATCTTTCCTGTCTGTCTCTCTCTCTCTCTCTCTCTCTCTCTCTCTCTGTTCTTTCCAAAAAAATCAGCGCACTGTCTCTCTTCATCATCCTGCTCTACCTATTTTTGTCTCCTTTAGCAAACGGCTCGGCCCACGTTCTTTGCGCGCAAGTTTGAGGCCAGCGTGAATCAGGAGATCGTGAATCAGCTGGACGCCTTCCTGTTTGGAAGTTACCCTCAAGGCACGCCAGGACTCAAAGCCTACTGGGAGAACATTTATGATGAACCTGATGGTGTCCACAGCCTGAGCGATGCCCTGCTCACCCACTACCATGCCTTCGCCCGCCTCGGCCTGACGCGGGCTGCCAACTCCCTGCAAGGAGACGCCAACGACAACCGTTGTAGGTCAGTACTGTTTAAGAATCTGTTAATATCCCATTTATGCCTTTTTTTTTTTTTCTCTTAATTTATCATTCAGGAGAACAGACACGTTTTTCTGAATAAATTTTTTTTTCAACTCTGTCGGGGATCCAATCGACTCCGTCCTTGTGAAAAGCAAGCCTCGAGATCCGCTAATGAAAGCCGTACGTAACCGGAGTGAAGTGAAGGCCTACGTGGCATGTTAACCCAATAACCACTGAGGTAAACACCACAGAAACCACACTGGAGACGCTGGAACAAAGGCGGCGCGTGTTCTGTTTGTGAAAGTAGCCCTGGTTCATTCAGACTCAAACAGGCCTGTGTTAGTATTTAGGAGTAGTTCCCACCTCCCAACACAAGGAGGGGGTGAAGGAGACCCAGGAGGGGTTGTAGGGCACAACGAGCTGCTTGTTGACAGGGTGTGTGAGGGGCAGAAGGAGTGCTCTGTTTTTGCCATACCGCTGAGACATCAGCCGTAAGAGGATCGGAGGGCGGTTATGTGAATAGGGCCTCTGTTAATGTTTACGGCCGCTTTAAATGTTTGCTGTTCAGCTTGGCCGGGGGGAGCAGGAGGTCCTCCAGCATCGGCTGGAATACTGATGAGTCCAGGGTGGGGTTCTCGCCAGGAGATTTTTTTTTTTTTCTTCTGTTGCTCCTCCACCCATCTGTTGGTCCTCAACGGTATTCGGAAAAATACCTGCTTACGTTTCGACTACTATGCCGTTTATTGTTCGTAGAATTGTCAGTCAGTTGGCCCTCGTCTTGGAGGGCACATTACATCGTGTTTATCATCTCCTCCAGATGTGATTTCAGTCCCATCATTGCAGGAGAAACAAACACGTCCCTAAATAGTATTTTTGACAGACGTACGAAAACTTACCTGGTGCACCATATGACAATCAACCTGCGAGGGACGGCCATGAAATTGTTATTATTCCTAAAAAAAGAATTATGTAGTGAAAACAAATGTAACCGTGAGGTTAGACCTTCTCTACATGTCCTCCACCTAAGGATGGATGAGCTGGTGGAGCCCGTCTCAGAAGAAGCCTGCTTTTTGGCTGAAAAAGTTCCACCTCCAACCAGGTAATCATCTCGTTGTCGTCAAACGCCTTCCACGAAGTGATGGAAGAGGAAGAAGTTGCTGGGTGCGAGGACAGGGGAGTAGGGGGGGGTGAGGCAGTATTTCCTACCCCGAGTCGCCTGCAAGTTTCACCGTTGTGTGATCTGAATGGGCTGGCGTGTTGTTATGAAGAAAGCCAAGCCCTTTTCGTGAGCATTCCTCTACGCTTCGCCTTGGTTTTGACCCTCCAGCAGCAGAACTATACTGGAAATCTTCATGAATGTACTCGTTTCTGGGGACATCATTTGGAGAAGAAAAAAAAGTCATGCAATTTTTTCATGCAATGATACAAATTTTATGACCGTCTCTTGATTTCCCTCCCCAGGTACTATGCAATGGGACATCCTGTGGCTGTCCATATCTACTTCCTGTTTGATGAGTTCCAGGGTTACCTGGTGAAGCATCATGCCACCAACCTGGCTACCAGCAAGCTGGAGACTCTGGAGACCTGGGTGATGCCCAAGAAGTTCTTCAAGTTCACGAGCCCACCGAGCACCTTCAACAGACTGCAGTACGCCGAGGTAAGACATCACGTCCAATTCGTCTCGGGTCTGTTGTGTGAGTCAAGAGGAACCTTTGTTGTTGTGTTGGAATGATTGGTGGAAATTCAGGCACATTTGTGTAGATAGACAAGTGAAGGTTTATTTTACTGCCTCTATCAGAACAACATACGAATATTCTGTCAAGTAAATAAGAGAGAACAAAATTTAGATTAGAATCAGGCAGATTGTCTTTCCATGATTCATGATCCAGGCAATGCATTGGCTGCTGTTTTGCTTATGCTATTTTTTTTTTCTTCCCACAATGGAGATAGCACCCTCAGCAAAACCACATGTAAGTGAGCTGGTGTTAGGTTCTTTATGGTGTGTTGTTGGACAGTGAAAAACTGGCTGTAGTAAACAAAGTGGTTGGGTTGATTAAAACAAATAAAAAAGAGAGATTTCAGAACAATGCTTGGTTTGTTCTTCCCCGTCGCAGTAAAATCGTTCTGGCAGTATATATATGTGCTAAGGCTCGCGCACACACACACACACACACACACACACACTGTGCGCTCTGAAAGGAAATTGACCTCTGAATATTATTGGTAATCTTACTCTGCTGTGCATTTCGCCTGACATACTCCGTTAAGCAAGCAATAATTCAGACGTCCTTCATTGATTTAGCTGTCAGCCTGCACCATACCTATCATCTTGCCCTTTGGCATAATCAGTGATTTGTCTGCCAGGAGAGAGAGTGTGTGTGTGTGTGTGTGTGTGTGTGTGTGTGTGTGTGTGTGTGTTGGGGGTGAGTAAAATAATGACTGCATGCTTTGCTGCACCAGGTTTATCTGCTGTAAGATGAGGGGGTTGTAGGTCACATGCAGAGACACAGAAAGTGAGGGATTTTCAACAGGACAAGGAAATATCTAGCCCCTGTCGTCTCCTGGGTGTTCCCTTTTTGGCCAGTCTCTACAGGACTCCAGGGTGTCGCTATTCATAAGCAGTGGGGTGCCCTGAAAGAACATGAGGCCATGGATTGGTGCTGTAAACCACTTAGGGCAGTTTCACATTAGATCATTCCCGAGAAAACTGGATCCCAAAGTCTGTGTCAGTGAGAACACGATGGTTCTGTGCTCAGGAACCGTCCCCAGGACCGTCTGTAAAGGTGGTCTTGGGCACAGAACAGCGTACTCGGGCATACCAAGTTCTCTCACAAACCAAGTGTGTACATACTGCCACCTGCTGTATCGGAGAGTGTAAATACGCAAGTGTACCCGAGCTCCGAGACCAAAACCAATGTGACCACTGGCCAGCGGTGGAGCGTGGAGGGGTCGAGGAATCGTTCCTGGCCACGGTACAAATCAATCGTTCCTCGTGTGAAAACACCCTTAAACCTTAATTGGTGCTCAGGTCCTTCTCAGAAAACGTGTTCAATTGGGTCTGCCAGTGGAGGCACCGGCCTGGTTTCAGGCAAAAAAAGGAAGCCTTGTGTTGAGTGTTGAGGAAGCCTTGAGTACCGATATCAAACAAGTGACTCTTCTCTTCCTGTTTTACTGACAAATCCCAGATGCTCAGAAAAGGGAAGCATTGTGTAGGCAACGTCAGAATCGCAGAAACAGCCTTAGGATACTGGCACTAGATAACTCCCAGACTCCTACCCACCTTCTCCACTGCCATAAATACACTCAGTGGGAGTCCACTGTGGGCATGGGGAAGACAACAGCATGGTCAGGTTTGACACTCATTTGATCAAATTTCTGTCATTTTTCTCGTTTTACTCTGGAATATCAAACACCACAGAACAGAAAGTGTTAGTCACAGTGGTTACATTCTTCCTCTTTTTTACTGTTTACTCACTCTAGCCTGGTTTGCTTGAATTATCCCTTAAAAGTTCTCAACTCTGGGTTGACCGGTGCTAGTTTTGTGTTTAGTGATCCTGGATCCTCAACATACACAGTTTAGAGTGGTTCAGATTTGTTAAATAGCTAAAACAGGGAAGATGTATTATTTCCCAAGAGAAGGGGGACGGATTACGTAGTTCCAGCGGCAACTGACCAAGAATATGAAGGAACCACAGTATTATCTGTTTGAGTTTGGTCCAACAAACATGCCTAAATGAATCACTGTCACATAGGTTTGTATTAAAGAGCATTTACATCTCTTCCTTCTTTCAGATCGGAACAGACTGGGATGCTAAGGAGAGAATCTTCCGCAATTTTGGTAATCTGATGGGCCCGTTGGACGAGCTGGTGGGGATGCAGAAATGGGCCAAAGGGTCCAACGTGACGGTGACGGTGGTGTGGATTGACCCCACAAACGTGATCGCTGCCACCTACGATGTCTTGATTGACTCCACTGCTGAGTACACACACTACAGGCCTCCGCTGAATACACCCCTGCGGCCCGGCATGTGGACAGTCCGAGTGCTTCACCACTGGAACCCGGTGGCCGAGACCCGCTTCCTCATCACACCGCTTACACACCATAAACACCTGCCCATCCGACAAGGTGAGATGCCAAACGTGATATTGAGACGCACTGTTGATCGATCAAGGGTCTGATTTGGTAGTTCTTTTAACAGCTTTTAGATGTAACAACAAGCCACAAGCGCATTTGCTCAGGCCAGGCACTAAAGTTAGGGACTTGGTTCTGGCTTGCAAACCACTTTTTAGTTCTTCCCGAAGGTGTTTAATGGGAAAGCAGTCAGGGGTCTGTTCAAGTTTTTCCTCTCTGCTCTCAACAAACGGTTTTTGTAATGGACTTGCTTTATCCACAGGGGCTTTGTCAATCTTAGGGCAGTGGCTTCCCTAAACTGTTTCCACAGTCAAAGAATTGTTGAAAATGCATCCGTGGACTTATTGGCCCTAAACCATGGAAACCATCACTGTTTGGTTTTTTTCCTACTTGCCTTATTAATTCAGGTAGCATTCTCCAGGTATTCCAAATGCAGACTCAGCTGTGACTTTGCCAGGCAGTTAGGAAAACACATTCACACTGCTCTAGAGTGCAATGCCAATGGCACTTGGCATAGTACCTGGTGATCTAAAGGCTTATATGCAGCTTCTTGGCCATGGAAACCCACGCTGTTTAGCTCCTGGTGAAATGATTGTGCTGAGTTTGCATCCAGAGGTGGTTTGAGGTATGCCTTAAATAGAGAAATCCACTAATTATAAGGGATGGTTACTTTTAGACCTGCATCTTTCCACCACTACGTTTAGATCTATAATATACCAGGCAGTGCTCTCAACGGGAGCTATAAATGTTGTCTTCTTTCTTTTATTCCTTTTTGTTTACGCTCTAAATAGATCAAGTTAAATTTGTTCAAGCATTCCATTCGGACAGTGTTATTGTTAATGCAATGATGTTCGCTAATAGAGCCCCCCCTTCATGCATTACCAGCCTGGATAGAAGAAACTCACGCTGTGAGGTCACCCTCACTTTGGCTCTCCAAGGCTTGTGCATTGGGATCGTTCTGCTCCATCAGCTAAATATAGACTTGCATATGAGTAGTACACAAACCTCGGGTCACCTTACATGGGGAAAAACTCACACTGCTATAAACTCACATTGAAATATAGGCTTTATTTAATATTTTGACTTTCTCTAATCTCAAATGATGGATTTGTCTGGAGAACCCGTAATGAGAGTTAAGCTCCGATTTGTGAGTAGCAGTTTGTGATGGGAGAATCATGGCTGGTTACTCAGGATGAATCACTATGGTGGCGTATGATTAATGCGGAAGGCAGCGACTAAGTCCTCCTCCTGATCATGCCTCTGCACCCAGAGCTAATAAAAGTTTATAGATTGCCTTTATGTGGTCCTAGCCAGTGAAAGCTGGACATCCATTAATGAAAAGTTATAGATGTTAGGCGTGAGAGCTTGGAGGGAAATCAGGTTGGCCATGTCCGCAGATACAAACCTTGTAGAAAGCTGGAGCTTGATTATGATTTTCCTTCATTTCCTTCAACACATAGATGTGTGAATATTAGGGCCGGGACTTTAACGCGTTAATTTAGATTAATTAATTACACAAAAATAACGCGTAAATTTTTTTTTACGCATTTTAATCGCACTTATTTTTGCAC
>JAQMYL010000008.1:26560029-26570818 GCA_030014365.1 Clarias pachynema
AAAGATTTGTTCATTTTGATGAACGAGATTCAAAGAACCGAGTCACTAAAATGATTCGAACTTCCCATCACTAGTACAGATAATGTTTGTGGCCAAAGAAGCTCCTTCTGAAGTTTATGCAGCATAGAAGTGACTGATCTCACTTCCCTAAAAATCTTAAGTCACTAACTTCAGCCGTTTTGGAGAGATGATTTTATATGAGTCTCTCTTCAAACAATAATCAATGAAAATAAAAAATATTCATATTTCTTTATGAGTATTGATACTAAAATTGCTACAAGCGTCTAGAAGCATATAACCTGTAAAAATGTTGCTTAAATTGTTTTTTTTTTTTTTTGGTAAAAGCTTAAAAACCAAAAATCTGTAGTGTCTGTAACCATGTCAAACTCATGTTGCAATATCTTAAAAATTTTGCATTTTAGAATATTACACTTTTTCAGGTTTATGTCTTTTGATGTGAAATCTAAGTTTCATCTGAATGACAGTTAAGACCGTTGAAAGATTTGAATTTTAAAAAGTTCCGGACACTAAAACATAAAAGGGCATAAAATTGTATTTAGCAAATGAGTTTCTTTTTATCTGATAAAAATATGCGTCTTTTTTTATTTATTTATTTTTTTATTAAAAAATGGTGTTATATGATCTTATCTGAAACTTCACTTTCTCACCTAGACGAGACACTTTTTATCACCGATCCCATGTTTTGGCCGTAAGCTGGTTAGTGTGCTAGTGCAGTGCGTCAGCTCAGAAAAGGGAAGCTAACGAGTATATGCTGATGTATCTTACGACTATATGTGCTTCAGCTTAAAGCTTTGACATCAGTAGACTAGATAAGTCATGGGTACTTCATCTCAGCTATATTTCTGAATCCCTCTCATTTCCCAGACATCATTTCAAACATTTATCTTTGCAAAAACAATCCCTGAGCAAGTGTCGTTTTGTTTTTTTTACTCCATTACTCAGACAAGACATTTGATTTAAAGACAATGACGCCTTTTTAAAAACAAAACAGGGCCACCAAAGACAAGAGTGCCATGTTTATAAAATTGTCCTGAATGTTCTGCTGATACACTACAATACAGATAACGGTCTCGGCTGCTGTAAGTAATTCCACAGAGTCGAGTGGTATCTTCCCACAAGCAGCTGTGTGGACGCGCTCTCTAACCGCGTGCTCAGTGGACAACGTGTTTGAATAGAGAGAGAAAACAATGAGAGAAAAGAGAGACAGAGAGAGACAGACTGAGAGAGAGAGAGAAAGAGAGAGAGAGAGACAGGCCGGGGCTAAGTTGACTCCCAAAGCAACAACACTAGAACAACACTGTCTTCGTGGTGAACAATACAAATAAGTCTGACCAGGCATGCGCGTAAATAAAAAGCCGAGACGAGGAGAGGGAGGGGCCGAGTCTTTCAGCGATTTATTTACACAGAAAACCGTCGATAATCAGAGTCAGAGTGATATCGGAGCTGAGATTAGACATAATATCCCTTGTATAGAGAGTTGTATAGAGAACATCATATCCCTCTGATCTTTAAATACTGAAACTTAACAAGTTACAGAGAAGGTCGTCTTCACATGGACAAACGTCCATGACCATCACCCTCATGTGTGTCTCATGACAGATTGATTTGTGTACGATGAGCCTGCCTCCTGTCCATTCAGGAGTCTTTATGCAAATAAAACACAGTGTTTGTACTTTTCCTGGCTGTCATCAGTTTTTATGAATGTACCAAGATCCACTATCTTCATGTACAGTACAGCGTGTCCTTGGAGAAATACACTGTTCTATGATTGTTCGAACAGAACAACGCATTTATCAGCATTATTCAGAATGTATCAGCAGTAAATGCTTCTCGCCATCCTAACACCGTGTGAAGATAAGCAAAACACAGAGTAACATTGTGGTGTGATGATGCAGAGTTACAGTAACCACCCTGAACTTCAGGAGTTTGCCAACATCTAACATTTTAAATAAATTTTAATATATAGTATAGTATATAATAGTAATTTTACAAGGTGGTATCATAAAGTTTTGAGACGTGTGTTTGAGACAACAGATGTGAGGTCACACGGAGCACCGACCTTCATAAGTCAGTGTGCCAAAAGACACGGTCCTCTGTACGTTGGGAGCCGTGCGACTGCTGCTATCTTGGTGCTGTTTCATCACGGACAGAAAGTTAGAACAAAGAGCAAACGTGAAATTCTAAGTGAAACTGGGCAAGTCTGCCACAGTCTGATTCGGCAAGTTTACAGAGACGCTGCGATGAGTCTTTCAAGGCGTTTTGAGCGGCGCACGCTTCAAGAGCGGAAGAACATCACTGGAAGACGACGAGATCAGGAAGACCTTGGACGAGCGCAACCTCACAAAAATGGTCTGCAGCTCGCCCGAGTGCCATTGTGCGTCATTGTGCATCGAGATTTTGTCCTGAGGGGCCAGATCATCAATAATGTAAATTTTATCAAAAGAAAAATCTCATTTATGGTATAGCAGCTTGTTTACTGGTATCACCATCCATCCGTCATCCATCTAGGAAACTCTATCGTCCATCTAGGAACTGTGGGAGCCAATGGTGATTACCGTTGTATATATTCCCATTTTACAACAGTTATCAACAGCATCACTGGTATCTCATTTCTCTCTTTGTTAGTATCTCTTCTTTTACAGCTTTGATGCTGTTTGTTACCAAGAGAGCAGAGTAAACGCCTGTCAATGTCCAGATGACAAAAACTGAAATAACACCTCATTGAAAGCTCTGACACTGGAGACTCCTTCCATACATAATTATTCTGTAAAATTTCAGCATATTAATGATTACAGATTAAGTTTTTTTTCCCCTAAACATGTACAGTATATTTGGAGCATCCCAGTGTACGAGCTGTTACTATAGAAACCATAACGTATTAATAACAAATGAGTGCATTAATATAAACCTGTGAGTTGCAGCTGTAAATGATAGAAAATGAATCAATGATGAGACCGTCCACACGTATAAAGCAACACAAAATAACAGTTTATATCGGACATGCTCGGCTGGTTTTGCTGCCACGTAAACGTCCATGAGCGAGAACAATCAATAAGGCACAATAGCACAAGTGTGTGCAAGTGTGTGAGATTTGGTCTCATGAGTGTTTTGAAAAGGATAAAGCGCGTTGCTGTATGCAGAGCGGAAAGTAATCTACTCAAAATGTGGTTTAATGATGTATGGAATAAATAGAGGACGTTATCTTTCCATACCGCAGTCCAATGATACTCAAAGTCCACTGATTAAAAGGTTCCACGTTACACATTTTACTATAAATGAAACCTAACAGAATAACATATTTAAAACTAACTCAACTTCCAGAAGTCACACGGAGATCAGACGATTGTCTGGTGCTTGATTAGATCAGAATAAAAGCCGGCTTTTGTCAAGACCAGCTTTTTTTTTTTAAGTGTTTCCTAGAAAAGAATTCAGTACGGACTGAAAGGAAGTCAGGAGATAGGCATAAAAAGATTTCAAAAGTGCTGGTATCCCGAGAGGCACATGTAAGATCAGAATTAAGAAACGGAAGGCACTCAGATCTCACGCAGATCAGATCACCACACGGAGGATAATCGCTAACATTAGCACGCTAGCACTTTGTATACGTTGCACGGCCGTATGGGAAAGACGGGTCACACTTAATGTTGAGAACAGATTTTTTTTCCTAGCACTTCTTTTACTAATTAGGGCAGTGGCACCTCATTGGTTAAGACTTTGGACTACTGATCAGAAAGTTTCAAATCCTAGCGTTGCCATGCTGACCTCGCTGGGCCCGTGAGTAAAACCTATAACATTTAACTGCTCATTTGTACAAAAATAAGATAAATGTCGCACTGAATACAGGAGTCTGCATAAATGTTAATGGAATTCGGTAATCTCACGTCCTACCAGCTAGGGAGGGTGAGGGATAAAGCCTGATTTATGCTTCAGCAAATCTTGTTGGAGCTATTAGATGTTGAACCACAGTTCCTGAAATGACTGGAATGTAGAAACAAGAGAACATTTCAGAGGAGATGGTCAGTATGATGTTCAACTCAGTTAAAAAACAGAAGAGGCTGGACATGCATCGCCACCAGGAGCTCGTCAGGATTAGAACTTTCCAAAATAGAAGAATTCTTCCAAAATTAGCACCAAGTGATAGTAAGAGTGAGACAAAAGTCTGGTAGTATTCACAGGTTAAACATATCCTAGATAAAGCTGCTACAAGAAGCAAATGTATATCTTTCATGTTCCGCACTCGTTCACTTTCAATGATTTAATGTTTTGCCAGGTATTTGCTGTTTATACGATAGATAGATAGATAGATAGATAGATAGATAGATAGATAGATAGATAGATAGATAGATAGATAGATGCAAATATTGGCATTGTGCAACTTTCCTTCTATGCAGTGAATATGTGCAATAACTACAGAATAGATGAAGCTATGAAGTGGAATATAATATAAGCAGGCAATTTCTATATACATTGAATATACAGAAAAAAATTAAAAGAGCATATAATTTTTTTGCATAGCTTTTGTATATACTGTACATTAATATATATTAAGCGCATAGCTAACTGGCCTAGGAATAGGATGACAGAGTTCTTCTTCTCAACAGATGTTTAAAGAGCATGAAGGCATCTTCCCGAAGCCCCAGGTCGACCAGCTCAAGTCTCTGCGCTGATGTTCATTTCAGTCCATCCTCAAAACTCAATAATAATCCAGCCTCTTGGAAAATCAGATATTTGTTGAGAATATTAACTTCTAGCCGCCCTAAAGATGGGTTTATTCCACTCTGGAATGAAGGAAAGAAATAGGAGTAATAATAACGACCACACATTTTGGTGAATAAATTCTATAATAAAACTATGGGGGTTTATTGACTTTTTGCATGTCTGTGTACATACAGTACGCATTATTTGAAATAAAGTCTGCTAATGTCAGGTAAGTTCTCAAATACAGACTCATTAATATCCATGATCATGTATTGGTTATTGTTGTTTGTTCTTAAAATGCAGCTCAGCAAATCTGTTGTATAACTCAGAATACAAGGCGAGTGGATTCAGAGAATTTAGTAGACTTTCAGATTTCCTGAACAGCTTCAGATTGGTATCAGTTCGAGTCCTGAGCGCGACTGAAAGCCCGCGATGCTGAAGGAGACGCTGGCAGGACAAGACGCAGCTTTTTGCCTGGTAGTTAAGCGCAGTTTGGTCGTTACGCCAAACGTACTGGCTCTGTTGGTTTGAGGCTGATCCTCCCTGAATGGAAATCTACATCATTTCCTTCCTCCCTGCGCTGTGTTACAGCAACTCCCAGAGGAACACTGAACCAAGAAGCAAAATGGTCCCAGGACCAAGACTGAAATGCATTTTCCATGTACCGGGTGTGTTGTGTAAAGCCCTGTTGTGTAAATGCAGAGTGCTCCACTTTACGAGAAACGTAAGCTGCGGGTGTAAGTGGAAAATATGATGTGTGAGGAGCGAGTCTGGCATACGGCACAAGTGCAGGAGCGACGCGTCTGAGGCTGAGGTGTGTGTGAGTGACGAAGACGTTAAGACCTTAAGCACTTCAGACCCTTCTGGTACAATATCACTCATCAAAACCACTCAGTGACACAGTAATATATATATATATATATATACATACAGATAGATCATACCCGAGGAGCCGGAGAGCCGTACTCATAACTCATAACGTGACACTGTATACGCGCTCGCCGCACTCTTTAAGCCCTGATACTTTATAGTCTGTCTGCTTATTCACCCGTCAGACATCATTCCAGATTCTTCTTAAAGTTCTTCAAAACTTTCGTATAAACAGCAAAGTTCTGTTGGTACCGAGGCTACACAGGGTCACCATCAGCAGGCCAAAAACATTCAGGAAAATTCATTCTAATTCTTCTCGATTTTAATTTTTTAACTGTAATAATTGACAAAAAGAAATGCATATATTGGATATAAAGTGCTATTGATGAGTTTTGATAGTATAATATAAAAGTATAATACTGTATATATGTAAATAATGTAGATAATACAAAAGCAGTTCATAGAGTTGATACATTTAAAATTTATAAACACACTCAAATAAATTAAAACCTGTGAAGATTTCTTGGTTGCTCCTCTGGAGAAAAGCTCTGACAGAGTGATATATCAGAAGATGATCCAGAGAGAACCACTGCTATGTAGAGGACAGAAAGCTTAACTGACAAACAACGCCTTAAGGAAGAAAATGAAGAACACTGGGATCTAAGAGTAACTTAAAGTAAGTAATTAAATGTGATTAAAAGTAAGTAAGTAAAAGTAAGTATGGTGGCTTAGTGATTAGCACTGTGGCCTCGCACCTCCAGGGTCCGGGTTCGATTCCCGCTTCAGGGTCTGTGTGCATGGAGTTTGTACTCCGGTTAGACTAACTAGCGTTCCCAAATTGCCCCTAGTGTGTGAAGGTTAACCAGAGGTCATACCACGGCTGTAAGATGGGAATAAATACAAGTGGTCACTACTGGCCTCCACGGTTCCTGGATGTTATGGAACCTTTAAATTACTGCTCAGTTTTTTTTTTAATACCAAGAAACTGTCAGGTGTTTAACATTTAGTTAAACTGTCTTGGTAAAGAACCCTTAGTTCCCAAGAGTACCTTAAAATACTAGTAATGAACACAGAACCCTGAAGTGTCTCCTTAAAGGTGGAAACTGAAGAATTCTGCCCCAAAATAGAGGAAAAGATTCACCCAGTATTTGTTATGGCATGATTTGTGGTTTGGAGAACGAGGATACTGAAATTAATAATGAGGATATGAAAAAGTAATGCTTTTAAAATCTCACACATTCCATATGATATTAATGTGGAGAATAAATAGAGGAAACATTTGGGTAGAAACACGTTGATAAGTGATACTCAAACACTTATAGCAGTCCTGCATCACCAATAAGTGAATAAACGATTAAATAAATAAACAAACGCTCCTTGGCTTATTTGTGGTGATAAATAGTTCTATAGGGCGGAGCTTTACCTTGTGGATGACTGCACTGCACTGCACCAGATGTTCAGATGATGACGTGGTTTGGCCACGATTCCGGGCAGGAAATCCAACTGACCTCTGGCTGACCTTCAAAATGAGCTGATCCACAGCAAAGTGCTAAAACATAGACTATGGGTTCACAATTATTCACTCATTTATTCATCAGCTGTAATGAAGAGGTTTATCCTGGTGTGTGTCAGTGTGGATGTGGAACGATGTGTGAGAGAGAGCGCCCTCGTCCAAATAAACGAAAACATAAACTAGGAGCCGCAGCATGAACCCCAGCACAGTGTCAGAACCAAGAACCTCAAGAAACACGGAAATATGAAATCTACTTTTCAGAATGAAAAATTGGAGCGTCTACGTATTTTTTTCATGATATGAGGAGTGTTATAGCTACTTACAAAATGAATTTATTGTTTAAAAGAAGCGTTAGGTTTAACTCTGTTTGCTAGTAAGTCTGTAATTCAGTAACACTCCTGCGTGTGTTCATGATTGATCTCCGGTTGTTAGTTGCGTTTATCATAATCACTACGTCAGCGTAAAAATGCATTACGTCGCTTTTGTCAAGCAGAGCAGCAAACTACAGCGGATAATGTTGCAAAAAAGTCAAAATGAAATAAATAAATAAATAAATAAAATTATGTTTTTCCGACTCTGGGGTAATGCATGAAATTTTACAAGCTAATACACTGCAACATTATAAATCTGAAAATCAGTAAAACATCTAAAAGACATTAGTAACCACTCAGGAGAGTGAAGAAGCTGACAGACTGGAGTTATTAGTATAAATCTCCATTGAAGATCCTGCTGACGAGGGTTTTTTTGGCCTGAAAGAGAAGTAAGATAACACTTTCCTTGTTTTGTTTTCAGCAAATCCCAGGTCAATTACAAGTCATCTGCACATTGATTAAAAGAAACATTTGCCCGACCCTTCACGTGACCCCGTCCCCTTGTTTACTGTCGCTACGTCCGACACGCTTTCAAACCCTGCGGTCAACTTTTTCAATTATAGTTTTCAATTACAAGGCCTGAAGATTTACGTAAAATCCATAGTAATTTTGCGAAACAATACCTCGAATCACTTGAAGGCCACATCTGTGGCATCACCATCTCTCAGCTACATGGTGCGGCTAAAGGAACAGGACCGGAGCTGTACCGCACAGATATCGGGAGAAGACGCGGCAGCCTCATCCTCATCAGGAAATGTCCTGCCCAGATTCTGTGCGTTTTAAGAAGAACGTTCAGTCTAAACGCTTCAGTGCTTCTTAATATTTCCAGTGTCAGCTAGCAAGCAGTAATTAGCCCATCACCGATCTCCATTTCACACTAATTAGTCATTTAAATTCACTCATTGTTTTAGCTACAGTGTTAAATTGCGTTTGATTTGTGACAGGCTCGAGCTGACTTCCTTCTCCAATGTTCTCCTTTTTTCTTCTGCTGTCTCAGGATTAGGAAATAGATGAAATATTTCCTATATTGTAAATATCTCCTGATTTACAAACACCCACAACAACATTGCAGAATATCTTGCTAACACGGCAACCAAGTCTTAAGTACCTTGTAACCTGATGAACCTGATGAAGTGGCATTTAAAATTAATTGTAGCCAGTATTAATAGTTACTACGAGATCATTAAAAGTGCTATCACTAAATGCATAAAAAGCTTTGATTAAAGTTTAAGTAATAGTTAGAGTGAAAGATAATGTACTTTATTATTTTTTTTGCAATTCTTTCTTTGCAATTCTACCTAATCTGTAGACAATTTCCATCCGTCATCAGGACACGCCCCCATCGAGGTTATAGCTAACGGTCAAGGAGGGCCGAAGACTATCGCGCGTTTCCTCCGAGCTACATTAGCTCACAGAGCCCCGTGACTGATTGATGTGGGAGTGCCAAGTGCTTCCCATCTCGCCCCTCTGAAAGATCTCAGCCAATCAGCTCTCTCCAGCTACCCCCCCACCCCCCCACTCCAACCCCAGTTGCGATGAGTTCGAACTCACAATCTCCGGATGATAGGGTGACCTCAGTACCGCCGTGACACTCAGGGGCCCCAATGTACCCTTTTAATATAATAGATTTCCTTGAAAAAAATATTTGTTTATTAATTCAATAATTACATTTTTCATTTATAAGTAGCAATCAAGCTATATTTTCCCCAAAATATTCCTCTTGCATTGCTTTATTTTTGACCTGAGCCAGTCCTGGTTTTCAGTCAAACCACAGTGCAGATATCTTCATGAAGTCTAGAGTGAAGTTTGGCACAAAAAAATCACGAGAAGAAAGAGAGAGAGAGAGAGAGAGAGAGTGTATGATCCCTGAAGGTCAGTGTAGAGACAGTGTGAGGAAGTCATCCTCTTATCACTCTGTGTGTTGGTACCGTATGGCCTTTAAGGAAAGACACAATAGTGGTGAGAGGTTACATCAGTCTGTATCTCTGACACCTAAATAAGGTCATCTCACTTATTATACTGAGTAAATTGTTCTCTTAAAAACACATTGTCCAATGTTGAAGGTTGTTTTTTCTTTCTTTCTTTCTTTCTTTCTTTCTTTACAAACCTGTAACATGATGACGCCATCCTCCACCTGCGCCATCAGACCCTCTCTCACCTCCATAAGAGGAAAGCTGCAATAAGGATAATACAGATCGTGTTTTTGGACTTTCCACACCATTCCGCCGCTCGTATCTGGTGAGCTGGATCACAAAAATCAGGAGGCCACAGTATGTCAAGATGATGGACTGCATCTCTGAAACTATAGTGAGCAGCACAGGAGCACCTCAGGGGACTGTACTCTCCCCCTGCCTGTTCATCTATACACCTCTGACTCGGAGTCATGCCACATGCAGAAGAATTGTTCTGATGACACTGCCGTTGTGGGATGGACAGGAGGAGGAGTACTGATAGTCTGTGGCATAATGCAGTCTAACCAAGCTACATCATCGAGACCAAGGAGAGGTGATTGATTTGTCTGTCCAGGTCTGCCCTGCTACCTGTCTGCAGTGAGATGGTGAAATTAACAAATATTTATGGCTACAGACTGAACTGTGAACACAGACAATCTGTACAAGAAACGTCAGAGCCGGCTGTTCTTCCTGAGGAGACCAGGCGCGTTTAACATCTGTATAAAACATCCTGCTGATGTTTTACCAGTCGGTCATGGCCAGTGTACTCTTCTATGCGGTAGTGTGCTGGGGAGAAGCAAGGACGCCACGTGTTTGGACAAGGTGGTCAGGAGAGCTGGTTCAGTGGTTGTTGCTATCCATCATGGCCAACCCCAATCACCCTCTGTACAGAGCTTTCTCCGAAACAGAAGAATGTATTCAGTGGAGGACTTCTGTCACACAGCTGCTCGACTGAGAAACTCAGGAAATCCTTTGTCCCCAGAGTCATTCAGCTTTTCAACAATTTCAACAATGAATTTTTTAGTATTGTGTTTGGACACATCATTTATTTTCTACATTCTAGAACAATATTAAACAAAACTATGAATTAACACATATGACATTAGGTGATTAAGTAACAACAACAACACTAACAGTCAGTTGTTATTATAAGACATGAAGGTCAGCTGTTCTGGATCAGTTCCTACAAGAACAGTATTGTGTTGAGTGTGTTTGTAAAACCCATCAAGCTCCAGGATGATGAAACTGTCCCTCATGAAGACCTTCGCAGGAGAACAAGACCAAAACTGACCAATTAACAACCAGCACCTCAGATTAGAGCCGTTATGAAGCTTTACAGAGCAGAAGTAGCAGATATACATCTC
>JAQMYL010000008.1:26583303-26594668 GCA_030014365.1 Clarias pachynema
CCATGGTGGCCATTTTGAAGTCGGCCATTTTGGATCCAACTTTTGTTTTTTCAATAGGAAGAGGGTCATGTGACACACCGAACTAATTGGGAATTTCACAAGAAAAACAATGGTGTGCTTGGTTTTAACGTAACTTTATTCTTTCATACTCATCACTCTGTTCTTGATTACCCCTTGACTCTGGTCTTTATTAAATTTTGGGGGAAAAGCATAGAGAGAAGACGGCAGTTAGTCCCCGCTTCACCCATCCACTAGTCCATCAGTTTGATTGGGCATGTCAGGAATACCTAACAGCATTCAACCTACCTCCAGCATTCTACACTGATCCTGGAATCGCACCAGTTCCCCACAATGCCAGCGATCCCCCTGCAATTTTGGAGACAACCACAAAGCACAATGAAGTGCTCCAGGACTGCCTTCCTATTGTCCAAATGCTTTAGCATACAGTTAACTGGCAGCTGCTGGAATGCAAGATGTGCCTCGCCAGTGAGGAGGTGGTGGTGACTGAGGCCTCCTACTCGTTGTAATTCTGGAGAAGTTATTGGTGCTGGTTCTGCTGGAAGGTGGCGAGGACCCTGATGACCTCTGCAAGCAGTTGCGGACTCCATGGGGTGGAGGTCTTCCTTTTCCTGGATTTTGGCATGAGTATCGCAAGGTGAAGATGAAGTTTGGAAGGAAGCTGGACACAGGCGGTCGATGTGAGTCAAGTATTTTGATTTCGCGTAAATACTGCTTTTCATCACGATCAAGTACATATACACATACACACATAAATCTGTGGGGTGCTGAGAGCAAAGACTCTCTACTGTCCATTCAGTCTGCTCGCCCTTTATAGCTTTCCTACTGTAAACAAACAAAACACTGATTATCATGTGCGCATGTTTTTCCCCTCATCTGACCCTCACTGGTATTTGACCTTGCCCCACCACCACTCTGCATTTACTAGCGTCATCATCATGTACCCTACTGGTCTAGTGCTCTACACGCAGTGCACTTCCTGCCCATAATTTTGCCAAATGAACGGCATCACAGCGGTTTGTCAACTAAAGATTCCTGCTGGGTCAAATGGTTCAGCTCAATACACCGTGTCAGACAAAAGCCTCTGAACTCCCGGGGTTTTCCCTGTATTATTATTATTACAGTCTAATCGCTTTTATTCCCATGGACCAGGCAAAATTATACAGAATAGCATTTAAATAAGGAAAGCTAAATGGTTGTGGAATTTATTGCTCACTTTCAGATCCTAATGAGACTCTAAATGAGTGCTTTATTAAAGGCAGACACACTCAGGCCTGCTGTAAGGCCTATACATAGAGGCCACATACACATGTACTGCAATATAAATATAATTAAACATAGATCTATAAATTATGTGATGTCTAAAGTGATGAATTATAGTGATAATGATTTTAGCCTTTAATGATTAGCATTTCTCTATTTACTTATAATGACTTAGTTGAACATTTATTTATTTCCACATTATTACATTTGTTAGTCATTTATGCAAATATGTTAAGTGATACCAAACTGTACAAAGCAAAAAAAAAGGTGAGCATGGGTCTTCAAGATGGGTCTCCCTGTCAATACTAGCGAGGTTTAGTTCCTGCTTGCAGAGTCCCACTGTGTCCTTAACCAAATCAACACATCTGTACACATCAGCTACACTGAGAACCATCATTTTTAACATCCTTCGTTATTTGCTTTTCCCTATTGTCATCTGACTGAAGGTTTTCACGCTGCAGGCAAATATGAACAGAAGCCAAGCACAAGCACACTTCCATGTGCTTGGTAATGGAGGGGATTATACAGCCCGTCTCCCCCTCCCGAACCGCAGAGTACAGCCGCAATAATCAGCAAAATTCAGCCAAGATTGAGCGCATGCATATGGCACACGGCCACAGCTGACGTTTAAGCTCCTTTTTGAATCCGAAAGCTGTTATGCAACAACATCCTCGTCCTGTTTCGCACAGGCTCGATGACAAACACTCAGGAGTCTGCGAGCTTTGATAGCTGATCCCCGGAGATGTGAAGATGTGCGGCGGCGCAACGGAGAAGAAACACCGACCTCCTGCTGCAAACTGATAACAAAATAACCAGCTGCTCAAACTCGCCCGGAGTTTTAATGCTGGGATCATCCGAGCTGAGTGAAAGGCAAGACTGCACTCTGTATGCGGCACAGGCGTGATAAGATAAGAATGAACTCACATAAAGGCAGTATTGCACACCATTGAAACATCCATGCAGGACAAAGATAAAACATGTACGCAAGTGGCTCTCCATCCACCTGCTTTCTGGCCAACTTTCGATGTGGACCACCCTCGTTAGCCGCTCCTGCCGGAACGGTAACATTCACTGCTAACTTTCAGCATTTAAGCCTAGCGTCACAGGAAATGCCTTCATGACTCAAAAAGTGCCGCAAAATGAACCTAATTTTTGCTCCGTGCATTTACAAACACAGAGGCAAGGAAGGTCAACTTTGTGTTTGATTAAACTTTAATTACAGCTGCAACTCCAAAGTGGGACCGCTTGCTCTATTAGCATGTGCGAAGGAATTTTATCACTCCGTGTTTTTCTACCTAGCCAATCACGTGTGTGCTGGGGCCTTAAATAGACTCGTCTGGGTAAACACGTGAAAAGCAAACTCACCACCTCCACACTTTCTGTATCAACGAATTAAAATCAGTTAATTTAGTCTGACTTAAATTGGAACATGATGATTAAAGGTAGGATTGAGGTGTGGCTACAGCACAGAATCACCTGAGTTTATTACAACTTTTCATTAAGTTATTTTATGTTTATTTTAAGATATAAATATGTACAGACAGCACCTACAGTATGTAAATGGTTACATCCATACCAGTTATTAACGGTTGGATACGTGTTGACTCGGTAACTGCAGAAAAGAATAAATTGGTAACAATTTTTAAATAAATATATATCTAGCATTTGCAATCTTCTATACATATAATAAAACTGTAACATCTGTAACTGTCTGTACAATGAGCATATTTGCAAAAATAAATATATATAATTTGGGGGTGGGGTGTACTTTAATGCGTACTGTATAATGAGTAATAGAACTTTTTGGAATTTTTCTCTGTCTGTTTGTGCACGCATCACGTAAAAACTACTGAACAAATGTTAATAGGGTTTTCACAGGAGTATTTGGCCGAACTTGAGTTAACATATAGGCTTTGTTTCATCGCAATCGGCCCACGGGAAGGGACGATTATGCTACTTTGAAATTTAAACTGAAAACACCCTTATATCAGAGAAGAAATCGACCTTGAAAATTAGTAATTGATCATTAGTTCATCTCAAAATTTAACAGATGGCGCTGTACTTTTTTTTTTAAACGCGCTCATGAGTGTGCAATTAAATTCCATGCAAACAATGTTGCAGGCACATCTAGTGTACGAATAAAAATGTGTATTGAAATAAGCAAAAAAGTATTACAAACTCTCACAATGGTGTTAAAGGCATAACCATCAGGAGAAAATTGTTTTAGTTACATTGGTGTGAAATTTGCAAGATTTTGCAAAACGCTATAACTCCACCTCCCACAACACATGATTCAGCCTGAAATACAACATTAAGCATGAAAAATTGTTAATTTGGTTTTGATTTAAAAAATATAGCGACCTCATGCTTTAATTGTGTTTTGTGTAGTGATTCACTGGCAGCAAACAGGAACGAGAGAAAAGATGTTGAGTTTCGTTTTGCACAAAGATCATGAGAAACAAAGCCTAAAGTTCAGTTGATCACGGGACAGCATCATCAGTGTCCTCTTTAACCAGTCTCACTGTTAATGACCGCACCCTAAAAACATGACCACACCCGCCACAAACGTGTCAGTGAACCAGTGAAGTTATAACAGAGCTCAGAAAACCTGATTAGAAGAACAAGGACGTAGCAAACACAATCAGATGTAGTGAACGCAAACAGCTTCGTCTCTTTGTGAATACAAAGTGACTGTTGTAGCAAGTGTTTTTTTTTAAAAATATATATTTCCATAATGTGCACCATGGCAATGAAATGCAGCAAAACCCGAGCTAGTTAATGCAAACAATGTAAAGAAGAAGATGTAGAGATTTTATTTATATAGAGTGAAAGTCCTAAAGTGGCGTTCATCATATTTGGGAGTTATTATATTATACATGTCAAATATTTAGTTGCATGTTCGATAAGCCATCTCAGGGGGTTTTTCCTTGCCACTGTCGCCCTCGGCTTGCTCATCAGGCACAATCTCACATTACTATCTAAACACACTTCCATAAATTTTCTTTTCATTTTGTGAAGCTGCTTTGAGACAATGACTATTGTTAAAGCGCTATATAAATAAAATAGATTTGAATTGAATAAGCACATTTAAAAAAAATACAACATACGTTAAACACTTTGTCAACCTTACCCCTTTTATAATATTACTATTCATGAGAAAGATTTACCTTCTTTTTTATTTAACATAGAAATGAAAACGTTACCAAAAATCGTACCCTATATTTAAGGGTCAGAAAGACTCATCACGTTTATATCATCATGAGGTCGTTCATATTCAAGGGTGAAAATCATCCATTTCTGGTCAAACGGACTCATTTAGCTCTATCAGATGGCAAATCTTTCCAGAAGATTCCATCTTCCCCTCCCGTTTGGCTGCTACCAAGGAGACGTGTGAGAGAGCGAGGGAAAAAATTACGCTCACCAAGACCCTGCTAATGAAGTCATCTCCCTCTGCGCCCTATCCGGCCGGCCGACTTCTTAATTAGCAGCTGATCAAGTCAATACGGTGGCCACGGCCGCGAGACAGCCCCGTCTCGATCCCGAGGCCCTCGCTGGCTCCGGGATAATATTTGTCGAGCCCTTAGCACTAGCAGAACCCGAGTTAATTACTCTGCCTGAGAATTCAGCGGTGAAATGTAATCACCGTGGCTGTTAGCGAGAACACGGCGAGCTAGAAGACACCGCGACGGGGCTCTGAGGTTATGGGTGGCTACGGGGATGATGTCAGACCAGATGTGTATGGATACAAACACACACACACATACACACACTTGAGAAACACAGCTGAGGCTATGTGGATCCCTGGTTCATCTTCTCCCGCTGTAGATTTTGGAGTAAATACACCAGTACAGTCAGTCCTCTACATACGAACAACTTCCATTCCGAGTTTTTGTTCGTAAGTCCAACAAACATCATCTGGGTACTAGGATACGAACAACAATCGACTATACACAGTTTAAAACGAACATGTTCCATCATCTTGTCCTTGTTCTTTAGAATCGTGCCGATGGTAGAACGGTTCATGTTTAAAATGTCTATCATCTTTTAATCTCGCTCCATCCTCTTATTTATTTTAAATTTTGTCTCCATCGTTATTACTCAGCGCTTCTTAGCAGTAACAGCTTCATCGCCGCTGCTTTTACGCTCGCTTCTGGGTTGCAGGCTGCACACACGTGACAATGAACGGAAACATGTGATCTAAACTCCGTGATTGAACCTGCGTGAGCACATGTCCGTATCTTCGAAAGTTTGTAACTCGAATGTTCGTATGTAGGGGACTTACGGTATTATAATTACTATTAGTATGAGATTTTTATCATAATTTAAAGGAACAGAAGCTCAATATGAGAATCTCAGATAACAAACTCAAACCACAGATGATTGATTTCATTTCATTCTAGTCCATGTTAAACAAAAATACAAAACTGTTTTTAAATTTTCTTAAAGTAAAAACACTACATTCCTTAATGTGATGTATTGTACCTGGAGGCGGAGCCTCTGTGAATAATGCAGAGTAGACGGGGTGTTAAGACAACTTTAACTTTATGCTAATGAGAAGAAAACAAATGTCACAACTACCAACACAAGTGAGAGACTGTAGATCATTTTTGCCGTATCTCTGAAACATGCTGTTTTTTTATTTCGTCTCTCAGCACCTGAACAAGCAGGTGCGACTCGACAAGTTGCTAAGCTTAAGCGTTTGATTTTGCCAAAATAGAACGAGAGCTGTGATTTTTGTCGCAGAAGTTGCAAATACTTTGAATGAAAAGACAGAAAGTTGGAGGGAAGAGAGCTAATTTACGGCTTACTGTGTTGTTTCGCATAAATTGCGACGTCTCAGTGACACCGTGTCACGTAGCAGTAAAAACTCAAGACAGACTGGGATTATTATGAACATCCTACAGTCTGTATCTTAATGTTTAATGTATATTTAAAACATATCAATAGTAGCCCATTCAAAGTGATGTGGACTAAACCTGTTTAATATTTAATGTCTATAAAGACGTTGTGTTCAGCACAGACTGTAACCGTAACCTTAAACACGGCACAGGGTTCGCCAGCTCACCTACGGGTCATGTGTAAATATATATAAACAACCGGCGGTTCCTCCAGAGGACATCGTGCTCATTCAGTTCCACCTGATTACCATTTGATTGCGGCACATGTATTGATGGCTCTAAAACAGGTGGCAGATTGTTTGATAGCAGAAGCATTTGGTCAGCAATACTGAATTAAAAAAAGAGTGTACTTCAAGCCTCTCTACGCATCACAATACTAATTCTGCTATCATCTGGACCAATCTTAATTGGAGCTTTAAGCCTTTCAGATGGAGCGTGAGAGAAGGATAATGCCAACGCTGTGAGGGCAGCGATGGTGCAAAAGCCACTACTGCCCCCAGGCTGGACTCAGGAGAACTGCAGATTCCCACAACGCCCGGACTTTCCTTGGGTCTTAGCAGCAGCTCGTTAGAATAACTCGTCATTATTAAACAATAAATAAAAAATAAACAATTCTCTTCAAATTCACTTTAACGTGAGTGATATAAATGATTTAAAAAGCAGTGTTGTATGTGTGTTTTTTGCCCTTATAGAGGATTATATCTAGCTTGTTAAGTAGACACATTTTCTTAACATATTTTTAACTTTAAAACTCCTACGCAGCACTGTACAGTATATCCTGAGACACGCCCCATGCTTTGAGTAATCCGTGTCCAGGGTTCAGATCCGACGTCGTGTTAATCAGCCAAAACAGGAACTCATTTTAGCTCATGAAGACCCACACTGACACAGGTGTCACAAACCCTTGAAAGTTCCTTATTCGGCTCCATCTTTGACTTTTAACTCAGGAAGTGACATCTAGTGAACATTCTGGTGCAGTCATGTGACAGTCTGTAAACCCATGACATCATTTAAAAAATGGTGGCATGAACATGTGATGGAATTAGTTTTTTTTTTTTTTTTAATCTAGTTTTTTTTTCTTGTTTAATTCCATTTAACGATTCTTAAACATTAATTTATTAGCATCCCGTATTTTATATTTAACCTGTTCTGTTCGGGCTGCATTTCTTCAACAGACTGATATATACAGGAAAAACAAACATGGCTGTGACATGTGTTTTTCAAAATGTGTTCCACATGGTCTACTTGGTGTGTGTTTATATCCTCCATCCATCTAGGAACCTCTGTAGTCCAACCAGAGACCGTGGAGGTCAGTGGTGAGCGTATTTATTCCCATTTTGTACAACCGTGGTAGAACCTCCGGTCAACACTCACACACTCATTCACACACTACAGGCGATTTGTGAAACGCCAATTAGAGACTCATCTGCATATCTTTGGACTGTGGGAGGAAACCGGAGAACCCGGAGGAAACCCACCAAGCAATTAGAGAACATGCAAACTCCACACACAGACCTCGAGCCGGGAATCGAACCCGGACCCTGGAGGTACTACACCGCCGTGCTGCTTATATCCTTCATCCCTTAAAGGAGAAACAGGTCTGGGCCTTCATGACTCGAAAATTTTGTGTTGTTTTTTTGTTGTTGCTCTGAAAAGCATCCGAGAGCCAATCAGATCGCAAGATTTAAGATCCTGAAGCATGCAGCTAGAAAAGTGTCTCATCCTTCAAGCGTTACACACTAATGCTGTGGCCAAGAAATAGATTTCAGATCTTCCTCAAACGGACGTACTCTAGCGCCCCCTAGTAAGACTCTAATTATTGATCAATGGTTTTAAAACCAGTTTGTTTTCTACATCTTTACTGCTTGGACCTTTCGCTGATGCTTCCAGTTCTTGTCTCATGTCCTCATATGACCTTCTCAGAGTATGTGTGTGTGTGTGTGTGTGTGTGTGTGTGTGTGTCACACAGTCCAGCGTGTCCTGATGGGCTGCGAAAGTTTGCTGAAAGCGCTCGGCACCTCTGTGTAATTGTTTATTCGCACGTCTGACACAGAACACTGACTCACTGCGTGCTGCTCTTTTAATTCCAAAAGATGAGCCAGGCCTCAGACCAGACAGTGTCTCTGCACAAACCTGCACCTGCTAGTCATTCACACCTACCTGCTTCGTGTCTCCGTCAGTGCGGGTGTGTGTGTGTGGGTGTTAAATGTCACCTCACTCCCATCAAAAGCCACATTCATAAATGATGATGATGATGATGACGGTGGTCATGGTGTACGTACTGAAGTTGACCGTAGGGTTACTGATCTTCTGCTGCCGTCGTGCTAATTGACTCATCAGCTGGCGCGGTCACGCTAATGCCGTCTATACGGCGCTGTGACTGTCGCTGACGCCGACCCCGCTGTCCTCACCGTGACCTCTGCCAGACGAACCAGGCCAGGATCATTTGCATAAAGCTTTCCAGAGTCTTAAAACATGCACAAAACACCTTAATCATAGCTTTTTAACATTACATCCGAACAGCGCTAATGATGTAAAAGCGAATTAAACGATAAAACAGGCTGAGAGACGCATAAAATACAGGTAGGGTTGTTTCTAAAATATAAGACTAGAGGAAAGTTTAATCTGTCATGATAAAAAGGGAAGTTAGATGACAAATACAGAAAGAAATCATTAAGCTGTCTGACAGATGTGAGAGGAATAAGTGCATGAAGATAACCTGCGTGTGTGTGTATGTGTGACGGATGAGGTTTAACACTTCTCTCTTTCATTCTAAACGTCAGTAATGATGAGTCCATCAGGAGCCGTCTGGAAGCTTCCTCCTGGTGATCAGAGAAGAAGATGAGTAGATGAAGTAGTCGCTGGTGCACATCATTAAAGAACTCTTGGGTCATGAGTGGAGTCGAGATCTTCAGACTGGGAATGCACGCGGTTCTGATTCAGCACGACGCTCGTTTACGATCCACCGTTAACAGAAAAGAGCACGCGATGACGCCAAACTCAAACTGCACCAGGTGCCAGTCTGTTGCAGGGTACACACACACACACACACACACACACATACACACATACACACACACACGGGCAATTTGGAAACACCAATTAGCCTAATCTGCATGTTTTTGGACTGTGGGAGGAAACCTGAGTACCCGGAGGAAACCCACCAAGCGGGAATCGAACCCTCGATCCTGGATGTGCCGTACAGTAAGGTAAGAATTCAAACTTAATAATAATAATAATAATAATAATAACAATGATGATAATTGACATTAGCAAGATTATATCAATTAGAGGTTGTGAATGTCATTGATTAACTGCGCAGCCCTAATAGAACCTTATATGACTTTATTTCTACACCTGATAATTCATTCTTTACGGAGGGTCCAGATAGTATTTTTTTTTAATGTGTAAAATGTTATGTTGTTGCACTATAACCAAACATGACTTATTTCTACAAGAAAGAATTAAACCTGAAACACAAGCATGTCCATGGTGTCATGTGATGAATTCTCTGGATATTTTAAACCTGTTGTGCTGCTTAGGGGCCTTGTCACTACATTCTGTTGACTTTTTAGCCCCCTTAAGCAACAAGTCCATCAGCTGTATGAGCAGACGTACGGTCTTCCGCTCGAGAACGTTCACATCACAGCCGCTGAGATGAGACGTCAGGTTTACTCGACTCACCTTCACGTGTGACGCCTGACAGTGTTGCGCTTGTGATTAATCACTGATCCCCAGGGTTTATCCCACCTTTAGCACCTGCAGTCTTCATCTTGGAGATGTTTTCAAGTAGTGCAGATTCCCTTCATGACCACTCATCTTCATGCCTCTTTACCGTGGATGGATTTTGACAGAAAGTATGTTTTTTGTAAATGTTAAAACGTAAAGGCCGACATCTGTCACATGCTTCATAAACAAGTGCCAAAGCTCCAGACCACCAGAGGGCGCTCACTCATTTCTGAACGTCTTCTGTGTTTATTCACTTCCTGAGTTTGTGCATAATGTATACAGGTATATTTAGTGTTACAATGATTAATTACCTTCTATAAGTTTTATCTTCCTTCCTTCGATGCTGTGTGTTACAGAAGTACAGCTCTGAGTAGCGTATTGTTTGTAAAGTTCTGTTGATCTAGTTATCTGTTGCTCTCTGAGTTCTTTTTTATTTCCCTCTCATTTTTATTTAAGTAAAAATGTTTGACAAGAAAATCTTTCTTCATCATATTTCCTAACTAAAAACTTAATCAAATTTAATATGCAAATATCCATGATGAAAGTAATGAATATGCAAATTATGCAATTACATCATCCACATAAGTAAGTAAGATCTTTCCGTAAACCTCTGCACAGATCCAGTAATAAAGGGTTTTTATTGTATAATCTGTGTTGAATAAGACGCAGTAACCCATAGTAGGTTATAGAATTTCATTTTGATATTTCTTTATATTTCCCATTTCGCATGACAACAGCGCTGCAATCACACAATGTGAAACCGGTTTTGACCAGCGTGGACAGTAGGCTCGCGTCTGGCTGATGCGCCTCGCCCAGTTCTGTGACAGCATAAAGCTAACCAGCTAGCTAAAATGTGGCGTGAGGAATAAAACTCTCACTGTGTACATTTTGATTATCTGATGGGTTTTCCTGTGATTCTCTATCTTGTATGTGTAATTTTGCCTCCATTTACAATTGTCAATCAATTAAGTAACATATTTATTTATTTATTTATTTATTTTATCAGCAGGTAAAGTGCATTCTATCAAAAGGAAAAAGAAAAGTACCACAGTTAAACTGGATGATGAATTAAAAGATTATCAAACCAGAAGTCAGCTTGCAAAGGTTGAGGGTTTGAGTCCCACCTCGGGTCTGTGTGCGTCAATTATTATTAATATTATTATTATTATTATTATTTAAAAAATGTTAATTAAAATGGAGGTTGCATGTTCTCCCCGTGCTTGGTGGGTTTCCTCCAGGTGCTCCGGTTTCCTCCCACAGTCCAAAGACATGCAGGGGTGCGTTTCCCGTACAACTATGTAGCTCTTTGCTTAACCACCATAGTACGATGCAACGTTGAAGAAACTAACTAACTAGTCACGAGTGTTTCCCAACACCATAGTACCTGTGTCGCACTTCCATGGTTAGAACTATGTTGGTTTAATCTGTCGTTGTTCTTCTTCTTCGATACAATGGCG
>JAQMYL010000008.1:26646062-26656171 GCA_030014365.1 Clarias pachynema
TGTTTTGGCGTCGGTCCAGATTTAACCGTATTTGGGTCCGGATGCGGACCGGAGTCCGCCTATTGAGTACCCCGGCTTTAATATATTAACAGTTAATATATAGAGAAATATATTTTCTTTCCATAAGAGCGCCCTTAAAGACACTTATATGCAGTTTAGTGAAGGCTGGTGCTGATTACTGATTCATCATCTCATCCTCTCGTGAAATAGATATATTCTTCCTGCACAGATTTGCCCCACGTGGGGGTAACATTAAAGGAAGGAAATCATTCTCTCTCTCTCTGTCTCTCTCTCTCTCTGTCTCTCTCTCTCTCTCTGTCTCTCTCTGTCTCTCTCTCTCTCTGTCTCTCTCCCTCTCTTCCTCCTTTCTTTACTTTCACTCACTGGTTCTCCGGCTGAGAAAAGAGACTTTAATCCTGCTCAGCTGCTCCTGCTCCAGTGTTCCTCAAAGCTTCTAGACACCTCAAAGTTCTGTCCTGAAGCAATCTCTTCTCTGTTTAAAAACAGAAGCACCAAGATAAACTTTTTTTTTCTGCCCAAGAATATAAAATTTTATTCTTCTTTTAATTATTAATGAATAAAATACATCTCTCATGATTACGTAATGGTTTATTCTGAACCAGAAAACGTTTTGGGTCCAATAACAGCACTGAGTCAGTGGAATAATGGCTGTGTGTGTGTGTGTGCGTGTGTGTGTGTGTGTGTGTGCATGTGTGCATGTGCGTGTGTGTAAATATATATTTAATGTGAAATGAGGCTTCAGTGTAATGCTGTGATATCAGCAGGAAGCCACTACTGCAGAAAAGTGTGGACTTTAGTATCTTTTTCCAACAAGTGTGTGCGTGCGTACGTGTGTGTGTGTGTGTGTGTGTGTGTGTGATTGCTAACCATTCAGTCACGCAATCACACACCCTTTAACGGAGCGCAAAGGCAGGCGTTAGTGAGGAGCGGAGCTGGCGGGAAGCTGTGTGTGAGAGTGAGGAGGGGAGGAGAGTCGGGGGAGAGTTTGTCTCCCCGCTGTGAGGAGAGCGACGCTCCGAGATGCCGGGATTAAAAAGAACAGGTGATGTAGGCAGGAAGCGGGCCCAGTAAAACACACACACACACACACACACACACACACACACACACACACACACACACAGCTCTTTGTATCAATACACTTGTACTGAATTTTTTCAGAAGTTAAAAACTAGTTTCTGAAAGGTCAGGAGCACTGGGAGCACTGGGAATTTCTGGACTTTCATTGCATTATTTAATAAATTAATGGTTTTCTCTTTTTTCGTAGTAATACCTTTCTTTCTTTCTTTCTTTTTCTTTCTTTCTTCCAAACAAAACAGAAAAAAATCTCCTTGTACAGTTAAACCTTGGATTCCGTTCATAATTCGTCCGGGAAGCGTCCTTGAAATCCAAAACACTTGTATATCAAAGCAAATTTTCCCCTTAAGAAATTATGGAAACTCAGATGATTTCTGTTATTCCATAAATATTCATATAAAAATAATTAATACAAAATATATAGTAAAAATAAAATAATTAACCTGCATTTTACCTTTAAAAATAATCGTAGCTCTGGTGATTGAGACCATGAGGCGGCGGCGGGGTTTATTGTGTAGGACGACTTTCACACACACGCACAGATGTTGAATATGCGAGTGGCAGCACACGCGCACTGAGGCCGAGCATGGGAGACGATTACCCACAATCCCACAGCGGCCGAGAGAGAAGAACCATTGACTCAGTTCCACTGTACTCGTATATCAAGACCTCGCTCATTTATCAAGTTAAAACATTCACAGGCCAAAAGTTACTCGCAGTCCAGAGTTCCACAGTACAGTAACCCAGTTTGCGAGCGTTCTGCAAGACGAGCAAAAATTTTGAATACATTTTGCCTTGCGAGCCTTTATTTACGTTTACATCCCAGAGTCTCTATTCGGTAAACTCATGTGTGTGTGTGTGTGTGTGTGTGTATGTGTGTGTGAGAAAGTCGTCCTACACAGCAGCTCCCTCCCCCCTTCCTCCTCCTCCTCTCCTCTCTCTGGTCTCAATCACTACAGTCACGATTCTTTTCAAAGCTAAAGTGCAGGTTAATTTGTTTTATTTTTACTTAATATTTTTTTATTAACTATTTTTATATGAATATTTTTGGGTTGTGCAATGAATCGTCTGAGTTTCCATTATTTCTTACGGGGGAAATTCACTTTGATATACGAGTGTTTTGATATACAGGCTCGCTTCTGTAACGAATTATGCTCACAGTCCAAGGTTCCGCTGTATTTCTTACTCTCTCTCTCCTGTAAGGTGGATTTCACTTAAAGAAAACCTAATTTATTCCTCTATGTTTAAACAACAATTTTATTTTCTCTCCATGATGTGTGTGTTAATGCTCCCACTGAAACACTCTTCTCCTTCACTCCTTTTTTTAAACACGCGGCTTCAGTCTCTATGGCGCTAAATAAATTGCGCTGACGCTCCTCCGCGCATGTGGACGTCAACGGCTAATCAGGGACAGTAAACAGATGGAAAACAAAATACATACTTTTAGCCGTTTGGAATTTCAGGCTTTTCACACCCGCGTGTCAGACGAAACAGAAATAAGGGACAACAATAACGTTTTCAGTATCAGCGGATTTACTACAGTGTGTGAGTTTTATTTCATGACACAAAATGAAAGTTAAAACAGAAGTAAGAGCTGAACAGACTTTAAAAGGCTAGGTTAGCCATTAGCCAATAGCAGCTAACCACTAACGGCTAACCGAGCCTTGAGGTTTATCTTCATATCGTCACACTTTAACTTTTTTTTTTTTCATTAAACAGGTTGAAATTGAGGATTTCCCCCAGAATTAATGCTTTTAAATTCGAACAAAAGAAAATAAGCTGTTAGCCGTCAGCCACTAACTGTTAACCTAGCCTTTCTTTTTTTTCTTAAAAATGGCGCTTTTTGAACATCTCTCTTTTATGCTTTGTTTCCTTCCTTCCCTTCTACATCTTTATACAATACAATATATACTGTATACTGTATCTTTCTGTCTCTGCATTCTGTTTCTCTCTCTCTCACTGTTAATAATTGGCTAGTTTAATAATTCATTAAGATTTTATACTCTAGACCCTTAGTGCACTCTGTGTGTATGTGTGTGTGTGTGTGTGTGTGTGTGTGTCTGTTCTGAGGTCAGCGTCAATGTCAGGACCAGGCAGTGACACTTTTACAGATCAGCCGTGAGGACGAGAGCTGAGCACATGCCATCCCGGAGACATGAAGCGTGGAATAAAACAGGAAATAAACACGGCACACGATCGGGAACTGTCTGAGGGCTAACATACAAAAACAACAACAACAACAACAACAACAACAGCAACTTCACTAACATTTAGATTTCAGACCAGACGTTCTGCACTCATGACAGATAGAACACAGGAGGCTTTATGTACATAAACCGTATAGAGCGGGTTGAGGGTATAGTTGATGTGAGGACAGGAAGCTGAAGAAATGTGGAAGAGGTGCATCATGGGAGTAAGACATTTGGAATAAAAAGCGATCTCTGGTAGGATTGTAGCTCTGCAGGACCTTCTCACAGCTGATTAGTGGAGATTAAAAGAGCTCAGCTGTGACTTCCAGTGTTTTATTCCTCTTACAACACAGCAGTTTCATTTCATTAATAAGAACGAGCTGTCTGTCTGTCTGTCCGTCCGTCTGTCTGTCTTTCCGTCTGTCTGACTGTCTGTCTGTCTGTCTGAATGTCTGTCTGACCTATCAGGAGACAAAGTACCACAAAGCTGTGTTGTTTTTTTCTGCCGACTATCCCATATCCTAGAGGGTTTTGTAATTGCTGGATTGTGTGTGTGTGTGTGTGTGTGTGTGTGTGTGTGTGTGTGTGTTTAAAATTAGAATTTACATGCAGAAGGTTTTGTAGATGTTTCTACTGAGTGCTTATTTTCTATGTTGCGTGATCTGTTTCCCAAGTGTGTGTGCATGTGTGTGTGCGCGTGTGTGTGTGTGTGTGCATGTGTGTGTGTGTGTGTGTGTGTGTACTCCCAGGGGTCCACCCAGACTGAATGAGTTCTTTTACGCTCCGACAGCATGTGGGGGTGACGGCGTCTGTCACCATGATACACTCTCTGTGTGTAAGCTCCATAATGCAGTGGCCCTATCTCTAACCCACACACACACACACTCAAACACACCCACACACACACACACACGCGGAGCAGAATGTCTGTTCCAGCAGCGTCAATCACCAAGTCTGTGGGTTCCACTGCCATCGCAATCAAGTGGAAGAAAAACCAACAAACGTTTATCCGCACGCTCTCAATCACACACACGCACACACACACACACACACACACACACACACACACACACACACACAAATACAATAGTAATCAGAAATATCTGTGGGCTTCATCGCCACCTCCATCAAGGCATGCACACACGCACACACACACACACACACACACACATGGAGTGGTTTATTACTTATTATAATAAAGAAAAACTATATATTTTCATCCTCTGCCTTCCTGTGTTACTTACACTGTAGATTTGTCCACTAACCACACACACACACACACACACACACACACACACACACACACACATCTTTATATGCTACCAAGACAGATTGTGTTTATAGATATTCCAGATCTCCCTTCAGAAACGTGTAAATTAACTACAACTAGTATTTAATCAGATTTATAATTATGTACATTTTGTTGAGGAACATCTTCATCTCTTGTTGTGTCTTATGTCTTTCTCTTCCCAAAACCTCGCTCCCGCTCCATCCTCCATCGCTTGTGTTCCTCTGTATTCCGCTGACCAAAAGCATCGCCTCGTCGCATCGCCGCGTCCCCCGTGTCCCCCGTGAGACACTTTCATTCATCACTCTGACCTGCTTACTCCAGCACTGTTCCCTCCTCTATCTCCATGCTTTTCCTCCACAACCACTTTATTAATACCACTTCATTCCCGCAGCTTTACCCCTCTCTCTCTCTCTCTCTCTCTCTCTCCCTATATATATTAATACTGACGATCACAGCGTAGTGAGGCGTGCTCTTCCCTGTCCCGTCTCTGTGTTCATCTTGCTCGGCTAATGCTAATGGAGACAGGGAGAAGGATCGACCACGTTTTCCACTGCGGAAGGACATCAGGATGGCACTAATTGTCTTTCCGTTGCTGACGGAGCGAGGACGACATCCGCTGTTAAGGTTTAATTAGTCATCAGGGAAGAGGTGGCATCGTTAAGTGAGGAGCGGTGTATGTGTGTGTCCGTGTGTGTGTGTGTTGGGGGGGGGGGGTGGATTTCTGGAATTTTCTGAAAAAATAAGGGAAAAATCCATCTCCACCTGACACTGTCTAGCCGTCTGGGGGAGGTGACCTTGGTCTAGCTGTCCGTCATCACTCCTGGCTTAACAGGACTTTCTTTTCTCTTCGCTGTAAAATATCACAAAAATATACGATTGATTGACAGGAGGACCCTCAAATCTGTCCACCTCCGACCTCTACTTTATACCATTATTTATCTCAAACTTTACTTTTTCCTTTTGACATCTCTCACTTGATCATATTCAGAAGAACGGAACTTCAGATACGCATTTTGCAGGATTATTTTTGTTGTCATATGCATTTCTGTCCTGGCTCCGCCCCTTCATTATGATTGGTTTACTGTCCTGCTGTGTTCAGCTGTTCTGAGTTTCACAGTGATTAGACAGTGGGCTGCGTTCCATTCCATAGTGTGCTCCCTGATCCCTGTGCAGGGGAATGTCAGTTCCTTTGAAAAAACCCATCATCGGAACGTCCTGTGACATCACAAGTTCAGACATCACTTCCTGTGAGTTACCATAGTAATGTAAGCGCAATATGTAATAACTGATGCTACTGAGGAAATTTCACACTACAGAAATTCAATGTTGAATATTTATTGAAACAAGACTGTTACAAAACAAATTGAAACTATTGAAATGTGTATAACTCATAAAATAAATTATTTGATTAGTTTACAAACTGTCTGGGGAAATTTTTTTATTGTAGGTTTTTGAAAGGCCAATTTGAAATTTGAAAAACTCCTGCGGCCGACCCAAACCTTTAATTACATATCTGAATAACACGTGTTTTCTACAAATAAATATATTTTTTTTATTTCATAAACAAAACAATTCTATGTCCATGGTCGTACGGCAATGCAATATTACGAGGTAATAATCCACCTACATACACAATGTGTAAAGCAACAAATGTAAAAAAAAAAACAAAAAAAAAAAACAAGTGCAGACTATAAATTGTTAAGCCTGTATTCTGACTGTCTGGATAATAAAAGACGCTGAGATTGATTTTCCATTAACAGATTTCCTTTTGATATTATTATGATAAGGATACACACTGGAATGTAAATAGGTCAAATAAATAACAAATAAAATGGAATTTAAATCCTATCCATTTGTTTTATTTTATTATTTGAAATATTTTAATAGCAATTTTCAAAATTAATTACAAAAATGAAAATATAATTTATGTTTTGTTAGCGATCTCTCGCGGCACACCTGCAGTACCATCACAGCCCACCATGGACCTGGTGCGCTAAGTCTCCTGGGGCAGCCCATCCAGAGCCCCTGCGACCCTCTATACAGGATAAAGCGGTATAGATGATGAGTGAGTGGGTTTAACATGTGAGCACCATGCTGTAGAGATCAGGGTGATCAGGTCAGTATAGACTTTTTCATGCTTTATAGCTGACTTTCTGTATTTATGCTGCAGAAAATTAAAGTGAAAAAAAAGAAAAAAGCTTATAGTGGTTATCACTGGCCATGTTATTAGGTTGTTCAATAGAAGTACACCAAAAGCTGATTGTAGTAAACAGCTGCAGTAGCTTCTACATGCAACTCGTACAGCATTATTCCGTTATTAAAAGCCCCGGCGGTCGATTAGACTCAGCTACAGAGGAGGCACGGTTAATAAATTGGCTGCTGTGTGTAGATCCTAATGATTAGACCGGCAGGTTATTTTCTGCATATTCACACGAGGAGGATTTCCTTCACATAGCCAATCCAATCTCATTAGTTCCCACACACACACACACACACACACACATGCAAGTCCTGTCACCAATTTCTCAGCCTTAATTTTATTTCACGCATCTGGAAAATTAATGTGCGAGGCTGGTTTAGGGAATGAACATGCACCGAATTCCATTAGGTGTGATAAAGAATGTTAATATCCCCGGGGAAACCTGGGATTACTAATGCAGATGCCTTTATCTGCACTTCATGTGTGTTTATTTGTTATAATTATTATTATTTATTAAATTCTGTGAGATTCCAGGACAAAAATAAATAAATAGTAAACACCATCTGTAGTTAGTGTGCAGCGTATCTGCTCGTTAACTCTGTAGGAAGGATTTCAGAGCGTCCTCACATGATTATGAAATGAGTTATGGAAGTAAACATGTGATACCAAAAAGGGGGCGTGATCAACCCCAGAGCATTAGCATCTAGATGGCTAGCCACGTTTTTCCCGCCATGTCCTCCCCCCCCCCCCACTCCCGTCTCTCCGTTCTGTTTACACTCAGTCCGTCCTCGTGTCCTTGCCTTAAGTGCGATGAAGTAAATTTATGTCCTGCTCTCAGTGACGTCGCTTAAATGCTTGTGTCTTAAATGACCTTGTTACTCCCCGAGCTCTATTGGCAAACACAGATCCATCAGTTTGTCCCTGCACATAATGACTGGGACCTTGTTTGCATCTGCCTGTTCACTTCGTTTGGCCGTCACTCCAAGTCCTTTCCTCTCGTCTCTCCTCCTCGACTAGCGGTGGCTCTGAAGCTCAGGAGGACTTTTGGACTGATATCAGCAACTGTGTCTTGGATGAGTCTACGCTGCTGGGGAGTCTGTTGGTACTCGTTAGCATCATGAATACCAAACGTACAAGCTAACGTGAAGCGGTTAGCCTGCATCCCAGTGGCCTTTGTTCAAAGAACAACTCTGCTGATCATTTCTCCGTGCTGTCTAGCTTTGAATTCGCTAGCGTCTCGCTCCCAGAAAAAAACGTGTTAGCAGGTGATCTGTCACGAGCAGCGGTAATCAATGAGCTTTGCAAATCTTCAGGCCAGAAACTAGTACTTGAGTAATCGTCTGACATGTTCACTGAAGATGAATGCAACACCGCTTACTTAAGTGACAGATTGCAGCCGTGTTGCTAACGGCCGGCCGTGTTTCCCCTTCGAGCTCGCACTTTGTGTAAGCTTAGTTTACCGGCTGTAAAAGATAATTATTTTCAAACAAGCACTCCCCGGAGGGCCAGGCTGATAGCGCGTTCATTAAAATTCCTCCAGCCGAGCCGACATCAGTGCAGCGCTAGCGCTTCAAACGCTCATTCACCTGCACTAGCGCATCTCGCTTGTTTACTAAAGCAGGGTGAGGAGTAAATAAAGAGAACAAACTGCAAAAGAAGACACACACACACACACACACACGCAGGTAGCGCTGGAGGTGACACATGGTCGCTGCTGAAATGATAACATTTAAAACACACAAAGAAATTTAGGATTTGGGGATTTTAGCATTGTGACGATTCCAGTCGTGTCAATCATTTATCAGATTTCAGATGTCTTCTGTAACAATTAAACAGCAAAATATTATACTTAATTATCTTTATCTTTCACTAAGTTTACTCTGGAGTACTTTATCTCTGAAACTTATCGATTAGCGTAACAGGAGTCTGACTGTACAGTTTGACTGTATTTTATAATTGAAAGACCACAAGCGCACATGAAAGAATTCCTAACGGGGGTAAAAGCACATGGACGGCGTCAAAAGGGCATTTCTGCATTAAAAGCAGGACGGCTGAAATGTCAAGTGGACTACATGGGGTTGGAGAAGAAAGAGATGAGAGCAGTGGGACAGCAGCACAAATCACAAAGCGCCCTTATCACTGCGAAATATTCCTCTGACGAGTTCTGCTCCCGGATTTATTCTTCTAATCACAGTTAAAGACGTTTGTGTTTTACCTTGAAAACATATAGTGTGTAAAGTGTCTAATCGTTATTTAATGTCTCTCTGGTGGCCTCTCAGTCTAGTTCAGTGGTTTCTAATGGGATTTTAATGGTTTAACCCTGAGCAGTTTAATGATTCTTACTGATATTTGACTGATTTACAATGAAATTTTCATGGTTCCTGATAGCATTTTAGCCTTTCTGCTGGTGTCTAATGGTTCCTGATACCATTTCAATGGAATTTTAGGGGTTCCTGATGGTATGTTAGGGGGTTCTGGTTGTATTTCAATGGTTCGTAATACCATGTTCTTGATGGTATTGAAGTAGTTTCCAATGGCATTTCAGTGGTTCCTGCTAGCAGTTTAATGCTTCTTGATGATATTTCACTGATTTATTATGAAATTTTAGTGGTTCCTGATGGTTTTAATGATTCCCATTGGTATTGTAGTGGTTTCTGAGAGCAGTCAAATGATTCCTCATAGTATTTAAGTGGCGGTATCTAATGGTTTCTGATGATAATTTGTTAGTCTCTGATTTTATATTAATCATTCCTGATTAGCAGTTTAGTGTTTCTGATGGAATTGTAGGTATTACAATAGTGGTTCCCATTGATATTTTAGTGGTTTCTGATGTCTCCCAATAGCAGGTTACTGATTCTGGATGCAATTTTACTAATTTATGACAAGATTTTATTAGGTTACTTTTAATGGTTCGTGATATCTAATGGTTTCTGATATTTTAAAGGGTTGTTAGGGGTTCACTGCCACTGGGTTCAAAAAATAATAAAAATAGGTTAAAAAATAAATAAATTAGGACTTCTCTTGAAAATCTCTAAAATCCTATCAGGAACCATTACAACCATTACACTATCAGAAACAACTAAATACCATCAAAACCCACTACAATCCAACAAGGAACCACGCATTTACAAGGACTAAAATACAAGGACTAAGATACCATCATACAACTGTAAAAAATCTTAGGTGCTATCTACTTAAAAAAAATATGGTAAAAATATTGCACATATTATTTTTAAGCAGTTTTTAAGAATTTGCTTGAATAAATCATGTAAAAAATCCTAAATTATTTAGCCAGACGCATATTATTTTTAAGTATTTACGGCTTGATTTT
>JAQMYL010000008.1:26690163-26705634 GCA_030014365.1 Clarias pachynema
CGTCTCGGCGACATCTGCCAGATGAAAAAGATGACGTCGCATAGACGTCTCCGCGACGTGTGTGTGCTATCTGGGTACAATACACACAAGCTTGTTGTTTACCATTAGTTATGAAAATTACCAAAATTTATAGTAATGACTTAAACATCCTGTCATGAATTTTGATATGTTTGTGTATTTTAGCTATCAAACTAGCAGATTTTGACCATTTTTATATATAGCTTAAAAGTCTGTCAGATGCTTTGTCTGGTTAGCACATTTTATTTCTCTTAGCATAGAAGATTATCTGAACACTACTTAAATATTCTTTCAAAATCCTGTCAGGTATATACTGTATCCTAAACATACATATACTCAGGCATATATCAGTTAACTCATTTATATTAGCTCAGGAGATTACAATTAATTGTAATTATCATTTTATAATCCCTGATATCAGCTAAAGGTTAGCATTATTTATGAAGCTGTGTGCTAACCTGCCAGAAATCTTGTCAGGTTAGCATGTTTTAGCTAATATTTGCAATATTACTAAATCTTGTCTCCAATAATGAATATGACTTAATTCCTGTCAGAAATCCTGTCAGATTAGTGGAATTTAACTAGGAAGATGGCATTAGCATGGAGGATAATCTGCCTGTGACTCGAACATTGTCCTGAGCCTCAAGAAAATATTGCATGTGGTGTTCGGGCGTGAAAATTGTGGCTCATGTGCCATAATAATTCAGGCTAAAGTGCTATTAGACACACACACACACACACACACACACACACACACACACACACACACACACCATCATCATTATATGGAGTGCAGTCCAGGGTATCACACACACTCACGAGGCTTAACAAATGCAGACAGATAATCCTGTTAGGAGGCGATTCAGCGGCCCGAATCATCACGCGGGCAGAGACGCCGTCCCGCATTTCACTAAAACTTGGCTTTGAGCAGCTGCTCAAAATTATAATAGATTTATTTATACAGTATGTGTGTGTGTGTGTGTGTGTGTGTGTGTGAGAGAGAGAGAGAGAGAGAGAGAGAGAGAGAGATTGATTTACCTCACCTGAAAGGGAAAATATTACTCCATGGTTGATACCATGCTAGCATGTCTGTGTAGCTAGCGTATGAAATCAAGTGTGGTGTGAAGTTGTCTCTTAATAATACAGAAAGCATGAAACATTTTCACCAGAGAGGATGTTACTAGTATGTTAAAGTTTCTCTAAGAGTTAGCTAAAAGAAAAGCTAGCAGTTAGCTTCAAAACAGAAGATAGTAGTTATATGTGTGTGAGGCGCATGATGTTAAAGCGCCGGGGTGTGCAGTGTGTTATGTACTGTATGAGTCCCAATGCATGGGGGAAGCAGTGGGATAACCAGTGTTGGGTGTAACACTCGGATTACTTTTTTGATGTAACGAGTAATTTAACGCGTTAGGTCCGCCATTTAAATACTCAGTTATTTAGTTATATTTTCAAAAATGTAATACGTTATTCAGACAATTTATGTAATCTGTGAGCCAGACAGCAGTCATTCCATTAGTGTGTGTATGTGTGTGTGTGTGTGTGTGTGTGAAAGTCATCCTACAAGCCCCGCTCCCAATAACCCGCTGTTATACCCCTATCTCACCTATGCGGTTTGACTCGCGGTGAGAAGCGGTGTTGGGCACCATGAGCCGCCGCGAGTGACCACACAATGTTCTGCGAAGTTCTGCAAGGTCTGCAAGGACCAACACACGGAAAGATGGAAACATAATCACAGGGCCAAAACTCTGAATCATGATGAACCGTACTCACAGCCACCGCGCGAAACCGTGTAGGTGAGATAGAAACATTAGTAGTTAACAGATTATTGGCCAAATGTCGCTGTAGTGATGATTATAAAGGTCTTGACTAAAACAACATGCATGAGGAATCACAAAGGAGTTTCATTTTCTGCAATGGAAAAGTACTCGAACTAGTTACTTTATCAGAAAGTAACGCTGTAATGTAACTGATTACTTTTTAATGACAGTAATTTTGTAATGTAATTAGTTACTTTAAAAAGTAACGTCCCCCAACACTGGTGGTAACAGACCGCGGGAGTGGCACACTATCAGTACAGTCCTGTTCAAGAAGTGGAGCTGCCTCGTGCAAATAGATCATGTCTCATTAAAAGAATATATAATTAATAAAGTAATAAACATATTTCAATAACACATTTTTCCTTTTTGTTTTCGACACTTCTGTTTTCTTTCTCTTTTCTCTTTGTTTTTATTTTTGTTTTAACACTTCTTTTCATTTGACATTTCTCCTTTTCTTTTCAATACCTTTTCCCTCTATACTGGAGCGCCATAGATCGGCTCTTATACCGGGTGTGAAACTAATGTCGGCATGCACGCCACGTGCAACATATAGGGGGACTATATAAGCATGCGACCAGGTGTCACACATCTCCCCTGACTCCCTCTACGGCGTTGTTGTGTAGCGACCGCGCGTAAGGTTGGCCGTCGATCTGCTTGTCCAGGAATCCGCGGTGTAGCTGTCTGCAGATTTGCCTACAGTACTAAAGTGCATATAAAGTAATAAAGGAGGTAGGATAGCAGTAAAATGTAAATGACCACACATACTGTAGGGTGCACATTGATTAACCACACATGGCTAATCATTAAGCCACATGCTAATCTGCTAAGTCTGAGTGTAAGATCTTCGGTCTTCTGAGTGTAATTAGGTCTCGGTGTCCACGCGACTGTGAGACTCACCCTACTGTATAATTTCAGGATGAATCCATTTAGCACGCAGCGTGTCACAGTGAGGGGGTGTGACAGCTTGACGAGTCGTGTATTTTTGTGTGTGTGTGTGTGTGTGTGTGTGTGTGTGTGTGCATGTGGGTGTAATTATCTAACATCATAATGTCAGATAATTCATTATATGTTAAGGAGTTTTGAGCATCGGGTTCGGCTCATCTACCCGACGTGGCACAGCTAATTAAACACACTGGGTGTGAAAAATAAACGTGTGTAGTGACAGAGGGGTGTGATGGAGAGACCACAGTTACTCTCACCATCCCTAAGTTGATTATTTAATTACAGGAGTACGTCCTGATGTGTTTTTTTTCTCTTACACCACAGCAGGATGTTTGTATTTCGTCACTGTTGGACACAGTTTGATCCATCTAGAGTTACAATAAATGTTCATACAACCAGTTCTCGCTTTAATACTGCAGCTGCAAACAGACATTATAGAGAATTAATCAACATCTCCTGGGGGATCAGAACCTGACAGTACGCTGGTACTCTTAGTGCAAAGTTTTTCTTTGGTCTCATTTCTCTCTCCCTGTCTCTCACTGTGTGTGTGTGTGTGTTTAGCCCCTGGTTTCGTGGTTCTTCTTGTATTTTTCATGAAACCCAATGACAAGATATATAATTATGATTTCTCTCTCTCTCTCTCTCTCTGACTTACAGTTCTGTTTGTCTATGTCTCTCGCCCTGCATGCAGCTGGGATTATGGGGCAAAAAACCCAGACAACTCTAATTGAGGAGGAGGAATATAAAAAGGCACGAGAGAGTGATCAAAGAGCCTTTTTAATTAGAGCTGTGCTTATTCCCTCCAGCAGCGGGAGGACGCCTTCTGTTGTTATGGCAGGACACAGAGAACACACACACACACACACACACACACACATTAGAGAGACAAAGTGTACACACCTGCAAAACAGGGCCCAGCTTTATTAAATCATTTACACACATACACACTGTCTCCCTTGCACTCCATTTCGATTACCCATAATCCCTTTCTGGACCTTCTGAAAATAAACGGAGTCTAATTAGTGACGTGACATTAAAAGCGGAGATGTGGAATGTATTTATTGTGTGAGATATGCCAGTTAATTAAGACGTAATGGATGCTCTGATCGATAAATCTCATCCGAATGAATATTCAGCGAGTCGTGTGCTAATGCAGATCATCTGATTCTAGCACCATGCATCAAATCCTTGTGTGTGTGTGTGTGTGTGTGTGTGTGTAAAGAACACTCTCTCAGATGAATGACTTCATGAATTCCTCATTAATTATGTGCTAGTAACAGAATCTGGAGCACATTGCATCAGACTCCACACACAAGGTGTGTTTAGAAGAAATGCGCGGTTGTTGATTGCAGTCTGGAGTCCGGGGTCTCCTTGGGATCTGGGAGTTTCCCTGTTTCTAAACACATCGTTGCTGTATGACAAGTTTGATGAAAATGTTCAGAAATGCAAAAACATTTGTCTATTCCTTACTCATTAGCTCGTTAATCATTCTATTAATTGTTGTTGTTTGTTTATTTCTTTTACCTGAAGCGTGATCATGTGACCAAGACGACAGACTTACTTTTGCGTTCACATTGACAGGAGTAACAAAAGTTAGCAATTTCTAGAGATAGGAGGCGGAGCAACTGTTAGTAATGTTAAGTGGGCGGGACTAGCAAAGCAGGTGAAATGCAGCAATATGCAAATGAGATACAAAGCAATTTGCTGACTATGAACATTACCAATTTTCCTCTCTCTCTCTCTCTCTCTCTCTCTCTCTCTCACACACACACACACACACACACACACACACTTTTTCCCCTTCTGTCCTCCCTCTAGGCTTCATAAGTTAATTATGCATTCTAACGCAAGTATTAATTCTTCACAGCTCACCTCACTTTACTTTTTTTAGTGCGCACACACACACACACACACACACACACACTTTCATGTACTCTTTGTCTTTTTTTATATGCTCTCGCTCTCTCTCTCTCTCACACACACACACTTCTCTGTGACAGATTCCATTAAAACACCTCTCACGCTCTCTACACTCCCGTGTCATAGATGACCCTGATGTGATTATTCCTTTATTATAACATTAGCACAGCTCTCTCTCTCTCTCTCTCTCTCTCTCTCTCTCTGCCCTTCAGGTGCCTCAGTCCTGTTTAATGCACTGACATCCCAGATTAGACATGAAATTACACACCTACACATTCTGAGTCCTGGTAAAGAGTGACTGACACACACGTGCGCACACACACACACACACACACACACACACACACACACACACACACACACACACACACACACTTGCTCATTGCATGCTCATATCCAAAACTGAACGTTGTGTGATATGGGTGCTTTGTTTTTTTGGACTCTTTATACCTCCGGACCAATCAGATTTTAAGTTGAGGATCAAGGAAAAGAAAGAGAGATGACAAACAAAGTGGAGGTAAAAAACAAAATGCCAAAATGTCAATATTAAAAATGAAGCAAAAACAAAAAAGCAAAAAGACAGATAACGAAAGAAGCAAAAAAAAAACAGAAAATATAGGGAACAAAAAGAAAGAAAAGGTGGAATCCTTACAAAGAAAAAAGACAGATAATGAAGGATGGAAGGAAGGAATAACACATTGCTGAAAGAAGATGGAAATAAGGAAGGGAAAAGGACAATACATAATTCTAGATGTACTGTAGGACAAAGTGCAGATGAAAATGTCCTATATGATGTCCTAGATGTCCTGAAGACACTGGAAGCTGTCAGTCATATTTGTTTGCGATGTTCTTCCTGAAGGACGTCTTTGTAGATGTTCTTCCGCATTGGCCGGAAATGATGTGAGATTTTACTTCCTGATTGCTCCATAATTCTGGGCCAGTACGTCTTCACATTCCTGGGGAAAACTCCAGGATCTTCTGCAGCAGCTGATGCTGACTGATGACATCATGCCCGCTTCGCATGTGCAAAGGCAAAAGGTCGCCTGAATTCCAGTCGGCCCATAACCGTATATCAAACATGTACCACCCAGGACCACCTACTAAAGTGACTCAGATCTGAAAAAAATCATATTTGTGCTATTATGAATGAATATACTGTAAGATTTTTTGGCATTCTTTTAAAATTTTACTTTACTGTAACTAACTGTTTACTTATTTCCTGAACAAGCTAAATTATCCTCCATGTAAAGTAACGAAGCAGTTTTATCTTTAAAAAAGAGTCTGCATCTGTACCACCCACACTTTAGCATGAAGCTCATCAGCACTCACTGGCTAGTCTGTAGCAAATGTTACACAACATGAACTAAAAGTGCGAAATCCGCTTAAGTGACATATACATCAACTTCCTGGATGTGTCTCATTCTCCGGATTTGAAAGAAAAGACGTAAGCGAATAAACGGTAAAAATGTGTTTTCATGTTAGCTGTCATGTAGATGAAAGGATAAGAGAATGACAAGGAGGTGAAGGTGAAGTTGGGGTGAGGTCCCAGGAGGGACGTCTTCAAAGGTGCAAGCGTAAACAAGAGCCAAGCTCATAAATATTCATGAACCAGGACTTGTCCGGCCCGTGGCTTTCATCTGCAGCAGAGTGAGAGATTAGGACCGAGGCAAAGAGGGGGAAGAGTGAGGGTGAAGAAGAGAGCAAGGAGATGAAAAAAGCCAGAACTTTCTCTTTCCATGCGGGCTGGTTTTCAGCTCGATTATGTTGGAGATGAGAGCCGGAGCTTCCTCTGAGAACTGCTCTCTCTCTCTCTCTCTCTCTCTCTCTGTGGTTCTGGTTTTTGTTTTTGTCTCTGTGTACCAATTACAGCCAGTTTTTTGGTCATTGAAGGACTTAAGATGGTGCTGGTCTTCATCGCTGACTTGATGGAATTTTAATTAAAGCTTTGACTATGTAGGAAAGGTATGCTTTTTATACCTAACAATTTTTTTTTGTCTTTATTTTTTTTAGTTGTCATTGTGTGACTCCACTTGGAGATTGTGATGAGCACAAAGTTGATTATTTTCCCCTAACAGCTTGCCCCTGAAGGTGTTTTATTCCTTTTAAACCACAGGAATTTTACAATAAGTACAGTTAGTACAATTCTTTTATTCCTACTTTCTACCTTTTATCCATTTTTATTACAGTTAGAGTTAGCATTGTAGAACGTAGCTGTGTAATCATGACCTGTGTTGTGGAGCTATTTAGGTATAAGCTAGAAACAGCCTCTTACTCTCGGCCATGTTACTGAGAAATCGCGTGTAAAAGTATATGCAGCTCTTCTGTTCTTAAGATATTGCAGAAACTTGGAGGGTTTTAACTCTTTAATTGTTAATAAGCGTTGACATGTTAAATACGTTCCAGACATGTTAAATAAACTCTACTGCACCTTTTTTTTTCAAAATCTGTTTATAATCAGTGGAGCGTCCGCTGCTCACGTCTTTGTGGTTGAGCTGTCGCTATAGAAACGCTAATGTATTATACTGTACCGAGCGCAGCACACACCTGCACTACTGCCTGAGGGAAAAAAAATATTCAAAGCATTCAGAATTAAAAAGCAGTATGGGATAAAACAGGATAAGTAACAATATAATTTCCTTTTATAGGAAAAGGGGCGTGGCTGAACACTCTATTCTGACTGAGCGGTGGAGATGTAGCGATGATTTTAAAATTGTGGAAGCTGTGTGTCCCCGTCCTCCAGCTACACACTCCAGCTTCAGGCGTTGATCTCAGAAGGAGGCGTGTCCTTGACTTAGGAGGTGGAGCTACATTATATTATAGTATGATAATAATACTTCTAATAATTGTTAACAGTTGTTCTGTTAAATATACCTTGCAAATACTTGAACAAATGATATTTGAGCTGTGTGTGTGTATGTGTGTGTGTATGTCTGTGTGTGTGTGTGTGTGTGTGTTTTATTTATAGTTAAACTGCTAGCCTTTCGCACTTCTACTAGCTATTTCAGATTCGCTTCAATTCCAAAATTAAAGAAGCAAACTTGTTGGATCAACACAAGTCCATCTCGTCTCAGAACTCTCTCTGTGGCCCGGTTTAATTTATAAACGGCTGAAACCGACGTGCGGAAGCAGATTTATCCGTATTACGAGGAACAAAGCACAGGATGATCAGAGAGTGCTGAAGGAGAATCGGCGTGCAGGGAGATTGAAACGTAAAGGCTGGATTAGTTCCGCTCGCTTCCCTCGTTCTCTCCAAACCAGACGTTCTTCCTGACAGCTTTACGAGGTTACGCAGCGGACACGGGCATCCCGATCGAGGAAGGTTTATTTATGATTTTAGTCACGCTGTACTCTGGAGGAGAAACAGATACAGTATAACCTTCATCAGTCTCCTGATTCCTGCCTCGTTCCTTCATTCAGACACACTTATACCAGTTCTGCGTTCTGATTGCTGGTGAGGAGGTGTTGATTAATTCTCTGAAACAGATTAGCACAGGTTTATTTTTATGCACTCACTCTGACATGTTATCGTTTCTATAGTAATCGTTCGCAATCAGTAATAAATGAGTTTTGTGTAAAGAGGTTGTGTAAGAGCTTGACCCGGGGGCAGCACCGGCACACGGGCACGAGACGACGGCTTCACAAGAAAGGAGTGTTTTTATTAATCAAATTAAAGGTGAAATGGGGAAGGCGTTAGTGAAGATGTCGGGGTCAGGAGCAGTGTCCAGTCGGCATGACAGCACGAAGCTGGTAAACTGCGGCAGTGGCAGGCACATAATGGGGGCATGAAGTGGAGGCAGTATTCACAGGTTCGGCACATTTTAGGCCAAAAGGCCCAATGACACAGTCATTATAATCGAAAGAGCTGACATGACTGTTGCTGTCTGGTCGTGGCAGACCAGCACTGGAGGCGTAACAGTCTTAACATCTTAACGGTGGCTCTGTATCTCTAATCTCCAGCTGTAAATAAAGACCGAAGTGCCAGGGATGCGATCACAGTTCATTAGTGGCTGACCCTCAACCAGCGGTCCAGCTTTCGAAGACCACTTCTCAACGTGGAAGCCTGAAAGAGAACGCAAACACACCGTGGCACTCACAGCATGCCTTGCACCATTTCAACCCCTTATCTCTGATTTCTCCTGAACCTCCCTGACCTGACACTTTTTCGCAGGAACAGCGAGTCCAAGACCTTCAGCTGAGATAGCTGCCAATAGCTGTGTCATATTCGGTGACCCCACCCCCTCGCATTCCCGTTGATGTGATGGACACAATGCTTGACAAGCTCAGAAATGAAATTTCTCTAAAGCGAGCGAGGAGCAAAAAATTACAGCACTTTTGCCTGTTATGGGCGAATCTGTGACAGGTTGTAAGTTTTTATATATATATTTAAGGACTGCATTGTAGCAGTCAAAAGTAAAGCTATAACTTTTCCAAAGATTTTCAGACATCAGTTACTGTATTTTACAGTCTGTCATTTGCAATACAGTAAATAACACAAAACTGTAGGGTTTTTGTCCTTTTATCTTAAAAAAGGAACAAAAATGAGAGGATTAATAAGTGACGATTTTTACATGCTATAGCTATTAATGGATAAAAAGCCACGCTCTGATGTTGTTCAAAAACTCAGGAACACGCTGTTAGAGGAAAATGATCAACTTTTAACTGGTATCTCTTCTCCATCACTCCACCCTGCTGTTGATTCTCTCTCTGGAATTGCTCAACACACTCTGGTTTATTCCGGTACAACCTTTACATTTTGTTAGTAAAGCAAGAAAATTGTCTGGAGTTGTTTGTATAAAAGAAATCCAGGACAGAAACAAAATGTTTGTCGCCGCCGCCGCCCACGGACAAACCAGTGTGTAAAGACGATAAGGTTCTGAACATCTCCATGGTATTTGTAATTGTATCTATGTGTCATGATTTGATGTGGATTAGCGCAGAGTGTAAAGTAAAAGTGTATTTATATCTCAATCTGTCCATCTGTCACTGCATCTCTGCCTTCCTGCTGCTTAATGAGCGTCTGCGCTAAGCGCGGCTCTTTGTCTCGCAGCGCTAACATGTCACGGCTGTTATTTATTGCAGAACGACAGATGGAAAGTGTGCGAGGACTAGAAGGGGACGTGTTTTTAAATTGCTGTGTGAGTTTGTGTGTTAACCCTGATTGATTTGACTAGCTTGTCCAGTCATGCTAATTAGCTCAGCCTCTAGTGTTAGCATCTTTCTACAGGCTTTTACTCTACAGAGTGACGCAGGAGAAAGTTTTTGGTGCATGTAAATGTATTGTTATATTAAATGTACAAAATGTTCAAAATGTAATCGACTAATATGTGAATGCTACGCTTTTGCTCGCCATGTTAATGATGATGCAATATCTTATAAATTGCTTTTAAAAATAGGCTCCGCCTATACACTTTAGGATGGAACTAGATTTGACCACCAGAGGTCGCTGAGAAGCTGGTTTCGAGATAAAAACACAAAGCTATGCTAATTACTAGCATGCTAACAATATCTAGCAGTAGATTATGTATTTATTTTCCACCTTGGTCTTTTGCAATGCTAATGAACAACTTTATTCCTTATATATTTTTAAAGAACATGGATATCACAAAGCACACACACACACACACACACACACACACACACAGTTATAAATCCCCCGGGGGTCCACAAACCACGGAATGAATGGCACTTTTTCCTGATAACAGCAAACAGAACTTCAAATGCTCCGTCATTACATAAGTGTAATACATTGTTTCAATCTATAAAGTATCTACTTTTTATGTTATATTTTGTAAAATTAAGAAAATAAACAGGGTGCTCTTTCTGAAAATGTTTTGTGAAAAAAATGTGATGTTTTTTTACTGGCTGTGATGAATTATTCATGAGGCAGGAGGAAGTGGGCGTCGCTTAGAAAGATCAGCACGTAGTATGAATAGCATTAGTGCGCTTTCACACATGAGCGAGGGCATCATGGATGTTTATCTTCAGCCGACTTTTCTCGCTTCCTAAAAGGCGTGTGTATTTATCGCCTCCGCCGTTTGTTTATCGCTTCATCTTCCGTTTTTTTCCTGCTTATCTCTAATGCAGGCCGAGTTCAGACCATCGCCATGAACATCAAACACAACATCGCAGGCTATCAAACACAACATTTATACTTTTTTATCCATTTATATTTAAATTGTGTGTTGTCCTCGATTGTGTTACCGCAGCTGTAGACACTTAAACAGTGTAAGTTATATAACGTTAAAGTGCATAGCTATATCATAATCAGTGCCAGCTCATTAGTATGAATCATATTGGTCATTAATATGTATAAGTATGAGGATTGGTCGCTCGTGTCCTGCGTATACAGGCGGCGAGTGTTTAAGGTCAGCGCAGTAATCCTTGTATCACGTGCGATAATCATGCAGAGTTATTCCGCAGCCTCGTGTCATCTGTCACTCCGCGACTCACTCGGGGATTGATTTTTTTTCCCTCTCAGGTCTCAGTAATATAATCAGTTTGATATAACAGGGAGTCTGAAATGTGGAAAAACGCCACCGCGGCGTTTAGAGATTTCATTTGCACGCTGCGGCCTCCCGTGCTGAGATTCCAAATTATTTCCAGGCTTTATGTTGTTTTTTTTTGAAGTCACTTGCTGTCATAGTAGCTAAACTAGCCTGTGTGTGTGTGTGTGTGTGTGTGTGTGTGTGTGTGTGTGTGTGTGTGTGTGTTTATTTCCTTGTGTGTGAAAGAGGAAGGGGAAATACTGTACTTACAAAATACAAAGATTCATTCACTCATTCTCAATAATGCTTATCCCAGGAAACTACGTGCACGCGGCAGGGTACTGTATATCCAAATCATCATAGGGCAAACACACACACACACACACACACACACACACACACACACACAGACCCGAGTCAAGAATCGAACCCTTTCGAGCCTTTTATTCGAAACTCTAGGAAATATCTATAAAGTTCTTATAACTTTTCAAAAACGATACGACACATAAAAAAGCAGAGACGTGATGTGAGAGAGAATCATGCTGAAGCTTCTTTAACGAACTTTTATTCTTTTAAAGTTTCGGTCACTTTACACATTCCTGAAGGTTCTGCCGTTCATCGAATTCCTCCCTGTGGTGAAGTCGGCTCATCTCTGGAGCCGTGGAGTGAGTCTACAGATTTACACACACCTTCACTTTACAATATTATTTTATAATGTGAGTTCGATGGAAAACTTTCACATCTGCCAGGTCTTGTTTGTGTAGCATACACACTACTACAGAGTGAAACTTAACTCACCATCTGTTATCCACAATTCATAAACTGTTTAGACGTTCAGACGGGTCTCCAGAGTGCATGTACAAAAAAATAACGCAAATAACATCAGAGAAAGAAGTTTACCGGCTTCTATTTGTTCTTTTTGAATTAACAAGTCAATTCAATTTTACCCCCTAATGTGACCTCATATAAGAAGAGCCCCTCCTCTGGGTTGTTGCTCAGCTCTGGTGTTCTCATGGGATGTGGCTCAGCTCATACAGAGGAAGGGAGTTTGAAAAAAGCTCACACACACACACACACACACATTGGGGAGCTCTGAGACCTGCATTCACTTGTTAAAAAATTAATTAGTAAAATATGGGACCTTTAAAGTTCAGCACCAGAAGATTGTGCAATCCTTCAAATGGTGTTGATTTGTGGTCTGAAAGCAGAACGACTCCGTATCAGCCCAGGAGCGGTCTGGGTTCAGCGCCGTGCCGCCAAACAGACAGCCAGCCCGAGAGGATGCAGGTACGCTTTCATTTTATACGGAAGAAGAAGATCAAACGGACCGCTGTGAGCAACGATAAACCCAGAAATCCCTCAGCGAGGACTGTGAACTCTGGTTAACATTGTTTATGTCGGCGTCGACGCACAAGCCGAACCAGACGCTCCGGAGAGACGCGGTGGAGGAGCGTCCCGGAGTGAAAAGGTGCGCTGAGGCATCGTTCCATAGTTCTGACCCCCTCAGCGAGCGTCAGGTAGATAAAGGAGTGTAAAAATATAAAATACAAGCGCTGTGCTTACACACTTAACAGAAGGCGAGAGTGACTCATTTCATCGTTCATTTGAAGTGCGTAAACAAGATTTCTGAGAAAACTGCTGCAGACGCCTGGGCTCCTTTTTTTCTTTTTTTTCTTTTTTTATCACTCCGTGGGCTGCGCTGAAAATAAAAGCCACTAACAATAAAACACACTCCCTTCACCTCGCTCTCCAGTAATCACTTTACAGCAACGCATTGTTTACAGAGAGAGAGAAAGAGAGAGAGAGAAACTTTAAGAAAGCAGCAGAGAGGCCTACAGACAGAAAGAGAGTGAAAGAGAGAGAGAGAAATTTGACAAAGACTGTTTTTGAATTGACAAAGAGACAGGACGAGATAGAGCGATAAAGAGAGAGGAATAGAAAGAAAAAGGTAAACACAGAGACAGACAGAGAAAGAAAAAGAGAGATAGATAGAGATAGACAGAAATACAGAGAGAGAGAGAGAGAGAGAATAAACAGCATTTTTTAAAACACATTAAATGAAGAAAAAAAGGGCAAGACTGTAAAAAGCCGGAGGGTCAGGGGTGTGCCGAGGGTTTGTCTGTTTGTCCGAGTGTTTCCTGTTCCTCACTTTCCCTGGCCACGCTGTCTGACTCTGAAACACGACACGCAGCTCAGACTCGGCCTTTCTGACGGAGACGAAGGCCGACACCCCGAAGCCGAACTGCAGAGTTCAGAAGTCAGACGGCGGAGAAACTTTTTCTTTCGGAATCCTCCTTTGCCCTGGACATGAACCAGAAAAACTGTGAATTCCTCTGCCACATGCGTGAAAAAATGAAAAAGAAACACAAAGGAGAAAGAAAGAGAGAGGGAGAGAGAGAGAGAGAGAGAGAGAGAGATGGGAATAATCTCATATAGCTTGAAATCTCTTTGGATATTTTTAAAGCCTGGTTTCAAAACATATTCACGGCTGGGAATTCAGTTCAGAGCTGGTGCAGAGTGATAGAAGGAGGACGGTGATTAGCGTGAAGAAAGTGTGTGTGTGTGTGTGTGTGTGTGAACACACTAGTCTGCATCTGACCCTGAAGCATGCAGTCTCATCTCTTGTGTAAGAGCAAACACTGGATTCAGGATTCTTTCCTAAGATGACGGAATGAGCGCTAATCAGAGCTGCGTCTCGCTATAAGTCTAGATTGTAAAAATAGATATTCATGTATCCGTGCATGAAAAAATTAATGTATCCCTTTCCGAAAAAACATTTTTTAAATACATATGAACTGTTTATATCTGTTTACTTCAAACATAAAAATCGCAGAAGAGGAAAATCCAACTGAGCAACCAAAACAATGTTAACATTAACGATTGGGTTTAGTTCACTTTATTGCTTCTGTTAGTTTATGTAACTAAAATAATAAAAGTTAGCTGAACACTAGCTAACATTTAAAGTGTATAATGTTAGACTACATATAAAAGTAACTGATATAAAACAAAAAATATAAACCAGTTTATATATATATATATACTGTATATAGCGGCTAATGTTCAATATCATTAATATATAATACTAACAATAGGGTTGTGTTAGGGTAAGGTAACGGTTTAGGGTTAAGAGTTAAAGGTTAAGGTTAGATTTAGGGTGAGTGTTAGGGGTTAGGGTTTATGGGTTCAGGGTTAATAATAATAATAATAATAATAATAATAATAATAATAATAATAATATACAAGGGACATTCAAGTCAAACTGGTACTTGTGCTGAAATTTCTGGTGAAAGAAGGCATAAACGTGATTGACATTTACAGAAGACTGCAATCACAGTACAGTGATGAGACACGTAGCCGCACTAAAACATTTGAATGGTACAAACATTTTAAAAATGGTTAAACATCCATGAATGACAATACCAGCAGAGGTCACCTTTATACAGATGTGTATTTATGTTATTTGCCGTTTGCTTGTTTAGAGGAATAACCTGCCGTGATGCCATGATGAAGAAGCACTAAATAAAATAAAAAGCTCAAATGTAATATCATCTTAAATGCCGCCCTCGGGAGATTGTAACACTCTGAACATTACGTTATTCTCGTTATTATCAGTTCCACCTGAAAACCCAGAGGAACTCCGTCACCTTCATCACCTGAGCTACAGCAATGGCGGCTCTCAGCAACCGAGCGGCGATAAAGAGCGTCCAATAAAACACTCTCCATCCACAAGGAGAGCGCGGGGTAATTACCAATTAGGGCAGCCGTCAGCCCTGTGTGTGTGTGTGTGTGTGTGTGTGTGTGTGATGCAGGTTTCTAGCCGAGCAGCAAGCCGTGTTGAACTATGTGTTAAATATCCAGAAAATTCTTAATCTAATGCTCGAGTCGTTCGCTGTCAGTTTTGTCAGATAATTATAAAGTCACCATGTGGCTAACCCTTTCCCCTCGCTCCCTCGCTCCCTCCCTCCCTACCTTGACTTCTCTCTCTCCCTCTGTCTCTCGCGCGCTTTTGCTCTGTCTTTCCCTTTTTGTGTCTCTCTAGGAACAAACTTCCACATCATGTAACTATAAATGAATTAAAAATATTGTGTCATTTAATCAAAAATGTCAAAAATGGTAAAACTGGTTAATTTGCAGTGGTGTAAGAGGAATAAAACACTTGGGGACATGATGATTTAGGAAAATCATCCTGCTTCATTTTTCTTCATCACTCTGTAACTCACACACACACACACACACACACACACACACACACACACACACACACACACACACACACACACACACACACA
>JAQMYL010000008.1:26764794-26775372 GCA_030014365.1 Clarias pachynema
ACACACTCGGAGGACAGCGCTATCCGCTCCTTCCGCTTGCGTGAGCTCACCGATGCCCCTGATTGGCTGTAGAGCCGCGATTAATGTGGGCGCACTAAGTACCTCTCGTCCCGCCCCTCTGAGAGAGCTCGGCCAATCAGCTCTCTCTAGACCTCCGGCTGCGAGAGCATCACCCGGGAACCGAACCAGCGATCTCCGGATGATGGGGCGAGAACTTTACCACTGCGTAAAGCACTTTGTCCTTCCTGCTCATGCCCTCAGTGTTCTCGTCCTTGAAGTCCTCGCTTCCCTCATCCTCGTTGTTTATGTCCTTGCTGTTCATGTCCTCGCTTCTCTCGTCCTCGCCGTTAATCTCCACGCTGTCTTTCATGTCTTTTCCGTTCTCGTCTTTGCTCTTCTCATTGTTATTGTTCACTTTCTCTCTGTTCTTGTCCTCATCGTTCATGTCCATGCTGTTCTCGTTATTACTCGTTCTGTCCTTGCTGTTTTCATTCATGTCCTCGATATTCACGTCACCTCGGCTCTCCTCCTGGCTGTGCATTCTGCTCCGAATCCATAGACCTTGATCTGCTGCACGTCTCTGCTCAGGTTCTCTCTCTCTTGATCTTTATTGCTGTCTGTCTCTCATTCATTCTTCTCACCTCCATTTTTCCTTTTGTTCTTATTGCTCTCCTCTCATCCGTTCATTCTTAATTCATTCACTCCGCTCTCTCTCTCGCTCTCTCTCTCTCTCTCTCTCTCTCTCTCTCTCGGGTGAAGATGTAAATAGCAGGTGGTGGTGGTGAGACAGCTGAGAGCTGAGTGTTGATCATGGTGTTCTCAGACAGGAAAGAGGAGAAATCAGCAGCTGTGTTGGCTCAGCGAGGAAGCGGATCTGCTTCAGGTCGTTGCGAAGCCGCCAGAAAGCTCGACCTCAGATGATCACACAGCACGCGTTACCGTCTCATTACTGTACCGTGAATAATTACATCAGCTCGGCTGAACACAAAGATCAGGCTCACGAGTCATTTTTATTTATCCTAACATTATTACTAAACTGTAATAATGAAACGGTAATTAATAACTCGAATAAACTGCATTAAAGTGTAATTAATAGTTATATATTTTTAAAAAGTAAGAAAGACTTTTGATGATCATCATTATGGGAGTTCTGAAGTTTGTAAGGTCCATGTTCTGCGTGTGTGTGTGTGTGTGTGTGTGTGTGTGTGTGTGTGTGTGTGTGTGTGTGAGAGTGATGCGGCTGCAGGCGCGAGCAGCCTCGGCACCGGCGCCTCATCCGAACGAGCTGAATGTTAAATTAGCGCTCGCTTGTTTCCACACACATCCTCATGATCACACTCGTTAACTGAGCACCTTATCTCGCTCTCTCAGCTCCTTTTGCAGCCGTAACACCGGGACGCTTTCACCCCGTCTCAATGAAACATCTGTGGTGACTACAGGTTTTTCACCGAGCGTCTGGGTGACATAAAGAAGACGAATCGTTTGATTCACGAGTCTCTCAGCTTGTATCCTGACACTGTACGATGAGCCTCCATGCTTTTTTTGTTTTTCTTCTCTTCCCCTGATCATCACTGATTAAAACTACATTCTTTCTGTCTTTTTCAGTGGTGTTGCTGAATTCGAAAGAGTCCCAGGCAGAACTGGGCTGGACGTCTTATCCTGCAAATGGAGTAAGTCCTCCTTACACGTTGTCTTTTGGAAGCTACACACTCAGTACTTTTGCTGCGTTTACGTCTTAAATCACGAGAACCCAGAACCTGGAATCTTCCCAACTCCTGTATTTTATTTTTACAATGCTTTTCACACTGTTCGCTCGGTAACTTTATTATAAATATATTGGTGTTTAACATGAAATTTAAGGAAAATGATATTGTGCTGCACAATTAATCACATAAAAAATAAACTGCAATCTGAAACAGTGCAATTATGTAATAACAAAAGGCTGTAATTTATTATAATACACATAGTCCGGAACTCATGCAGAGTTTGTCAATAATTTACATAATATTTCATTATCAACAGAACTGATGTCTAACTTTAAATACATTTAAGGTGATAAAAATATAAGGAAACATAAAACTAACTAATAAAACTGAATACAAAATGGTACATATTATAGTTACATATTGCAGTTTAAATTCCAATATGCATCCAAATAATCGCAATGTGTATTTTATTTTTATTTTTTTATTGTAACATACTAAACTTCAATTAACTGTGGAAAAACGCTATTTACTTGCTGTAATTAACAGCATTAAACTGTAGTAAACTGTAAGCTGTTTTTAACAGTTATTAACTGTAAATAATACACAATACTATACATACATATGTACATACATGTATACATATAGTACTAACTACATTATACAGTTTTAAGTGTAATTTAACTATAATAAAGTATAAGTAATAAATTATAGCTTTATTTAACATTTTACAATTATTTTAAAATTATTATGTACTGTCTTTAGTGAAAGCTAACTACATTTTTAAGTAATTTATGAGGACAACTACATTTAAACAGTAATAAATTATAATAATAATGAGGTAAACATTAAAAGTAAATAGCTATAATACATTGGATTTAACTGTAATAACCTCATACTGAATTAAACTGTGTTAAAAAATAATAAACTACAATAAAGTATAATTATCTAGTAATGTGTAGCTCCTGCTGCATTTAACTGTAAATAACTAGCTGTATTTAACAATAACTAGCTATAATAAGCTGAAATAAACTGCATTATCAGGGTTGACTCTAATGTAAATGTAATAAACGATAAATAGCTAGATTAAATTGTAGTAAACTGTTTTTAACTACAGTTAATCTTATTTAACAGTAATAACATTTACATTTAGGCATTTGGCAGACGGCCTTATCCAGAGCGACTTATATTTTTATCTCATTATACATCAGAGCAGTTAAGGGTTAAGGGCCTTGCTCAAGGGCCCAACATGGACAACTTGGTGGTTGTGGGGTTTGAACCTGGGACATTCCCAATCATAGTCCAATGCCTTAACCACTGAGCTACCCCTGACCCTAACATTACATTACAGCATTCAATTTGCAGTATAATTGACTTAAGCTGTCCTGTCTTTAACACTAATTAACTATAATAAACAGTAATTAACTGAACTATGCATTATTACCCATAATTTAACTGCAACAAACGCTAAATGGCTAGCTTTATTTAACATTATAAAACTCTAATAAACTTTATTTAGCAATACGTAACAGTAATTTATAGCTAAACTTTATTAAACTATAATTAATTATAATTACGATGAGGTAACAGTAGTTAGCTGTAGTAAACTGCATTCTGCTGTGATTAACTTAAATTCCGGACTGAATTGTATTAAACAATAATAAACTGTAATTTACTATAGTTAACAGTAATGTATAACTATGACTACATTTAAATGTTATTAGCTGAAAATAACTAGCTCTGTTTAACAGTATTGACTGACTATAATAAACTGTACTTGAGAGTATTAAGCATGATTTAACTGTAATAAACTGTAAATAGCTAGCTGTAAATAACTGTAATAAAATGTAACTAAGTGCTATAGTTTACTGTATATTTATAGCTGATTCAACTGCAATTAACTTTAAGCTGTCTAACAGCTGTAATTCACTGTAAAATAAAAAAAAGTAATAAACTGTAATGAATTTATAGTTACTACTATGCTCAAGATTTAATTAACTGTAAAAAGCAGTAATAAATTGTACTGAATAGTATGAGATATACCTTAACTATAATAAACTCTTAGTTGCTAACTGTATTTAACTGTAACTACTGTAGTTAATTGTATTTAACAGTAATTTGTAGGTGCAGCTGTAATTACCTGTAATCATAATGAGTTACACTAACAGTACTTAACTTTTATAAACTGCATGCAGATGTGAGAAACATTTATCTTGTAAAACTTCTGATTCTCTGCATTTCTAGCTGCTGCTGCTGTAAGTCATGAACATTGTTGATCAATAAACATTTAAAACTGTGCTACTTATTAATGCTCATTTACATACAGGATTGTTTTGTTTTATATTAATATTTATTAAATAATCTTATTTATTATAATACCTTTCATTTAACCTCAAAATCGCATTGATTTACATAAAATAATAAAAAGAAGTTAAAAGGCGTGTGAAGAGGCGGGCTTTTAATCCGGGGTTAAGTGATTTAACCTGACGTGTCATTAGTGCACAATCATAATTGATTAAGTGTGTGTTAATCTAATGGAAAAAAAAGTGAAAATCCATGTTTGCTATTCCGTGGCTGCTTTTGAAAAAGCTTGTTTTGCAGCTTGAGATGATACGAATGCGAGCAAAATGCCAGTATTTGACTTGTAGATGATCGGGGCCATGCGAGGCTCCTCTGTATCCACCTGAGAGTAGAAAGAACTCGAGGCCGGCGATTAACTTGACTAGATTTCATATCGTTCTGAACGAAATCAAACGGAGAAACAGCCTCAGGTCAGGATAAGGAAGCTGAAGCATCGAGGAACCGCCTTCAGAATGGCACATCACATGATTACACACACCTGACCTCAGCGGTCGGGCCGAGTCTGTGCTAGAAGCCACTGGAACGTTTGTTTGAGGTCAGTTTACTGGAGGAGGATTAGACCAGTTTATTTCGCTACACGTCTGTAATTCACTCGTAAACATTTTCATTATCCTCGGCTTAAACCTAAGCAGTGTGTGGAACAGAAGCTCCGGCGGCGATGGCTGGATTAACACGTCCTCGTCCTCGTCCTCAGAGCCTGAGGCACTGTCATATTTCCACACTCAACTGTCTGATTATGGCTTTTTTCCCCGAGAAACAGGAGGAAGGAAGTGCGGCTGGCTTCAGGCTCACAGTCAGGAATTACTGCAGCTTTTCTCCCGCTGAGAAAAACACACCACCATCACAAACAACAATTACAGCCTCGTTACAATCATTTTAATCAAAATATCGCTGTTTGTTTTCGGAAAATCTGAACGTGATCACGGTGTAGTTTAATCATTAAAAGTGTATTTCTGTTGGAGTTCGAGGTCCACCTGAGAGCTGCTGGTAAACTGCTCAGCTCGTGGAAAACAAATAAAACTCAATCAGACAATTCTAATCAAACTTGGAATTAGATTGCAGAGTTTCAAACTAGAATGAATGAATAAATTGATGAAATAATCTTAGAATTTAAGAAATTACCTCGATGTTTGACTTGCAGCAAAAGCATCTTGTCTTTTCAAGGCTCAGTTTCTTCAGTGTGTAAAAAAATCTCTGAAATGTCTCCTGAAGTCCCGCCGTCCTGGACAGGATTAGAGTCTGATCTCGTGTTTGTTTGTGCGCATGCAGTGGGAGGAGATCAGCGGCGTGGACGAGAAGTACAAACCGATCCGCACGTACCAGGTGTGTAACGTGATGGAGCCGAACCAGAACAACTGGCTGCGGACGGGGTGGATCGGGCGGCGTGGAGGTCAGCGCATCTTCGTGGAGCTGCAGTTCACGCTGCGTGACTGCAACAGCATTCCGGGTGTAGCGGGAAGCTGCAAGGAGACGTTCAACCTGCTGTACGCTGAGTCGGACCGGGCGCTGGGGGGCCACGACGACGATGAGGCGCGCTACAGTAAGGTGGACACCATCGCCGCTGACGAGAGCTTCACGCAGGGCGACCTGGGCGAGAGGAAGATGAAGCTGAACACGGAGGTGCGTGAGATCGGGCCGCTGACACGCCGCGGTTTTCACCTGGCCTTCCAGGATGTTGGCGCGTGCGTCGCCATCGTCTCTGTGCGAGTTTATTACAAACGCTGCCGTGCCGCCGTGCAGAACCTCGCGGTCTTCCCCGACACGGTGGCCGAGGCCGCCTTCGCCACGCTGGTGGAGGTCCGGGGCGTCTGCGTCAACAACTCCGAGCCAGACGCCACAGACTCGCCTCCCAGGATGCACTGCAGTGCTGAGGGGGAGTGGCTTGTGCCCATCGGGAGGTGTAGCTGCAGCGCCGGCTACGAGGAAGGACACAGTAGCTGTGAAGGTAAGGAACTGTTTTTATTCAATCTAAATCACAGACATTCTGCTGTATGGGACGTTTCCCCGAGGGACGTTTCCACGATAATAATTGTTGTTAAAGCAGGTTTCAACATCCACATGATAGCAGCCTTGGAGCAACAGGAGAATTTGAACAACAGGAGGCATCAGGTTAATAGTTTGGTTTTGCATAAAGAGAAACACTTTGGGCTCCTTTTAGATTTTAGTTCTTCAAACAAGCAAACAAACAACAACAACACGATTGTAACACGTTAGTTTTGTGAGACAAATTTGTGATGCTCAAATAATTCAAACAAACAGACAAAGATATTGTCTTTCTGTCCTCAATCAGTACTGAAACCGCTATAAATACTATATAATGTTCACTTCTGGATAGCAAGTGTGTCCTCTTGTAGTGCACGAGATACTAGCTATGTGAGCTACGGAGAAATATTATGCAAAACAAAAAAGAGCATCCCTAATTTATTCTGTTTGTGTTTCTTACTCAATTTAACGTGACCAATTAATGTAACTTTATTGTAAAGCATTAAAAACAATGCAAAGGGTAAAGAAAGAAAAACCTAAAGAAGTTAAGAGAATGTGAAGAAATTAAATAATTCGCTTTGAATGAAACAGCTGGTGCATTAATAATAAAACAAAAAAATAAATCAAAGCGACTATTTTGTAATCTGTTTTCTCCAAAGTTGTGACCTGATTTTGTATGAAAAGGAAAAAGGAAGAGAGCAGAGCAGCAGATGTGCAATCAGTGCATATTTGTCCTGGATTTGTGAAATAGGTCGCGTGTGTTTTAGCAAATAGTCGCCATGTTCGTAGATTACGTAGTTGTGTAACACGTCCCTGAAACCAGACGTTTCCTGAATGACACATCATCAGTGACTCATCACATAATTCAGGCTCTTTTAGTGCCAGTGTTACATCAGCACTAGTTTAAAAAAAAAAAAAAAAAAAAGGCTTCCTGGGGTTGCGACCTAATTTGATGTGAGAATGAAGAGACAGGCGGCGAGCCGAGCCGAGGAGGAGGAGGAGGAGGAGGAGATAACGGCGCGGGAAGGAGCCGAGACGTGTCCAGCCGAGCCCATTAGGACGTCGTCCTCGCTGCCGTCATTTTTTACTCTCAACAGGGCGCAGTAATGAACTCTGGTCTGATTTTACATTTTTACTCCATCATTGAACTCATTTCACAGAGACTCAGACGAGGACGTGCAGGTACTGTATAATGTGACCCCTGAGCAGGTACTGGTACCGTAATCTGGACCTGAATCAGCCCCTGAGGATGGAATAAATGGATCCCAGTCTAATATCATTACAGTACGCTTTAATTCAATAACCTTTTTAGCCTATTTTACAATGATGACTGTTGTGTTTCTTGCTAATTTAATGAGCGCTAATGAAAGTCCCATGCAGTTAGCATTTTGAACACGCACCATGTGACGGTCAGAGAAAATGATCTTTAAATAAATACTTGATAAAGGCGCTGCTCATTTCCCGGAATTTTTTTTTTTTTTAATGGTTTAACTTTTGTTTTTTTGCTGGAACTGGCTTCAGTTATTTATTTTTGGTTAAATACATTTTGTTTATTATTTAAATATATACAGTATATATGGTTAATATTATTTCTTGGTGATGGAGGAGGAGCAAAAATGCTTCCCTGATTAAAGGTCTCATATTATACTGTTTCTTTAATGAGGTATCGCAGGTCTCTGCGTGTGTGTGTATTCCATTTTATTTCCATGTGTGTATTGGGCTATTTGTTTGTTTGTTTGTACACACACTCAGCGGAGACTAAAAATGTCAAAAAACATGAAATTTGCAGAATAATACGTGTCCTTTAAAGGTTATTAACTATTTATTTCTGCAGAAATACACCCTGGATAGGGAGCACACACACACACACACACACACACACACACACACACTCTGGGTTGGAATGAAATGACACTATGTGTATCCGGATATAGAAACTCGAAGTGGGCGTGGCTTAAACTGGATCTTTTTTTTTTTGCTGGAAACACTGAAAAGCACATTTCTTACACACACACACACACAGTCTCTAGTTCACCCGTCAGGATGTCTTGGCGTGGTGGGAGGAAACCGGAGAACCCGCTGGAAACACGTGATACATGAAGAATTCCAGTTGAACTGATTATTATCAGGATTATTCTGTGTGTGATGGAGTTGATTTCCCTGAGCAGACATGACGACAGACTCCAGGACAGAATTACACGTCTGGGTTGCATCATGACGGCTCGTTTAGTGTGTGTGTGTGTGTGTGTGTGTGTGTGTATTAATATACACTGGAGTGCTCAGGCTGTCTGCACTGTGCCATATGACGGCTGCTCGTCTGGGTCGATGTGAATTTTCGGTCACTATGGTGAAGAATGGATCAGGACTTTTGCAAAAATCAGTGTCAGATTCTGCCACATCTCCCACACCGCTTTGCACATTATGAGCTGTGAAAGATGTCATCGGCATTCAAACACATGCACACACACACACACACACGGTGCTCATGTCGTGGTGATGCATCAGTGTCGGATGAGTGTCATTCCCGGATCAATGGCCGGATGTGTGAAATAGAAAGATGGTCGTTAGAGTAAATGATGAGCTGTTTCACGCCTGGTGGAGATCATAATAAGGTCGGGTCTGCTCTTTATGCTCAACCTGAAACCAAAACGTGATGGGATCGTGCAGGATTCGTTTATTCTTTGTCCAGAGATTTTTCCATCTGTCTCTGATCTCTGATTCTGGCATGTCGAGGTGGAGGGGATCTGCTGCTACAGATCTCACTGCAGATCTTAGACAGGTTCTTCTGCTTGTCTCACCATCAGAACTGACTCCAGGACCCCTGTTCCAGGACGTGGTGTTCAGACTGGTGGTCTTTGGTGTCAATAATCATGACCAGTAGGAGCATCCAGGCTGATATCTGATCTTATTCTTAGCGGACTGGAGGGGCTGCAAGGCGTTTCTCCTGATTTTTTGGAATAACTTTCGCCACTCAATTAATCTGTAATGAAACGATGGAACATGAAGATTCTAAGTTTTTATTTATTTATTTTTTTTAATAATCTGATTGGCTTTTGTAAAATTGGTGTTTCGAGACCAATATGAAGCTTTAGACGTTAGACTGAAATCATTATGGCGCCATCAGATGTCCGCTAGCAGGGCTAGAGGGAAAGAAGGAAATATTCCTCCCAGGTTTTGATGGCACGTTCATGTGCAGACGTTGAAGTTCCCACCTTGACGTACCCCAGGACAGGTGGAAGTGGACAGGACAGGACTTCTCTTTGAGTTTGGTCGTGTGGTGGGTTCACCAGATGTAGACCTTGTGGGTCTGGGAACTAGTTTGTCTCCAGGTTTTGGATCCAACCAATTAGGAGCTGGAACAGAAAACCTACTCCTTTGGATTCCTGGCTCATTTGTTTTGTGAAGATAACGAACATCACGTTGAGCACTACACCTCGAAATAACCTCCAGTTGCCCTAAAAGATCCGGAGTAGAAAAGACAGTACCATCTGAACGCACCCAGAATCTCACACTGTTGTGTACAATTAATATTTTATAATTTATAAATATAATAGAAATAAGATCCATGCTTGCATCAATGTCATTCTTTTCACACGGGTTTCTGTCCACGTGTCTAAAACATTCCTGTTCAGAGTGTGTGATTGTACACAAGTGCCTCGGCGGTGTTCTGTTTTGGCGATGAGCGCAGCAGACAGGATGTGACTGCACGTCAGTAGGAGCTCCTCTCAGGAGAAACGGCCTGGAGGCAGATGCTGTCTCTTACCCTCAGAAGGACTCGGTGTGTGATCCGTTCTGTCTGCTCGCTATAAAACACTTCACTCGTCACGCTCCCTCTCGTTTTAAAGCTGCGCCTCAGATCTAAGTGTGTGTGTGTTTGTGTGTGTGTGCGAGTGTGTATCTCAGGGCACGAGTTTAAAATGTTAAGTGTTTTTTCTACACCAGAACGAAAGTGTGAGAATGAGGAGTGAAGAGAGCAGGAGTGAGCGACCAGACTAGAGCGACCGGTAAAGATTTTTAAAGATGAATGAAATGACAGAGAGAAAGAGGTGACGGTGAGGACGGACGGTGAGGACGGACTATGTTTCTCATCAGGTTGATGTTTTAATATAAAGACGTTTCTAAATGAATTAGAATTTAATTCTGGACTCTTCGACCCGGACCCGACAACCTCCTGACACACACCTACTGTCGAACTGATGCACCATCCGATCTTACCTGCTTAACCACAACTCATCCACTGACTCAGCAACTCGTCCACACGACCATCGACTGACCCCAGACTGGTCGACACAACTGATTAAAACCATCCACTGACCCAGTGACCCACTGACACCCGTCACCTGACATCATTCAGTGATCCGCCCATACTGTACATCAACCTACAACCTACTGGCTGCGCACCCACTGAGCCACGCCCTCACCAACCCACCCACTGAGCCACGCCCTCACCAACCCACCCACTGAGCCACGCCCTCACCAACCCACCCACTGAGCCACGCCCTCACCAACCCACCCACTGAGCCACGCCCTC
>JAQMYL010000008.1:26807168-26820265 GCA_030014365.1 Clarias pachynema
TCAGGCCTCTCTCATCTTTTTAAGTGGGAGAACTTGCACAATTGGTGGCTGACTAAATACTTTTTTGCCCCACTGTACACACACACATATATATATATATCGTCTGGTCTCTTAGTGTATCCCTTCATATAGAGCCATATAAGGAAAAAAAAACTAGTAACAGCGGTGCACTGCTAGTGGTGTGGGTTACATGAGAGAGGGAGAGAGACAGATAGACAGAATGCGTGATGTTTTTCCCAATAAAGAAGACAAAAGCCAACAGGCCCCAGCGCGCTCGCAGCGTCCCCTGGTTTTAATCAAACATTTACATGGATCAGGACTGATAAGACATAAAGGAAGAGGAGCGTGAAGCTGGAATGAGCGTCGCCACGGAGATGATGATTGAGGCTGAGCAGTGTAATATCCTGTAATTGGGCACGGTGGCCGCGTTGATGCCATTATTCTGTCGCAATAAACTGGAGGGTGTGGAGTCAGGAGGCGTGCGCTGTTTATCGCCTGCCTGAGCGTCAATTATGATTTAAAATCACCTTTATTTTATGCACACAAATCATATCGATTCGAATGTAAAAGTTAGAGACCGGCTGACGATCCGCCGTAAGAATGGAGAGAATAATGAGAATAAAAGCTGATTTCGAATAAAATGCTCCATATATACTGAGAGAGGAAGAGGATGGAGGACAATCCGGGGGATTTCATGCAGGAGCACTTTTCTCTCCCTCTCCCTCCCTCTGCCGTAATAAATCATCCTGCCTCGGTAAGTTTTATATGACGTTCCCGTCCTCGCCGATCCCTGTGATTTAGACCCTGCTGACTCTTACAAGCCGCTGATTATGATGATGTAATCTTTGTTTAGGACACGTGAGAGAGTTCCCAGAGTTCTGATTAAACTGTCAAAGCTTTTATAATCTCTCGGTACAGAAATGACTTCATTCCCGAACTCCAGGTGGAATTGTACACCTTCGACAAAAAACCCCAGGACGGAACAGGACGCCGTGTCCTACTTTGCTCCGTGCGGAAGTGTTGAGTGAAAGAGAAGAAAAGAAACGGACCGAGCGAGTCTGATTCATGCTAATGGCGCGCCGTGTAAGGAGGCCACACAATCCTGCTCCCTAATTGACGGGACCCTCAAAATAGCCCTTTCCTGTCAGCAGTAATGTGGATTTATTCCATTTATTAAAGTGCCTTTCATAAATTAAAATTCTCAGCTTAAAGCTAGTGATCTGAACGAGGTGATATGAATTATTGATTCCTCCGACGGCGCGCTACAAATCTGGCCTGACATCCTGGAAATAAGACGGTGCAGAATTACGGTTCCGAATAACGACGTCGCTTTAGAGTCGCGTATAACGCAAACGCGCGGATTAATATTCATTAATACCTCCTGTCTGAAAATAAGGGTTGGTTATTCAGGCTTAACGTATGAGACTTTTTTTTGTATTTTTTATTATTATTATTTATAGACGTAGGATCCGAGGTCAAGGTAAATGAGCTACGTTTTTAAATCATTTGAAAAGTCATTAGAGGTGCTGGAAGGGTTTTTCAAAAATATTCTGACCTTCATCTTTTTTTTTTTTCTTTTTTCTTTTTTTTTTACCTTGCGCTGCTGCTCTTATGGTGTCTGTCAAACGTCCGAGTGAAATTCCAGCCTAACATCAAGCAGCGCTAATGTACGTGTTGAGAATTCTGGCGTACGTATTAATAAAGCTGCGGCACGCGCGGCCTGGCCCTCGGGAAAGCGTGTCCGTCTGTAAGCGTTATATCTGCATTAGTGCACCTGGAGGGAGTCGAATCCCCGCGCCTCTTTAATCAGCCCCGCTAAACGGCGTACGAGACAAAGCGATATGCTCGGAGCCAGCTGGCTTGGCAGGAGGCCCTGGTGTTCTGCGAGGGAACCAGAAAACGCTTTGGCACTCATAAGTGTTCGCCGTGCCACGTTCAGGGAACAAATTGTGCAGATGTTCTGTCACTTGCATGTCTGTATGGGGAGAAGGTTAGCCTTTGTTGTTGTTGTTGTGTGTGTTGTTATAGTTGTTGTTGTTGTTTTTCCCACCAAGTTCAGTTCTCGTCATGCTGTTGATATGCAAAATCTTGTTCACAAATAAATAAATAAACGATAAAAATTAATCACGGTGTGACGTGCAGGACGCTACTGTATGTAACACGCGCGTGCTACAGTTAGTGCTGCTGTCGGATGATTATCGAGAGCATCTGATCTCGCGAGGAAAGAAAGAAGCAAAAGTAAGAAAGCGCCGCCGCAGCATCGTTCAGCTCTGATTTATTCCATTTGATTTTCCGCTTATGCCGTCTACATCAAGCGCAAACAAACCCAGACGAGGCTCCAGACTCAGACCCGCCCTGAGTGTGTGTGTGTGTGTGTGTGTGTGTGTGGTGATTAAAATGAGACTAAAGAGTGGTGTTAGAGGACAGTGTTGTCTCTGTGGCTGTAATGACCGGCATTAGCGTAGCGATTAATGTCGTGTTCTACAGACTTCAGATCAGTTCTGACAGGGAGGCGGGGCCGAACCTGATTTTTTTTCTGTTTTTCGGTTTGCATGTATTGAGGATGTAGTCCAGTGTTTTATATTTATATAGAGTTCAATTTAAAATTGTTACGGACGATTTAATGCTAATGATGCCGAGCTGCTACAGTAGTGTCAGTAACTGGAGTGACTTTGCTCTCCATTTGATTTACACACTCCTTGTGTACCTTGTATCCTTTTCCTAGACTGTGTGTGTGTGTGTGTGTGTGTGTGTGTGTGTGTGTGTGTGTGTGTGTGTGTGTGTAAATCCATGGCCGGATCCTTGGCGGCCATCTTGATAAACTAAAAACAAGCCCATTTCTGTGAGCTGTTCTTAAAGCCGTGGTGTACAAATCACGAAAGAAAGAAATGTTCCATTCAGCAAAATGTTATCATCAAATATAGACGACTATTAGGGTCCGAGCACAATGACATCATAACCATGATATCATAACTCCGTTAACGATAGTGTTGATGCTCTGGTAGTGTTGGTGTTATAGTGTACCAGGGTCGTCTCGTACTTGATTTTTTTTGTCAGCATCCGGGACTTTTTGGGGGGCTGTAAAGCTGGTGAGGTTCGGCGTGGTTGCTTTGTGGGTGTACTCCGGCGGGCCGGTCCGGGTGAGCGCCGGTTGTGCCGAGTAAGCGGAGATACAGGGGTGCGGTGGACTTTCCAATGAGCTGGGCGCGCGCGGTCCTTCATGGTAATCCGAGTCTGCAGGGGCGAATCGAAATGAATAAGTCTCCTGTATACATTCTCCACTCACCGACACACTTGCATGTATACACGTGAAACCCGGTGCACATTTAGAGCTCATTGCACTTTCGCGCTGCATGTCAGAGGCTCAACAGGAAGTCAGTTATTTTGGGTTGTTCGCAAAACGCACACAATGGAATTTGATACACCGGATTTATAGGATTTATTACTGCCACCAAACCGGGCCAGTTTGATCTCAAGACATTGAGGAAGTGAAATTGCGAAGTTTGTGAAGATTATGATTTCCACCTATATTTTAATTTACTATTATATAATTGGTTAGTTTTGTGGTTAACTGTACACTGTAATGTTTTAGCAGACTAATCTTGCCTCCTTTAATTGAAATGGCTTCAGTAAAACGTTATCTGGTATTAAACTTCCATGCGTAAATCACTTTAGTTGAGGCTGATCCTTTTTTTTGTCTACATTGTCTTTGTGTATTAATCTTGGTTAAATCTACAGTTAATACCAGCCATTCACAGTCATTGACCTGCTCCTCATGGTACAACTTTGCACAGCTACTGTATAGTACTGTACATTTCATATTTTTCTGATACACCTGTTCTAAACTACAGTGCACCGGTTTGACCCTGATGCCCCTGATGATGTCCTGAGTGTCGCAAATGAATGTGTTCGAGTCAAGGAGCTGATTCAGCCTCAATGTCATTAATACAGAAGTTTAGTTTAATTGATCAATGATCAATTAAATGATGATCAAATGATAACGCTTCATGTTTTACTGCAAGTTTATAACCTCCTTCTGTTTGGTTTGTCTTTTTTGCTTGCAGCTTGTCCACCGGGCACCTATAAGATGTCTTCCCAGCAGCAGGAGTGTTTAGCGTGTCCAGCTCACAGCGTGGCCGAGAACGAGGGCTCCGTGGTGTGCGTGTGTGAAGAGAGCCACTTCCGAAAACTGCTGGATCCCCCGTCGGCTCCCTGCACACGTACGTACTGTAACACCAACTCACAGAGCCCCTAATAGCTCTCTCTAAAACTCCAGGTTGTATTCTGCCGTGCTTTTTGGACGTAATTCAGAGCCACATAATTGGACATGATTCACCGGATGTGATTCAGTAGAAATGATTCAGTGCAAAAACAAGCTTTGACGTCATCCATAGACCTTTGTGAAAGGATCTGGGGCTGTGGAGTAGCACAGTCAGCTTGAAGAAATCCTGAATGACAGAGAAAGCAGGTGAGAAGAGCTTTAGTCAGGGGAGGTGAGTAAGAGCCAGAAGGGTTGAGGGTTCTGATGGAAGGCTTGTGAGAACATGCCGGGAGGAGAGCCATCTAGGTCTTCATGGTGAGATTTTGTCCAAAAGGCACTTAATAAAGGATTCTCAGGCCAGATGAAACCAAGAGGAACTTTTTGGACTAGAGGAAACCAGACACCGCTCATCACTAGATCACTTCACCCTGATGGAGCTCCTGGTGCTCCAACCTGCTAGCAAGAAAACCTTCAGCTCCAGCTACACGCAGTGTAAACAGTCTGAGGTTCTACCAACACAAAAGAAAAAAAAAGAGACAAAAGCAGGGGTGTTAATACTTTTGAAATGCATGTTTACCCACAATGCACCCTTATAAACCTCATCCATCATGTTAACCGCTTTTGTCTGAGTGTGTGTGTGTGTGTTTCTCTATCAGCTACACAATCCCATTGATTACCTTTTTAATTTTGTTTATGGTGCAAGCGCGGCGCTCGTGGCCGAGAGGTTATCACACTCATCATACTCCGAGGAGACAAAAGAGGAGGAGGAGAAAGAAAAAAAAACCAAGGGGCTTGCAGCGGCTTTCACAGGTTGAATGGGTTTCTCTGGCTTTCAGCTGAACGAGGGATCGGTGATGAATTTTATAGCATCGTAATTGCACTTTTAATTACAGTATTGATTCGTGCTGCTTTTATATCGCCGGCGGGGCTCGTGATGGCGTTTATAGAGCTGCAATTACTGCGTAAATTACGTTATTGATTGCGTAATTACCATCATCGGGACCGGCCCGTGAATCTAGGTTAGGAAGGTAAAGATGAGAGAATGTTAAAAGCGGTGGGATTAGTATCAAATTTATTTTATAAAAACCTAAAAAGTGAGAGAGTTTCAGGTGAGTGAATAACAGCCGTGCACAATCCAACCTGTAGTGTTACAGACAGACAGACAGACAGATAGATAGATTGATTAATCCCAAAGGGAAACTGTAATGCTACAGAAGCCGGTTCACAAATTATACAAACACGGTGTGGAAGAATATTACAGGGTTTTACAGATCAAATTTTTAATTGCTGCCCAAAAAGAAGATAAATTGTGAGTCGTTATATCGAGTCAGGTATTAAGTCACACTGGTTGTGAGGGGGTGGCGGGGGGGGCAGTGGGGGATTGATTCCGTTGTGTATCGGGATTCTGTTGTGTGGAAATTAATTTATCATCACACTGACTCTGAAATAGAATTTTTTTTTGCAAAGTTTGTTTAGAAGTGTTACAAAATCTAGGATACCAGATTGGGAAAGTCATGATACCTTAAGTCCCCTACATGTGAACATTTCGAAGATATGGACTTCCTCAGCAATTTAACATAGATCACCTGTTCGGGGTCCGTTGTCACGTGTGTGCAGTGTAAATCCCAGGACGTCCCAGGAGAGGATGGAGGGATTTTTAACCAGAATTGTTCAACAATCGGCACGATTCTAAAGAACAAGGACGAGATCATGTTAGTTTTATACTGAGTATAGCCAATAGTGTTAGTATCCTAGTACCTAGACAATGTTTGTTGGACTTACAAACAAGTTTGTATGTTGGGGATTTATTGTACTTAAAGAATCGCAATACAGATTGAATCGAATCAAATCTTACATTGCAGCAAAATTTGCTTGATAAATTCTTTCTTTCTGATCTTTCAGCAGATTTGACAATGTTTTAATCCTAAAACATCATTTTAATATTCTAAAAGTAGGATTTAGACAGAGATTTCTGAGGCGCTCCTCGTAAACACGTTCATGCTGGTCATATCCGGCCATGATACAGTAATAACCCTGGCATCCAGATAGAACTTGTTAAACTATAAATCTGAAAATATACCTAAATTGACTTAATACCTGATTCCATTTATCGTGTCGCAGTTAAATAAAGGAGAATTCCTGAAGAGCTGCGACACTCACCAGCGCCGTCAGGTGGAGAATCTGTACATTAAAGTGCTTTAATGAGTTAATTTGTTGCGTATTAATAAGAATACAATCATCCTACTGTATGTACGTTATAATTGTATCTACCCGTGGAGTGTTAAGTACCTGCACGTGAAGGTGCAGAGACTGTCTATGTGTAATAATATTAATAAAAGAGAAAAGGATGAATGTAGATGATCTTGTCAGTGCAGTCAGGCGGATAATCTCCAGTATTAAGGTGCTTTGTGGGGTTTCAGCAGATTTATTATGAACAGAACAGAACAGGATGTACACGAGTGTGTTTATAGCGATGATGTAGAGAGTCAGAGGAGGAGACGTGTGTCCTGACACAGTTATTGTACAGTGTAATTGAAGCTGGCAGAAAAAAAAAGAACTGTACAATGTGTAAATGTCAGACTGACTGAACTTTAATTAGCGTTATTATTGTGGTATTTTCTCTCTCCGCTTCATTTACACACTCCTACATCGTTGCTAACCTTGTAAAGACAAAATGAAAGACTAGAACTTCTTTTTTTTTTTTTTTTTTATGTATTATCTGTGTAAATTGTCTGCTAAACACGATCGGCTTATCGGTGGCGGCCTCAAGATCTAATTTTGTGCGTAGCAACAGTTTTCTTTTTTTATATAAACTTTTTTTTATTACTGAAAGAGTTGAAGTCGTTTTCTTGTCAGCCAGTCCGAGTCCAGTGGGCTTTTCATTGGCGAGCTGCGTGTTTGAAGGTGTGGATCTGGTCTAACTGCTGACTTTGGTTTGCAATAAACCCACATGAGCTGAGCTAAAGAACGGCCAAAAATTTGTCCAGCATCTTTACCGTATCTGCTATTTTCTCTCTTCGCTCTCTCGAACCTCTGCATGCTGGCGTAGTGGTTAGCACTGTGGCCTTGCACCTCCTGGGTCGGGGTTCGATTCCCGCATCTGTGTCTGCATGTGTGGAGTTTTGCATGTTCTACCTGTGCTTGGTGGGTTTATTCCGGGTACACCGGTTACCTCCCAAGGACATGCAGATTAATCTAGTTGGCGTTCCCAAATTCCCTGTAACATTAATGAATATTAATATTTTTGTGATATTGACCGAAGGTCCGACCACAGTCGTAAAAACAAAGAAAATGGTCACTATTGGCCTCCACGGTTCTTGAGGTTCCTGGATGGATGGATGGATGGATGGATGGCTCTCTCAGATAAATTGTAGTGTAGATGTTGGGTTGCTTCCAGACAAATCCAGTGAGGGAAGGTTCCATGTAGAAAAAGCTCCATTTCTTTAAAGAAGCTCAGATCGCTTAAAGACTCTTTCTAGAACCTTTTTGTTTAATTTTGTACTAAGCAACATGATAGTTTGGAAGAAGAAATATGAAGAAAAGATAATTAGCAATTACCGTTTTTATGTTAAATAGAATTAGCTCTTGAAGGGTATCTAAGGGTAAGGATGCTTTTTTTTTCTTTTTTTACAAAGTGAGGTACTCGTCTTATTTGATTATTAAAAAGAAAAAAAAGTATAAACAGTACAATCTTCGAACCTTTGTGTAATGTTATTATTGTTTAAATTTTTTTTTATATTAATATTGCCTCTTATTTCGACTTTTAGGACCGCCCTCTCCTCCACGAGACTTGCTCTTCACCCTCAAACAGTCCACACTCATCCTGGAATGGGCCGCTCCGGCGGAAACGGGCGACCGCGGCGACGTGAGCTACAGCGTGGCGTGTCATCGCTGCGTCTCCGGGCCGCGGGAACACTGCGAGCCGTGCGGCGCCAACGTGGGCTTCGTGCCTCAGCAGAGCGGCCTGAGCGGCCATACGGTCACCGTCCTCAACCTGCTGCCCAACACCAACTACACCTTCAGCGTGGAGGCCAGGAACGGCGTGTCCGAGCTGCTGCCCAACAAACGCTTCTACACCCAGGTCAACATCTCCACCAGCCTGCCAGGTAACCGCAGCTCGCGTCGACTTTTATATATCCTGTATATAAAAGTGTGAAAACATCATGGAGTCTAACAATGGAGGATTATTTAACCCTCAAATCGTCAAACATTTAAAAGTTCATTTTGGGTGGAAAAACGTTGATGTGTAATTATTAGGGGAGGGAATCACCAGGGCGACCCGATACGGTGTTATCACGATACCTTCTGTAGGTGCTGATTCAATTTCTATTGTGATTCTCGAAGTATCATGATTTTATTCATTTCCTGATTTGAAAGTTCAGTTTTTGCTCTAGTTCTAAACAAACTTCTAAAGCAAATAATAAACTCCTACTACACACTGTTTAGAGTGCGCCACCTGTAGGATCACAGAGGAACTGCAACATTTCACCACCTTTAATGCAAACGTGTACAAATTAAGAAAAGTGATGCGTAAATACATAATTTTTTCCCCTTATCTCTAACAATTATACACCTGTATTACTTCCTGATGTTTCTTTAATCGTATGAAAAACCCTCCGTCCCGCAAGTCTCACTTCAGCCTCACTTTAAGCCTTTATACCGTGTTAACCTTCCTCTGAAAGTGAATGAGCTCAGATTGCACATCATCACATTTGTGTTTACTGATCATCTGCACACACACACACACACACACTCGGGGGAGAGAGCGAGCGGGAGTCGGGTGGTGAATCAGGGATTCATGATGCGTCTCAGTGCTTTATTAGGATGCACAGTTCCAAGCTGCCTGTAATTAAACACGCTGGTAAATAATTTACTAAAAGCTCTGTAAATAGTTAGGTATCTATAAATTACATGTTATAGGGTTTTTCTTTTTTAGCAGAAGGACTTCATTAGGAGACGCTTTCACAGAACGCTTCATTATAAGATTGTGACAAGTTTAGGAACAAGTTTACAGAAAAGATAAAATGTCAGTAAATAGTAGCGTTTAAAATACACGGGGGAAACTGTGTGTCAGGTGCTGGCTTTGATCTGTGTCAACTAATTGATTGATGTTTTTGATTATTTGTATTCTGTTGATCGACATAATATTTACTAAAATGAAGGCTTCCAACGAATTATTTTTTAATGATGTCTATTAATGATCATGTTTGTTGTCACTTTTTTCTTGACTGGCTGCTGTTTAAACAAACCAATTAGATTTTCCCCTTAATGTGACCTCATATAAGATTAACTCCTCCCACAGCTTGTTGCTTTGTTCTGCTGTTTTCTCACGGTGACTCACCAGTTGCTCATTTACATAGACACTGAAACAGTGTGTTTGAAGGAGGAGTGAAACGAACACACACACACACACACACACACACACACACACACACACACACACACACACACTGGGGGAGTTCTGAGACCTGGGTCCACTTGTTAAAGAAACAATCAAATATGGGAACTTTTATAAAATAAAAATAAATAAGCTGTAATATATATTTTGCTAAGTGATGCCATAAAAGTGTATTGTTAGTTTTAACACAGAAAGCGTTTTGTTTACTGTATGTTAAGCACTTCAGAGATACACGAGTGTCTGTCTTCCTCTAATAATCGTTGAGTTTATAAATGTTATGAATGTAAGTTAAATAATGTGAGTTTTAGTCCCTTTAATCTCTTTAATCAGACTCCCGAAGCTCGACCTCTGTACTGTTAAAGCTCTTTATTAATCCACACTTAGTGTTTATGAAGTGAGAATTTCGTCGTCTTCAGAATGTCCTCGCGTCTTCCTTCACCTCGGGGGTGGAGTGTGTTCAGCGAGCGGGCCGTACACACACACACACACACACACACACACACACACACACACACACACACACACACACACTGTCCGCTCTGCTGGACTGGAATGAAGTTTCTCGGGATAATGTAAGAGCGCTCGGTGGGAGTTCGGTCCCCTTTATGTCGATGTAACGCTGCGTGTCGTAATCAGTGATGGACTTTAGTGCCGGAAAATTCTTAGACGGAGGTGAATTTTAATGTCGCGCTCACGGGGAAACACCAGGTGGCGTCGTTCACCTCGTCTCTTATTATTCAGTTCTTTAAAAACAATAAGCTGTGTCCTTGTTCTTCTTCTTTTTTTATTTTTAATTATTATATACTAATATGATTCCTTTAAGGATAGTCCACAAAACACACACACACACACACACACACACACACACACACACACACACACACACACACAGTACAAGCTTTGTAGGTAAAGGTAAAGGCTTTTATTTACAGTGGGGCTGCAACTAACGATTATTTTAATAATCGATTAATCTGTCGATTATTTTTTCGATTAATCGAGAGAGAGAGAACATGGATTTTTAACGTCTCTAATGAGACTTGCTTTTGCTTTACACGCACGCTGTACACACACACATACAGACACAAAATAAAACATGTTTTACACACACACACACACACGTGGTCACAGTGTTATAGTAAACAGTACACGTGTGCACGGATGTTGATTATGCCAGTAAGAGACGAGCACTAAGACCCAGCAGCCTCCGCCGTGTATCTTTCCTCTACCTCCGCTCGTATTCTTTTTTAGTTTAGCTCCGCCCCCTGTCTATGAGGTGCTGAACTCTGCTAGCATCAGTGCGCGAGACCGAGTGTGTTCGTTCTGCCCCGCGCACAACTAAAGTTTTTTTTAAATAATCAAATGTCTCCGCGTCGCGCAACACAACGAATCGATTATGAAATTTGTTGCCAACACTTTTAGTAATCGATTTTTATCGATTTTATCGATTAGTTGTTGCAGCCCTAATTTACAGTACTGGACAGAGACATTTCTTTATCTTTTAATTTACTATATATATTTTCAAATCTAAAACATAATTAACAAACTTTAATCATAAAAGTTATTTTATTTTGTTGATGTTTATCCTCGTCTGCGTTTCTTTACTCCAGAATGTCTTCCTGCACACATGAGGATAAACCTTATCGCGTTCTAGCGGACTGATTTTACAGTCAGTTGACAGTTTTATACATTTAAAAACATTAAAGTATTGGCACCCTTTCCTGCTTTGCCAGCAAAAATCATCTCGAAGAAAATCAGATAAATTTTTCTGCAGAATTTTACATTTCATCGAGACCTCTAAATAAGCGTCTCTTTAAATCGCACACGGCAGCTGGACCGGGTGCCTCGTCTTTTTTTCGGCAACGTTTTAAAGATATTTTCCACCTTTACTCTCCCAGAGCGTAAAAACCTGTAGCCGGTTTCATCTCCTGACGCGCGGCGATCACGCGCCGCGATGCTAACCCCGTAAACCTGCCGGATTTATGTCCCTGTGAAATGCTAACAGCCTCGTTAAAGACGCCGCAGCGCCGCAGTAAAGCTACAGCCGTCGTGAGAGAGAACAATCTCACCTTCACACACACACACACACACACACACACAGCAGCTAAGGCCGTAAACACACACTGGGCTCGTCTCCCAAACCGGATAGGAACATGAATTCTTTCCTCGTGAATCTTTACACTTTACTCCAGATTTACAACAGAGAATCTTTTTTTATTTATTTATGATTTATTTATACTCGGGTGTTTACGGTGACAAATGACAGTCAGCTCATTTGCATTTAGACACGCCCACATAACTCCATAAAAGGTAATGCTGCACAGAGCTGAGTGTGTGTACTGATGAAGTGTGTGTGTGCGTGTGTGTGTGTGTGTGGACATCAGGGTCATCTGATTTTTTTTTTTTTTCTTGTCTGGTCTTTTCTTCTCCTCTTTTCTCTTTTTAAGCTCACCTTGTCCCTCTAACCGTTTTCCTGTCTCATCTCTGTCTTCTGTCCTCTTCTCATCTTCATCTTCTTAGCAAGTTTCTTTTCTTTCCTGATCTCTCTCTCTCTCGCTCTCTCTCTCTCTCTCTCTCTCTCAGGTCTGTGTCTCCTTTTTCATCTCCTCTCTTCTTCTTCTCCTCCGATCTGTTCTCATCTCTTCTCATCTAGTCTCAGTTCTTCTTTTGTTCCTCATCTTGTTTGTCCCAGCAGGTTTGGTCTTTACTTTTCTTTACTTCTTTTTTTTCCTTCTTGGGTCTTGTTCCAGCTGGCCTTCTCCAAGTCTCATATCTTCTCCTCTTTTCTCATCATCTCTTCTGTTTTGTCTCTTCATCTTCTTTCATGCTGCCATTTATACTCATTCTGTTTTCTCTTTGTATGCTCTTGTCCCTTCCTCCCTTAGCCCTTCCTCTCTCTCCATCTCTCTCTCTCTCTCTCCATCTTTCTCTCTCTCTCTCTCTGTCTCTCCTCCGTCAGATATTGACTCATCCTGTCTCATTGATCCCCCCCCCCCTGCCCCTCCCCCTCTCAATTTGCAAAAATTCACAACTGTTTATTAAATCACTTTGACTCAGACATACACACTTGTGGATGCTGTATGGTGTGTGTGTGTGTGTGTGTGTGTGTGTGTGTGTGTGTGTGTGTGAGCCAAGATACTGAACCTTTTTATGTGAATGAAAAGAGGGAAAAAATCTGTTAGCACACTTCCTCTTCCTCCTTCTCTTCTGCTGAAGTGTTCATTATCCTGAAGTGTGTGTGTGTGTGTGTGTGTGTGTGTGTGTGTGTGTGCGCATTTAGTCTGCTGGGGTTTAGGAAGGAAATGAAGCCGCCTTATCACTGTTGGTCTTCTATGCCAGAATGTCTTGAAGAAAGCCATTTACCTACACACACACACACACACACACACACACACACACACACACACACACACACACAATACTTAAAAGGACCGCACACAT
>JAQMYL010000008.1:26829209-26843320 GCA_030014365.1 Clarias pachynema
CTCCTCCCTCTCCACCTCCTCTGGACTACGGGGCCTTCAGCGCGCCGCTCGAGCTGCAGACGCTCGGAGAGTGTGAGAGCACACACACACACACACAGGCCATTAAAATGCATCAGTGTGTGTGAGGTGGTGTGTGAGAGCATCAGGCCGTCTGTCAGGCTCCACTGCTTTTACACACGGCTAAATGGCTAGTGCTGCTCCGCATACTAACCACGACCTCACTGTCTGTCTGTCTCTCTGTGTGTGTGTGTGTGTGTGTGTGTGTGCAGTGGCCCTGGCATCGAGTGAGCAGAGTCCGGTGGTGATTCTGGTGGTGGTGTCAGTAGCTGTTCTCATCATGCTGCTGTCTCTCGGGCTGGGACTCCTCATCTGGAGGAGGTAATAACACATCCGTAATAGCACATCCGTAATAGCACATCCGTAATGACACATCCGTAATGACACATCTGTAATAGCACATCTGTAATAACATCTGTACTGGCACATCCGTAATAGCACATCTGTAATAACACATCCGTAATAGCACATCCGTAATGACACATCTGTAATAGCACATCTGTAATAGCACATCTGTAATGACACATCCGTAATGACACATCTGTAATGACACATCTGTAATGACACATCTGTAATAGCACATCTGTAATAGCACATCTGTAATGACACATCCGTAATGACACATCTGTAATGACACATCCGTAATGACACATCCGTAATAGCACATCTGTAATAACATCTGTACTGACACATCCGTAATGACACACTTGTAATAACTGACTTGTAGAGACACACCTTTAATGACACATCTGTAATAAAGTTTCTGTAATAACACAATTATAAATACACACCTGTTGTGACACTTTCAGTAAAATGTTGGTCCTGTGGGGTTTTAATGAGTTTTTGTTGTTTAAACATTAATCACAGATGATGCAAACTCTCAGAAACATCAATCCTGACTTTTTGCCGGCCATAAAACACAAACACACACACACACACGCGCGCACACACACACACACACGTCATAAAATGAGCGATCTTCGTGCAGCAGCTCCGCATTAATCAGCGTGATGAGAATGGATTAGACAGAGGCGGCGTGAAATGGCTTTCATTCACTCCTCCTCTGCACGCTACACACTCAAGGCTTCTCTATTGTTCACACACACACACACACACACAGCATGTCCATGTATGCACACACACCTTTTCCACGCTTTAAGTTCAGTGACATGTTTATAAATGTGGATTTATCGAGCTCAGGTTTAAGAGCTGGTCAGGTGATGTATGATGCGCGTGTGAGGAGCTTATTAGAGTCCGGGACATACATCATGCATGACACGGAATTGAGCACACAGACACACGCGCGCACACACACACACACAGCATACACACAGCGAGAAAAAATGTCTGATGCGTCAATTATATAAAATTTAGATGCTGGTCCTGATGCGTGTCCAATTCCACCATAATACAGAGTGTATGAAGACAAAGAGTCCTGACTCTCTCACACACACACACACACACACACGTAATGTTTCACATGAAGAAGACATGCAAAAGAGAAATGCATAAAGTCTTATTTATGAAACTGTACTGAGCGAGTCCTTTATAAACACGTGTGCAAATTATACATTCGATTATTAAACACGTGATGATCTGCATGTCAGGGAAAATATCCCTTTTTAAAAATTCAGTTTTATTGTGATAACATTTATTTTAATAAAATGATTTTATTAATAATCAAAATTCTAGGGATTGTATTTCTTTTAATATTTGCATTAAAAAATGTATATAGAGAGATAACATTTAAAAAATATATAAAATTTTTGATTGAAACTTAAAAAGCACTGTATCTACAAATATTTTTCTTTTTTCTTTGTTTTTTAAAATGCATTTAAATATGCAAATTGTGCATCAGCTGATTCGATAAGAGACATGTTTGCATGTTACAAAAATCTTTTCTTTTTTTTTCAAAATTACCAAAAATCTTTTTTTTTTTGTTTTTTTTTTGGTGTATTTTTTTTAATCATTTATAAATACACTGTATTAAACTCGCTCTCATTCACTTTTTAAGTTCTACTCTTTTTTTTGCATTTGCACTCGCACTTTTGCATTGTTGTTGTTGTTGTTGTCTCCTGGTTTTCGTGCTCGTTTTTCCTCAGTGCCCCTGACGGCTCTGCGCTCGGCTTTTCACCGCTGTGTTTGTCCTCAGGGTTCGACTCGTCCTGTCTGGACTGTGGTTGTTGTCGGTGTCAGACTCGTCTGCTCTGGGTCTCTCTTCGTCTCTCTGAGGGGCGTCGCTGCGCGCCTGATTATGAAGCCGTATTCACACTCGGCCGTATCGAGCCTGACGTCAGATCTGTTTGTATGTGAAGAAGAAAAGTCCTCCATATCTCATTGAGCTTAACCTTTGTGCCTTCACTTTTGATGAGACCCGTTTGTCTCTTTCGTGCGGTTCCTTATCTGTCATGTTGTTGATTAAATGAAATGTGAGACCCGAGTGTTCAGGCGTGTTCCCCTGCGTTCTTCTGACTCCTGATGTTCTGCTCTTTCTGGTGGAGCGACCTCAGGAGGGAGTTAGGGGGGATATGGGTATGTTAGAAATGTCTGAGGTCCTGCAGACAGGAACGATCTCACTCTTTAAGACGGAATTTCTGGAACAGGATCTGCTGCTTGGTGAAGTTCAACTTGAGTGATGGCGCATGATATCCTTTATACCTTCTTAAGGTTACCTTTGAGTCTGTGTCGTGCGACCCAAGTGTTCAGGTGTGATCTCCTGCGTTCTACTGTAGACGTAGACTTTCCAGATCTCTGTTCTCAAACCAAACAGGACTGAAACTAAACACATCTTCAAGGACAACTTCAGAACTTCACGTAATGTCAGTTTCTTCATGTCAGAAACCGAATGTTGATTCTCCATGTAATAGGTTTTGAATATTGTGGATCAAAATAAACATTCAGGGGAAAGGAGGTAGATCTAATTTTCTTAGATTTTTCCTGTTTTCCCTCTTAATAGTTCCTGGCGACAGCACGGTGGCGTAGTGGTCAGCATGGTCACCTTGTCCCTAAAGTTTCCTGGGATAGGCTCTAGGCTTCCTCTCTCGTACAGCGCTATCTGCCCTCTTCTACATACGTGATCTCACCGATGCTCATGATTGGCTAGCGTCTCAGTGATTGACAGGGAAGACTGGATAAGCCCCTCCCACACAGACAAGGTGGTGAGTTTGGCCTTCTTGGACTCAGTTGTGGGAAACAGAAAAGCGCTCGAGCCACAGGTCTCACTTTTGATAATCATGAACCTTTGGACCTTCTGTAGCTGACTTTCTGTTTCAGCCAATCACACGCATTTGTGCAGATTGTTTACCTGAAGGCAGCTCATCACAAACATGTGTGTTTATAATTTGTTGAAAACACACATCGTAGAATTAACATGAAGTTCCACTTAACACCGTCGCGTGTGTGTAGCAGTGGTTAAGTGGTCAGGGAACAGGAATGGGTAAACTGCAGGGATACTGCCCACAGGGTCATGGGTTCAAGCCCCAGCAGGACCAAGTTACCCGAGTTGGGCCCCTGAGCAAGGCCCTTAATCCTCTGTACTCCAGGGGCGCTGTGTGCTATTAAAGAGAACGGTTTCACTGTGCCTTACAGTGTATGTGACAGTCTTCTTCTTCTTCTTCAGACGTTACAGTTGTCAGCGTTCACACACATACGGAAGCTGTCAGCTCTCACTGCTAGCGTGGTTACTTCCTGTTTCAGGAGTTTTTTTTTCCGAGAACGTCTAACTGAGAGATGAAACCAGACTTCCTGAGGAGCGGCGTGTTGTAATTAGCTCAGGTTTGTGTTGCGAGTGAACATCGTGTAAAAGCTACATCTGGTGATGTAACAGCTCCTTGTTAGTGGGAGAAAACTGCTGCTCTTCTCCGCCTGAGTGTTGCTATCAAAGGAAGACGATAAACAGGTGGAGAGAGAGAGAGAGATTCACAGACGGAATGATGCCGTTGAAAGCAGATAATCAGCTGAGTGTCTCCTGTTCTCCGACTCTCAGCCTGAAACTATTTACTCTCTTTTCTTTTCCCCCTGACCTCTAATGTGCTCTCGATCAAAATGAAATGCATGCCGTACCTCAGAGGTAGTCCCCGCGAGGCCGGGGAACGCCAGGACATGAATATTGAATGGGATCCTCGCTGCGCCGGGAAGGAGCGGGTGGGGCGACCTCGGCGTGGGGGGGGAGAGGGGAAGGGGTGACATGAGAGAACTTTGGGGAGATGATTAACCAGGCGAGGAGAAGCTTCCTGAACGCTGCGTGGGGGAGAGATGGAGCAGAAGTCCCAGCTGGAAACTCTTCCTGAGATTCTAAGGCCAGGAAGGAACAGGATTTACTGGTTCACGATATCATCAGTAACTCCATCCTGAGCGACGGACGGAGCATGACTTTGTTTATAACGCAAAGCCTCGTCTCACTCGCAGGTCTCAAACTAGCCGAGACGAGTCTGGTGGAGTCGCATAGCTGCATCGCGTTCTAGGAAACGGAGACACGCAATGTCTTTAAAGTGAGCGTGTGATGGTATCACACTAAACTGCCTGTTATTTGTTTTATTTAGAAAATATATATATTTACCTTTTTGGGGATTTTTCCAAATTTTTCTGCCTAATTTAGTCGTATCCAATTGCCACCCATCATCGGGGCGCTCCACCATCAAGGCTACAGCTACTAGTCAGGGAGGCCCAGGGACTATCCTGTGTTTCCTTACGTTTCCACCATCGCGAGCGGCGTAACACACTCGGACGACAGCGCCTCATGGACGGCTTATGATTGGCCAGAGTTGTAGTAGTTTTGATTGATGTAAGAGCACTAGAGTGCCTCCCATCCCTCCCCCTTGAGAGAGCTCGGCCAATCAGCTCTCTCCAGACTCAGACTCCCGGCTGCGAGAAGCTACAGCATCACCCGGGATTTGAACTTGCGGCCTCTCTTGCGGATGATTGGGCGAGCTCGTTACCGCTGCGCCGCTTAGGAGACCTGTTATTTGTTAAGTGAGCATGAGTGAATAGTACATCAATCAGATTCGATATTCTACACCGGATCTGTGCGTCGCTCCTTATTCCTTTTCATTCTTTGCTTTTCTTTCTTAATTTTTAACACACACACACACACACACACACACACACACACTCACAGTGTATTCCACTCCACCTGGAGAGAGAAAAAAAGTTAAAGAAATCTATAATTTATAGTCGTAGGGGTTCAATCACTCAGGCATTCAATTTCTTTTTTCTTTTTTTTTTATGTCTCCTCTAACCAAAGGCCAATGTGCTCTTTTCTCTTTCATTTCCCCTCCGTATAGAGAGATTTCCTGGCGTTTATTTCCCGCCGTAGCCGAGCTGTGGGTTAGAAGCCCATCAAATCCTCCACAGTGGTTTTTCTCAGAGTCCATTTTACTGAGCGTTCGAGACGGAGGAAAGCTACAGGAGGCTGAGATCGTCCCGCTGCGACGGGCGAAACGCTTTTCAGCTTTTGCTAGATTTTATTTGAGAAAACGAATCGTTTCAAATGAAAATAAATAAATAAATAACAGTGGCGGTTGTGATTCACTCTGTGATGTGAGTCCGCGTCCTGATTCTAACACCGTTCTTTATTTTGTTCCTGGAGTAAAAACGTAACAGTGAAGCAAATGAAAAAGAGACGAGAATGATTTTTTTTAGCTAGAATTAAGACTCAATAAAGGAATCAGCAGAACAACGGTGTTGAGGTGCCGAGAGTCCGCCTGCAAGCCTGGAGCGCACGTACATAAGCATCGTACACGCCGAGATCCCGGAGTCACGCGTGAACATGCTGCACTACTGTACATACAAACTAAGGAACATGTCGAAGTGTAAAAGACAAACTGTCGGGTTTTTTTTTTTTCATCCCAAACAGACACTGTGGTTACAGTAAAGCCAACCAGGAGGGAGACGAGGAGCTGTACTTCCAGTGTGAGTAGAAGATACGTCTGTTTGTATACACACTCACATTCAGATTTAATATCAGTGTGAGAGAAATTCACAAAAAACAGGGAGAAGAGAGACGAGAATGGAAGTGTAGCTCACACAGAGTTAGAACGATTCAAAGCTCCTCAAACCACTAGGGGGCAGCACAGACCTGAAACGCATCTCAGCAGCACCCCAGTATACGACGATGTACTTTCTCAAAACGTTTAAGTGGCAAATTTGATAAAATTCCTTAATCGTTCTAACAAGTTGTCAAAGACAGGGTTACGTTAATCCCGTATATAATAAAAGAGTGAAAGTAGTGTTTTTGCGTTACGTTGCAGTGAGACTTAGACTTTACACTGTGACTAGAACTGCTTATTATAATCAGGACAATAAACAGAACAGGCCACACCCACAACCGTGCATACTCATTGTTACAAGCAAGATGGCATTATTGTGAGAATGATGTTCTCTTACACACACACACACACACACACACACACACACACACACACACATGCATGCAGATGTCTTTTGTGCCACAGTGCACTAGTCTGTTTCTCTGTAATATGTTCCTCCGTCTGTTCTCTGCTCCGACTTTGTATAATAATTTCCTCCTTTTTCACATCAGGGGACGGTTTGTTTATCCAAAGCCGGATTTCTGTCTGACCTAGAAACACTTTCACAAGCATCAGCATTCACTGTGTGTGTGTGTGTGTGTGTGTGTGTGTGTGTGTGTGTGTGGTTTCTATTTTTTAAATCAAGTAAATAAATGAAATATTTAAATCTTACCGTCTACGTGGTGTATAAGTCATGCGTGTGATTTGTGAGTAACTGCACAAAGTTTCTCCGAGTTTCAGAGTTTATCAGTGACGTGACTCGTGACGTGTTTCGTGTTCAGTTAAGATCCCGACCCGGAGGACGTACATCGACCCGGAGACGTGTGAAGACCTGCTGCAGGCTGTCCACACCTTCGCCAAAGAGCTGGACAACTCCAGTGTCAAGATCGACCAGATCGTTCACACGGGTAAAGCGGCTCCGCTTAGCTGCGCTAATCATAGACAGCAAAATTTAGCTATCTAGCATGAACAACATTAGCATGCAGGATCTTTAGCTAATACCTTGTTGGTAGTTTGAATTGCAGTGGCTCGGGGAGTGACATCACTTATTGAGTGTATATGTAGCTCCGCCCCCAATAATTTATCGATTAACCATTTAAGCAACTTTTAATGTAATTGCTTGCTTTGAGCTCCAGTCCATGTTTGAAACACTAGAACTCGAAGTGTTAGTAACTACAAGATGATGATGATGATATTAAGTTTGTGCCCCCCCTGAAACCCCCAGGCGATTTTGGCGAGGTGTGCCGCGGCTGTCTGAAGCTGCCCAGTAAGCGTGAGCTCCCGGTGGCCATCAAGACCCTGCGGAGCGGCTGCTCGGAGAAACAACGACGCTCCTTCCTGTGCGAGGCGGGAATCCTGGGCCAGTTCGACCACGCCAACATCATCCGTCTGGAGGGCGTCATCACCAGAGGTGAGTACGGAGAGAGAGGCGAGGAAACAGCTGTGATCTGGAGTCACGTCGAAATCACACGGTCCTGTAAAGTGCATGATATATAACAGATCACGTCATGTCCTGCCTTAGTGGAAAGCCAAAGACAAAAGCATTATCTGAGGAACTGAAAAATGGTGTTAAGTAAAAGACAGACAGAAGGATGTGAAGAACTGATTCTCCATCCGTCTCACAGCAAAATAAAATCAAACGGAGTCAGTAACGCTCAGTGATGTGTCACAACCACACAAAAACAAACAGCAGAACAAAAGCAATCCTTCTTCTGCAAGTAATGAAGATGTTCCTCTGAGTAAAAAAAACAGTAATCCGGAAGCTAATGAAGATGAGGATGATGGAAAAGATCCACAAAGCCACAGAGTGCCGTGTCGGAGAAAAGAACAGAAAAATGGACGGATGCATTTTCCTCGAAGACGTCAAAGGAAACAATGAATGGCTCGATTTGGAGGAGGCTCTTATCTGCGTCAGCGCTCTCTCTGAGGCTTTACTGCAAAGACTAGACAGAAGTGATGTTCAAAGGCAAAACAAGAGATGCTGCGACAAGCGATGTGTTCTGGCCCGAGGGATTAGTGAGATATTAATCCCAGCAACGAGAGAGAGAGAGAGAGAGAAACTCAGATGAAATAAATAAGAAACTTACTGTGATGTTAATCTGCATGAAGTAACTAATGTTTTTTAAGAACGTTCGATGTTTTGAAGGATGAAAAGTAACGTCAAAAAGGAAACAAGCTTACTGTAAGTCTCAGTTGGTTCCTCAAGGGGTCTTTAGATGGCTGATGATCACAGATATTGAAGGACCCCTAAAGCTACAGATAACAAATAACACCAAATAAAAACACCACGTGTTTCACACAGGCTTGGTGTCTGCAGGTTGCAGATTTGAAATTCTCAAGGGCTTTTTGGAGAATTCAAGCTTCTGAAAAGGTTGAGGCTTCTTTTCAAGGGCGAAATGGAGAGCCAGGTGCCACTCTGTTTTTGGTGTCAGTCCAAATTGCATGTAATACTATCTCACAATACGCTCAGGATGTGTGTTTAAGGTTAGATTAAGGTGCAGAGGAGGGATGAGGGGTATATCAGGAGGATAATGTTAGAGATGGAGATGCCAGGCAGGAGGAGAAGAGGAAGGCCCAAGAGGAGGTTTATAGATGTGGTGAGGGAGGACATGCAGGAGGTTGGAGTGAGGAGAGATGATGTGGAAGACAGAGTTAGATGGAGACAAATAGTCCGCTGTGGCGACCCCTAATGGAAGCAGCCAAAAGAAGAAGAATTTCACTCTGGTTTCTCAAGGGTTCTTTTGATGAAGTTACAGCAGATGTATGTTCTGTTGAAGAGATTCAAGGATGTTTTAAAATCTCACAATCACACAAGTGAGTTACTCACAATGTAGTTAAGACTTGTTTTGGTGTCAGGAGGTTCATTTTTAGTTTTGCGCTAGAGCTTAAAACAGGTTCCTCAGGGGTTCTTTGGATGGTCTGTGGTTCTAGCTACAGAAGGATCTTTTCTGCTGAAGAGACAACATGAACCTGTAGCTTTCCAGATGACACATTGTAAATAAGCACAAAAGAATAATATACTGTTGCTTTTTACTGTTTTGGCCCAGACCCACAATCTTAAAATAGGTTCCTCATTAGTTCCTTGAATGGATTGTGGTTGAAGAGATAGAAGAAAAGTTTAGCAAGTCTAATACACCTAGTACAAAGTATTGGATTCTCCCAATGGGTTGAAGACATGGTTGGTGTCTGAATGTAGCTTTTTAAATTTTGTCCTGGAGCTACATTTTTAAAACAGGGTTATCAGGAGTTCTTTAGATTGTTTCTGGGTTGTTTTTTTCTTTTTCTTTTTTCTTTTTTGAAGGAGTTCTAGACGGAAGTTTGTCATGGTAAAAGAAATGAAAAAGCATACACAAGACTGTAGTTAAGTAATGAAATGTTGATGTACCTAACTTTATTAAATGATTTGATGGTGGAACCTGATGGGATCATCTTAAGCAGGATCACGATCATCTTGTAGAGATTTGTATTAAACTGTGATTAAGTATTTTAATATATCATGAAATAAAAATAGATAATTTACACAATGTTCTACAGACTCCCCATTTAGTGTTTGAAGGTTGTTGGTGTTTTTCTGTTCTCATCCTGGTTCCTCTGTGTTCTTTGGATGATTAAGGGTTACAGATGAGGAGGAGTTACTGGACATTTCTTCAGAAGTTTTACCGAAGTTTTAGCCGGGGATATTTTTGGGCTGGTTTGAGTAATCGGCTCCCTGCATGCAGCTGGTCTCAACTCTCCACACTGTAATCATTCTCCTGTCGTTTATCTTCTCCTCAAACCTTTCATCGTCTTCACGCCACCTGCAATCTTTCCATCTGTTATTCGCCCACCTGTTGTCTTCAAACCGTGGAGAAGTGCTTTGAGCTGATTGACCAGCAGGAGGCAGTATAATTAGTTTGAACTTCAAATAAAGGAGCAGAGCCTGTTGGATGTGATATAATTTCTCAGAAGGAAAGTAGATTTTCTCAGTTACGAGGTCACTCTGGTGGAGAACAGATCTAAATATTATGAGCATGGTCATCGAGTAAAGATCTCGTTCGTCACATTGACAGATGTTAGATCTTCTGTGGTCACTCTAATGGAGTTAGATCTTCTGCTCTAATAGAGATTAGATCTTCTGTGGTCACTGTGATGGAGATTACTGTAGATCTTCTGTGATCGCTCTAATAAAGTCGGATCTTCTTAGTCGCTCTGATAGAGGTTACATCTTCTGTAGTCACTGTGATGGAGGTTAGATCTTTTTTCGTTACTCTAATAGAGGTTAGATCTTCTCTCTGATGGACTAACGGTCTGACGGTTATGGGTTTCTGCTGCCGTGTAGTTGCTCTAATGAAGGATGGATGTTCTAGTTGCTAATTCAGACAGGATGGAGGGAGTTTCTTGTCGTACCTCATGGCGTTGGTCCAGACGCCGGCAGCTCATCAGTTTTCTCCATCGCAGCATGTGTGTGCCTCTACCTCCCTCTCCACCTGCTTAATGGCCCGTTGCCTTCTTTCTCTCACTTTTCTGAGCCACAAGTCTTTTTTCAGCACACACACACACACACACACACACACACACACACACACACACACACACACACACACACACATATCTCTAACTTGTCGGTGGCTCTCAGCAGGTTGAGCCTGGAGATGAACAGTGGAGGTGTGACTCACTGCGCTGCATGAGGTCACAGTTCAGCCAGGACTTTATTAACACACACACACACACACACACACACACCAAATGGATGGACTAACTACCTTTCTCCTGCCCCATCTCCTGCAGGTAACACCATGATGATTGTGATGGAGTGTATGGCCAATGGCTCCCTGGATTCTTTTCTACGGGTCAGTACTCGGTGTGTGTGTGTGTGTGTGTGTGTGTGTGTGTGTGTGGTTTCCTTGTGGAGACCCAATATGTCATTATCGTCTTCTTCTTCTTCTTCTTTGTCATGTGTTTCTTGCTAACCTTTTCCACGTAATACTTAACTGGATCGAGGTGGAGATGTGAAAATGCTGTGTGTGTGTGTGTGTGTGTGTGTGTGTGTGTGTGTGTGTGTGTGTGTGTGTGTGTGTGTGTGTGTGTGTGTGTTTCTTACAGAAACATGAATGTCAGCTGAGTGTGCTTCAGCTGGTGGACCTGCTGAGCGCTGTGGCCTCAGGGATGAAGTACCTGACGGAGATGGGCTTCATCCACCGGCGTCTCGCGGCCCACAAAGTGCTGATCAACAGCAGCCTGGTGTGTAAAGTCTCGGGCTTCAGACCCCTGCAGGAGGACAAGATGGAGGCTGTTTACACCACACTGGTGAGAGGGAGAGAAAAACAACCCTGAAATGCTCTTTATTATTCAGAAATCGTAGGAAACGTGGTGCGAATGCAATTAGCTGGATTTTTAAACATTATCTTAGCAGCATGCATCTAAACATGTGTGTGTGTGTGTGTGTGTGTGTGTGTGTGTGTGTGTGTGTGTGTGTGTGTCTGTCAGCATGCTGGGAAGAGTGTGGTGTTGTGGACGGCCCCTGAGGCCATCCAGTACCACAGGTACAGCTCCGCCTCCGACGTCTGGAGCTTCGGCATCGTCATGTGGGAGGTGATGTCATTCGGAGAGAGACCTTACTGGGACATGGGCAGCCAAGACGTACGAACTGTTATCTCTCTGTGTCTCTGTCTCTCTCAATGTCTGTCTGTAAGAACGTCTAGACGATTAAACGATACAAAGAAATGAATAAACTTCAGTTAGTGAGAAGGTGTATCGAAGAACTTTTCATCAAAAAGATTTTATCATCAATGTAATGCTGGTACAAACCAAACCTAAACCCAGAAATAAAGACACCAAGTACAGACTGAGGAAGTAATAGATGTGTTAAATAAGATCTGACCCAAAAACTCTCGTCCTTAATGTCACATTTATCAGATCTTATGTTCTCCGACCTCATCATGACCACTGAACATCTTTTCCCTCGTGGTGTCGTCGTTTGATCGCGTTCACCGGTTTTCTGTGCTGTAGGTGATCAAAGCGATCGAGGACGGTTTCCGGTTGCCAGCTCCTCTGAACTGCCCCACATCTCTGCACCAGTTGATGTTGGACTGCTGGCAGAAGGAGCGGACGGAGCGGCCGAGCTTCACTCAGATCCACAGCGCTCTCAGTAAAACCATGCGCAGCCCCGACAACATTGGCTCGTCCACGCTAACGCACAGGTATCATGAGGTCGCCGTTCACTGGGTCACGTTGGCCGTGTGATTAGCTACACTGCTTACGTGATGGATCGAGGTTTAGGAGTAAATAAAATGTACATTACATTACTGGAGTACATAAAACAAATCTCTCGGTAGTTAGATTATTAATTATTACATTAAAGAATATGTGCTGCGTGTGTACTAATGAGGAGCGTGGGGACTTCTAACGTTCTAATGTCCATGTTGTGTCAGTCTTCATCGTTTATATTGGCACTTACAAAGAGAACAGGAGGATCTAAACCACTCTTTTGCTTTTTTTAGGACATTAGGCTCGTCCTCCATCTCTCTGGCCGAGAGGACGCTAGCCGAGAGAACCCTGATGGAGAGAACCTTGGCTGAGAGAACACTGCCAGAGAGGACGCTAGGCGAGAGGACTCTGGCCAACAGAACCCTGGCTGAAAGGACACTAGCCGAGAGGACGCTGGCCGAGAGGACGCTGGCCGAGAGGACGCTGGCCGAGAGGACCCTGATGGAGAGAACCTTGGCTAAGAGAACACTGCCGGAGAGGACGTTAGCCGAGAGGACATTAGGTGCTCGAAGCCTGGCCGAGAACACCCTGATGGAAAGAACGCTGCCGGAGAGAACCCTGGCTGAGAGAACCCTGGCGGAGAGAACCCTGGCTGAGAGAACCCTGGCGGAGAGAACTCTTCCATCTTTCCCCTCGTTCAGTTCGGTAGGCGAGTGGCTCGAGGCTGTGGATTTGGGTCGCTACAAGGACAACTTCACGGCCTCGGGATACTGCTACCTGGAGTCCGTCGCCCGCATGAACGTCCAGTAAGTAACTTGTGTGTAAAGTTCGAGTGTGTTACATTTACACAATCAGGAGCTGTTAGTTAATTTTCTTTAACAGCAGCCGTGACTGTAGTGCAGCTGCAAATCACAAGTTTATACGACCCGACCTCGGATCATTAATAAAACCATTTGGATTGGATTTAACACGTTATCAGTTCTGTAGGAGTAGCTGTTAAATCTGTAACGTTAAGTTTTAAGGAGTTTTACAGTTTGCAGTTAACGTGACAAGCGGAGTTCTTTCTCGTGCTGGTAAACTATTTAAAGCTGCTCTAACACGAGGGAGAACCGGAACTAACCTGATTTTCCAACCGTCCATGTTGCAGTGAGACGTTCATACGTCATACTCATCATGGAGGAAAGTGACGTGGTGTTGTTGCGCCTTTAATGATTTCTTAAACCCGAAATCAAGACAAAGTTAAAAAATTGGATTGAGCAACACACAGTACAGTGGAGAAGCCCAAGGAGGTCAGGAGTGCAGATCTAAGAAAGAGGCTGGTGGATTTACACACGTCAGGAACGTCTCTCAGCTCCTCTCTAAACTACTGCAGATTCCAAGATCAGGTCTAACTAGTGTACGTAAGCACTGGTTACTGTAAGGTGGAGCCACTTTGTCCAAATCTGGAAGAAAGCCCAGTTTGTGGCCCTCAGCTGAGAGGAAGCTGGTTCTGATGGTAAGGAACAACTCAGGAACCTCCAAGAATCCACACATTCAAGCTTCACTAAAGCTTGCAGGTAAGCACTTGGACAAAAAGAAAGCCTTCTGGAGGAAAGTTTAGTCCAGAGTTGTGTTTGGATGAGTGAAGGTGAGGCCCCAGGAGCACTTTGGTGCTCTGTACTGTATAAAGTGGAGGGAATCATGAAGAACCAGGAGAAACTCATAATTCTTCTAAAGAGGAACCCTACGAAGGGGCCTTTAACCAAATACTACAGTAGGTGTGGTGTATGTACACTACCGTTCAAAAGTTTGGGGTCACTTGCAAATTTCTTTGTTTTTGTTTAGTGATTTATTTTCTACATT
>JAQMYL010000008.1:26890654-26914277 GCA_030014365.1 Clarias pachynema
ACCACCCATCTTGAAAAGTTTTCCCCCTCACATATACTAATGTGCCACAAACAGGAAGTTAATATCACCAACCATTCACATTTTATTAAGGTGTATCCATATAAATGGCCCACCGTGTATAATAAAATAAACCAAATGCGCTTTATTTTATTTCAAAGTTTTTACTAATTTAAAAACTAATATTTTATATACAAACAAAGCAAACAAACAAACGAACGAACAAACAGACAAAAGATAAATTATCTGGCAGCAGAAGAAAAAACTTTAAAGCTTAAAATGAAGTAAAGAATTTAAAAAAGAGTTAACAATCTTATAGTTCAAGTAATTCAATTACGTTAATTAGTATCATGCTTTCAATCAGTATCGCAAAGCAGCTTTACAGAAATAAAAATGTAAGAAAAAAATTGGTAACCATCGGAGTGTTCCTGGTGAGCTGTGACAGTACTGAGGGGAAAAAAAAAACCCTAATATATGTAACTAAATATATATATTAATAATATCTAAGCTCATTAAAAAATTTCAAATACTAGTTTTACATTACATACAATCTATAAATCAAAAACAAGATGTGAAATGTTTTTGTTTTTTTTGCATGATGGTGTGTTTCTATTGATCAGCTGGATATAAACGTGATCACATAGACACTCTGAAGAACAGATGAAGAAATGAAAGTGTGTGTGTGCTGGTAACGATTCCGAAGTATTTCCACTGAACTACCCCTGAATTACCAGGTAAGATCAGCACTCATACCACACCCTTACAATCTTCTGCATCTTTTCTGTAACATTTCTCACTTAATTCAGAATAATCAGCAATGTGACACCATCAGAAAGCCAGACGCCACATGCAGAGGAAAAACACGTCTGTAATATGGTTAATGTAATGTAATATGTGTAAAATTAGTGGAAGTCTCCAGTGTCTGTGCTTCATAATTGGCAGGAGGATTATGCTTTGCGATTTCTCTCTAACATGAAAAGACGCTCGTCCACCATAGCGTGCGTGTGTATTACGAGCTGTGGTTATTTTTAGACTCTGACCTGTGGAAGCTGCTGCAACTTTTTCAGCATTGTGAGGTCACCATACAGTTGTACAGTCAGAAAAAATTCCAGGTGAAAATTTCGTGTTTGTGTAAACAGCTGTTTAGGAAACGATGAGTATGTAGTGCTGTTTGAAGCAAGTTTCAACAAGACTTTAAGAACATTGCGCAATCCTGCATTATTAGCGGACTCGTTTGTGGTGGTTTGTTCGTTATAACGTTTTTTTTTCTTTAATCCATTTGTTCTTGATTGTGTGTGTCACATCTCTCAAAACTTGCTTAACTCTGAAAATCCAAATTGTGTAAAGGGGACCTTTTATGCAAATGCACAGTTTAGTCATGTTTGGACATTCAGATGGTACTGCAGAGGCGGCGCCGAAATAAAAAAGAGGGGAAAAACATTCCCTGGTTATTGTTAGTTTTGTATTGGCCAGGTTTAAACAAATAAAATAAAAGAGCCCAGCCCTTGCTTGTTGCTCAGTTCTCTGAAAGGGCGTGGCTCGTCAGGAGCTTGTTGATCATACACCGATCAGCTAAAACCTAAAATCTATTAACACTGACACTATCTGGGATTTTGGTTCCTCTTACGCCACTGGGACAGCTCTATTCCCTCAGGCGTGGCTCTGCAGGGCGGCTTGGGTGGGGTGCTGTGGTGTCTGGCACCAGGATGTTGGTGCATGGATCCTTTGGGTGCTGTGGGTTGTGGGTAAGGGCCTCTGTGGATCGGACTTGTTTGTCCGGTGCATCCCGTGGGACTCGATCGGATTGGGATCTGGGGAGTTTGGAGGTCGGATCTGGGACATTGCGATCTTCTTTTTCAGCAGTTTGTACTGCGTTGACTTTTATGTGGGATTGAACAGGACGGGCTGGGCTTTGGTCCCAGCAGGCATGGGTGAGCCTCGAATCCCCACGATCCTGTGAAACTGGTGTATAAATGATAACCAGTGTGGATCAGTTGACCTGGGGGTGGTGTAGATGTTGTGGCTGATCGGTGTAGACAGGAAACAGTACATTTGGAGGAGGAGTCAAACCACAAGATTATCAAAGTTTGAGGTATAAACATGACTCACCGAGAGGTATTTCCTCTCGGGTATTAACACACACACTCTATGGAGCGCTGAGACCTGTGTTCACTTCTTAAGGATATAGTCAAATATATCGTTATTGATAATTAAGTGTGCGTATGACTGTTGACACGACTGTTATTCCGCTGATGTGCACAGCTCCATTGCGCCGCAGGCCGGCATGAACTCAGTCAGCCTATTAATAGTTATTGATTTGTCAGGTCCTGGTATGAGTTTATTTAAACACCGTTAATCTGGCAAAAATCTAGATGTTAAACTAGCATTGAAAAAAAAAAAGTCTCTTTATCTGTCTTTTATCTCATCTCACAGCTGGTGCAGACCTCATGGCAGATTTTTCTTTGGCACCAGCTGAGACCTGTCGGGCCGTGAGGTCCTAAGCCTCCTCCCAGACTGTCTGATAATTAGAGAAATTAGCGCAGCAGTACGAGTGCCACGCTTCCTCTCCATGAGCCATGCGGCCTGAGCCATATGGCAGCCAATTTACTGACCGTTTCACTAAACAGGCTGGATTAGAGTTGGCACCTTAACACACACACACACACACTTATCCAGTATCTGTTTAACTACCTGAATGAGTGTGCTCATTTTATGGGGGATAAACATGAAAATAAACAATAATACAACTAAATACAGTGAATCTGTCGATCTGTTCCGTCTCAGCCGGAGTCTCGGCTCTGCGCTTATCTTTAACTGGACAACGGGGCTGGCAAATGTCCCAGGAAACCAATAACACTTTATCTCATACCTTCATAACTTAGTGACTCATTTTCAGTAACTGATTACACATGATTACGGCGCAAAGTAAAAGTACAACAACACAAATGAAAACAAACAAGAAACACCACCAAGGAATCCCCATAAATATTGAGAGTATGTGCTACAGCATGGGCAGGAACATCACACCCTGAGAATTTAAATTTAGCTCCTGAGAACAAATCCTGCATAAAATAAATTCCTGAGCTTATTGCTGACATGTGCTATAGAATCTTTTCTGTAGAAATATATCACTGTTGTTCACGATCGTCTTACATAAATACCGAACGTAAGCAATTCACACGTGAATTGTCACCACCTGCTTTTAACTGAGCAAAATGTTAAGAGGCTTCCATTAGATAATTACTGCAGTTATTAATACAGTTTAGCAAATTATCGTCCTGCATCAAGCAAAAAAAAACAGTTAAGGAGATTGCTGGAAGTTATAAAATTGGGTTAAAAACTGTAAACCACATTATTAAAACCTGAAAGGATAGTGGTGAAGCATCATCCTCGAGTGATGCTTAGGATGCTAAAGTTGCTAGCAAGCAACTTTAGTCTGACCCGTTTGAGATATCATTTTGCATCCTCAATGTCTTTTGATCACATACAGTAGGCCCGGTTTGGTGACGATCGTATAAATTCCATAGGAGGAGTAGATCAAATTCCTTTGGGTGTGTTTTGGCAAACGACACAAAATAACTGACTTCCTGTTAAGTTGAGCCCATGACATGCAAGTTGTTCAGCTTAATGAGCTCTAAATGTGTACTAGGTTTCGCGTGCATATGTGCAGCTATATATGAGCTATGCAGCAAAATCTCATGTGAGACATCTCGACCCTCTGACATCCTAATGGCAGCAGATTTCAATTTCGGTTTTATTTATATAGCTTTTAACAATAGTCATTGTCTCAAAGCAGCTTCACAAAATGAAAAGAAAATTCATGGAAGTGTGTATGAGTGAGAAAAAAAATGTGTTTAGATAATAATGAGATTGTCCCTGATGAGCAAGCCAAGGGTGACGGCGACAGTGGCAAGGAAAAACTCCCTGAGATGGCAATAGGTAGAAACCTTGAGAGGAACCAGACTCAACAGGGAACCCATCCTCATTTGGGTGATAACGGATAGCAGGGATTACATAACGACATCATGTGTGTTAGGCTGCTGGGAGTTCAGTATAACAGAAGTTGTCTAAGTTAACATGGAGACATGGAGTCCAATTCAACACAGGCATGAGTCAGCAGGAGGATGGGAGGGGGGTACACAGTAGGTAAACATTTCCAGTTCCAAAAATGTATTTCTATTCTAAATCCAAGTCCAGTCTTTGTTACTTGCCACAGGATCTGATATGCGATATGTTTTCTACGATATCAAAACCAAACAATTGTATTTCTTGCTTGGGGTGGTACTGAAACTGATGCTGCATGTTGGATTGGTGTCATCATCATTAATGCGCTTAAAGTTAGTTACAGTAATTAGGTGGTAAAGTACGTTAGACAGACACTGGGACGCATCTATACACTTTTATGCCATTAACAAACTTTCATTTAAACTCTCTAATCTTTCAAGATCATTTTTATAAAAAAGGAAGGGAGGTGATTTATCCCGGTCAATGTAAAAGGACACGATTCCCACACACTCATTCGTTTATTTTCTCTTTTGAAAGTGAAGTGGGTTGACCTGCGGACAGACCTTCTCCTTGTCCTGGTCCACATTACCAGTGTTTTGTGGATGTAGGACAGAGGGGGAGTGTGAGCCTTTGGTGGACTGGAAGAAGCTGAGGGGGGGAGGGGGGGGGGGGTTAGGAGGCTAAAAGCAGATTGCTCATTAACAGTACGAGGAAAAGCGTCTGAGTGTGTGATGTCACAGCCCTGATCGACCATCTGCTTTTTATCCTTTAACACACATTTACATTACGAGACAAAGTTGGCACAGCCGTTGGATCTCCTCGGTCTAAATCCTGAGAGTCACATGACTGCAGGTATTTCCGGATTGGATAGTCACGGACGCTCAAAAGCCTGGCACGAGCTGGATGCTGACAGTCACAGTGGCAAAAAGGACGAGAGGCAGAAAAAAAAACAACGGAAACGGAATTGGATTTGGGAAGTGAAGAAAAGATTGAGGATGTTTTTGTGACTGAAGAAGAGAGAGGAACGAGGGATGACATAACCAAATGCATGAAGATTGAGCAACGGAATGAGTGTCAAGTAAGTGGAAAAGTACCTCTGGATGAATGGAGCTGTCATGGTAAATTGTGTGCATTTTTAGCACTGTGTCAGGTCATTAGATTGAAAGTGTAAAAGCGAGTTTATCAACATGAGTAACACAAATAATACCAATCATATGACAATCACAAGTCAGGGTCATAATCTGCTATATTTAATCTGATCTTCTGGCCTGGTCAGCGTTGTCCTTGTCCTTATACAGTATGATGTACTTTTTCTCTATTTTCATATTGCCTTTCCTTCTAATGACTCATAACAAGTTTATCCGCCCTTCAGTTGTTGATGTCCTTACCTTTTCTAACTGGCAATCAAATAATCAAATAAAACTGGACACGGTAAAGAAATTGATTATACCATTAATGAGTCACAGACCAAACCCAGCAAAGTCCTTCAAATTAACAGCGCCACCTTTAGAAGGAGCTCCTCTGACCTTCCATACAAAAAAATCTCACACACTCTAATATTTTTTAATTCACCTTCGTTTAGCTTTGATTGTCCAGTTCATGTGTGAGAATGATTCCTCATGTTCCCAGAACCACTCTTTCACGATTTGAGTCCTGGAATGTGGCCGGGCCACAAGGCCTTTTTTCTGATGTGTCTCACTAACAAGTGTTTTTTTATTTTTATTTTTTTTTTTAATGGACACACAGCTGTTTAGTCTTTTGAGTTCTCATCATAGTGTGCATGTGTGTGTGTGTGTGTGTGTGTGTGTGTATGGAAATCCTTTTACTATTAAACACAGCTCTGACTTCGACTGCACATCTTTTTTAAACCATGCCACGTCACCAGGCGTTTAAGTGATCTCCCATCACGCTCATTCAGGATGTGTTTCTGACTCACATTTCTTCTGTTAAGTTGATGCTGCAGCACTTACCTTCCGGGGTTTAATAAACTGTTGAAGACAGTTCTTAATCCAATCACCTTAATGTTTTCTTTTGTCAACTTCAAAAATTTTTACTTTTGTTTTGTTTTGTTTTGTCCAGGCTGGTAAACTTTAGACAAAGGTCATTTTGGATTAGATTAATTAAACAATGTTTAGTTTTATTACAGTTAAAAGAACAGAATCAGGAAACAGTAGACGAGATGAAGCTCGAGCCGTGTCTCAGGACCATGAGGAAGTGGTGTGCGGTGGATTCTGCTCTGAACTGCACCCACGTCGTCCCCGACCGGCCACCTCGCCCTGACTTTGACGCCTCCAGAGCCGCGGCCTCCATCCCACCCAGCCTCGACTTCCAGTACGGCTCTGACCACGAGGTGAGCGCTTACAGTCCTGACGAAAAAAGAGGAAACCTCTCTGTCCTGTCCTCAACTTCACTATATTAACCATTACTCTTGATGTTACTATAGAAATGATTCATGTCTACAGTATATTAATATAAACCTGTGATTTGCTGCTGCTCTACTGTCTGAGTTTCTGTTATGGAAAATCCATCCACACCTTCTGACCAATCAGATTCATGGTATTCAATCTAGATCCGTCAAAGGGTCTTGTGTGTGTATGTGTGTGTGACACAGAAATCAGAGAAACCAAAGGCAGACAGGTGACATGCCTGCTGATTCATCTTTAATCGCATCAATTCACTCTCTCTCTCTCTCTGTCTCACACACACGGTCTCCTTATTCTCACTCTCTCCCACTCTTCTGAGTTTCACTATCGATCCACATCCTACCACTTTTTTCATTCTCTGTATCACCTGCTGAGAAAATGAGTACGTAAACACATAGTCTTTTGTGTGTGTGCGCTGATGCTCATTGTTACCTGCTCTGTGTATTTGCGCTACGATATAAAGTAGATTAGCACTGCTGGATGACTTTCACTCTATCTGCCCTTTGCGTGTTTGTTTTTTTTGTTTTTTTTTTCTCACTCTTGGCTGCGGTTGTCTTCTCTTCCTTCCTCCTCCATGCACACTCTCTCCATCTCACACTCTCTCTATCTATTTATCTAGCTCTATCTCACACATTATCTCTCGTATGCACACTCTATCTCTTTCATGCAGGCTAATTTTTTATTTTTTTTTAATAGATGACAGACCGCTCCTCTCTCTCATCCTCAGTTATTTTTGCGTCTCGCCCTGCAAAATGTGTGAACTTGTGGTCTTCAGTTTAGTCAGGGTGTGAAGTCTGGCGTGAAAAAACACACACAAACACACACACATTTGTCTTGCTATCCTTGTAAGGACCTTTTAGTGACATTCAGTGCGGACCAACTTACCGAGACGAGACGCAAGGTCAAAACGCGCAGACTTTCCTATCCTTGTGGGGACGTTTGGTCCTCACAAAGATATAAAAACATGCCAAAACACACATCTCTGCCCACACACACACACACACACACACACACACATAGACTCAGCAGTGCCCGTTAATATTTTGCATAGGAAAAAAAAAATAAATCACACTTTCACCAGACAGGCTCTTCTCTGTTCTTTTTTATGCGTGTGAAAGTTCAAGACCCAAAATGAAAAACTGCTGTATAAATAAAAATCATTTTATTAATATTATTATCATTATTATTATTGTAAATATTAACCGTAACACTAAAGGGACCTGTACTGCGACCTCACCCACTTTCATCTCTCTTCCCTTTTTCTCTTTCTTTTTCCTTTTCTTTTCTGACTCGCTCATGCAAACGTTCACAAGCTTCATGGGAGAACTAGCAAGTGAAACCTTTTCGAATGGTGCTCACGTTTTATCATTTCACACGCCAAATAATAATAGTTAAAAAAAAAAAAAAAGCATTGACGGTAATTCATAAAGCAATCGTGTCAGGTTTCACACTTCCCATCCGAAAGCAAACCTTTTTCCTCTAGTGGTTTCCCTTCACATCTGTTCTGTGAAAGCGCCGACTGGGTGCTTGTGAAGCGTGTGAACTTCTTCCTGGAAATCCCACAATCCTTTCATCCTCCTGATCCTTGGACAGCCCCTGAAAACTCGCCCGTGCAGATCCGGGAAACCGTAAGGGACAAAAGTGAGTGGCTAAATTCTCATGCGCAGTGTTTTCAGACTTTTCTGACACAGCGGTATCTACAAAAGCTCTAGATTTTTCTACCGAAATCTTAGAACTTAAACATGCCTAATGTTCCTGAAGGGTTCTTTGTAAACTCAACCTGTATAAAAAAACATCATTCTGAAAAGGAACCCCTTTTGTGAGGTTCCACCTGCACTGTCAGATATAAAGGCACCAAACTGTACATTTGCTTGTTGGACCACTAAAGTGAACTTCTAACCTCAAAGTGTCCTCAAGGTCACATGATGTTTCTTTAGATTGTTAAAAGTAAATTGTATGAAAGATGGTCTGACCTGGGGACACAAATACCTGTTTAACCTCCACCAACTTGGGTTTCCAAGTTTGTTCACACAGATCTGCTGATCCTGTCATGAAGCTCCTCCAACACCCAAAACCAACCACCACCAAACCCCTACCCCCTCTAACTGAAAAACACCCCCGCAGAGATTAATCAGAGCAGACTGACCAATTAGTTATGCAAGAATAACGACAAACAATCCTGCTGTCACTTCTGCTCTCATTTCCCATCCTCTGGCCCTGAACGTTCCTGTTTTTTTTTTTGACATTTAACCAGATCAAAAGCTTCTCTGCTTCTCCTTCAACTCATGATTTCAGAACTAATGGCTTTAAAATTCATTTCAAATAGACATACAAGCAATGTGGTGGCGTAGTGGTTAGCACTGACACCTTGAACCTCCAGGGTCATGGGTTCGATTTCCACCTCGAGGTCTGTGGGTGTGGAGTTTGCATGTTCTCCCAGTGCTTAATGGGTTTCCTACGTTTACTCCAGCTTCCTCCCACAGTCCAAAGACATGCAGATTAGGTTATTTGCATTTCCAAATTGCCCATAATGTGCTTGTGTGTCTACGATGGATTGGCACTCTGTCCAGGGTGTATGCCGCCTTGTGCCCCAAGTCATCTCAGAGGAATCACACGAGAGGTGAAAGCAGGTTGATGGGTCATCCTGTACTGGCAAGTGAACAAGTCAGGGAATAAATGGGGTAAAAAATGTTGATGTCCTCTTCCTAAATGGAACCCAAAGTTACCTACAAAATTCAGAAGTTGATGTTGAGTTTATGACCTCGCTCACTTAGTGGAGCACGAGGAGGAGGAGGAGGACTGCTCTCACTTACTCACTCAAAAATTTTAGGAAGTAAAATTTCACCCTTTCTATAACGTGAACAGGTGAGCTCATGTGAGTCTATGCGAGTTTTGCAGGCGATGGTCACTGGCTAAAACTAGTCACAAAATAAAAACATTAGGTGCACTGCAGACCGTTTGAGTGACCTTCTGGAACCCTGTAGATAACTTCCTGTTCAGAGATCCTGAGTGAATAGTAGGGCTGTGAATCTCCTCCTTCCACCTGGTATTATACACACCTTTGTACATAATGTATAAACAGGTAACGATAACAATAGTTATTATGGTAATAAGCTTCAATTCATTACCGATCCCACATGATTCATTTCAGCACTTACACCACTGGTTCAGCACTTGTGTGATTAATTTCATCACTAATCTGATTCATTTGGGTACTGATGCATTCCGGTTTAGGGCTGATTGAAAATGATTTACTCACTCGCTCACTTTCAGTAAGCGCTTTATCCTGATCATGGTCGAGGTGCACACAGATACAGATATCTCCTCAGGAACGGTGGAATCGGGTAGCTTAGTGGTTTAGGCATTGAAATGTGATTTGGAAGGTCGCAGATTGAAATGCCACAACCACCAAGGTGCCACCGTTGGGCCCTTGACCCTCAGATGTACTGTACAGTATAATGAGATAAAATGTAAGTTGCTCTGGATAAGGGTGCCTGACAATTGCTGTAAATGGAGTGAGGACACAGGGCAAGTCTTCGGGACAGAGGAATGTTTATGCTTTAAAACTGTGTTTGTTTTTGTCTTCAAAAGTGACAACAGGAATTAGCGTGTTTCAAGAGGGTATTGCATAGCCATACTGCATGTTTAGCACATAACAGTGTCTTTGGCTTGGTAGCTCGTTGAGAACCTCATGTTTGTTCTTTCTCTTGCACACACACAGTTATTCACATGGAAGCACAATAACCTGAACGGAGTCTTATTCCTATTTGTTTTATAAGGACAGTTGGACATAGTTTCACACCAACATGTATTGAAGTTCAGCTATACTCGAGAAGGACTCACAAATCTTCCCGCTTTTAGGGTTCTTCAGGGCTTCATCCTGGTCAGGCTCTCCTGGGAACACCTGGCGTACAGCTGGAACACAACCAGCATGGGACGCACAAACACATTCACAAGGGGGGATGGGGGCCCCCAAAAAACTGTGATCCACCAATTGGTGTGAAAATATTGAATCTCCATGTGGATATTAGAAAAACGTGCAACACACCATACAGATGTTACCCTGAGTCCAGGGGTGACCCAAGAACCCTGATGTTGCTGCAAGGCAGCAATGCTATGTGTTTACCTTGGCAGTATGACTTGATTTACAGTATTAATTGCCGGATTAACTGTTTTCTGCAGGTGCACACGCGTCGTCCACTTGCAGAGTGAGATTTATGGCAAAGACAAGGTTCCGCCCAAATGCCAACAGGAAATATTTTTGGAGGGTGAGTGAGGCCGTTCGTTTAGACTGAAAGTACAACTCGAACGCCTCCCGGACGCTGTGCCCATTGTTTACGCACTCACATCAGGAACAATGCTGTTAAACCTGTTCAGGAAGGAATTTCTGAGGAAGTGCCCACACAGGCTCATGCGCTCCGTTCAAAGGTGCAGGAATACTGAGGAACTCTGCAGCGATCTGATCTGATCCGCTTGTGTGTAGGTTTCACACTGCTGAGAGAATCTCTACCTTTTAGTAAGTCAGCTTATTCGAGCGGGCGTGGGCACAAAATGCTGACACATAAAGCAAAACACTTAATATTATCACACACACGCACACAAAAGCTCACAGAATGTGCGTATGCGTGTGTGTAAATGTGAGATTTGTACTCACACCTCTCACACTGTTTATGTACAGCACTTTCATTTTGATATAATTCTGCAGTATTGCTTTTCATTCATCCAGTTCAATGAACCATCTGTTTTGCTTTATGCACGTGTTCGTGTTCGTGTGTTCGTGTGTGTGTGTGTGTGTGTGTGTCTTTGTGTGTGCGTGCGTGCACAAGGGAGTATGAGCCACTCTGGATTTTCCGCTTCTGACTTTGTCCCCTTAGGACTCACCAGTACCCTTTCCATCCCTCATTTCCTGTAAAATCAGTCCAAACTTCCTGTTCACTTACGGCTTCTGCTTAGTCTACTCGCTCAGGTGTGTGTGTGTGTGTGTGTGTGTGTGTGTGTCTGTCAACTATGTGAAAATCTATGTCAAGTTTCATAATTATTTATTGGCACACTTACACTAAAATGTACACACACACACACACACACACACACATATACACACGCACGCGCACGGAGGCGGAGGAGCCTGAGGCAACGTGTGACATTGTTGTGTTCGGCACTCTAGCTCCGCCCCTCTGGCTTGTCTTTTAAAAGGTGTGGGTAGAGATTGACAGAAAGAGAAACACACATACATACACACACGCTCACTCTCACTCTGCTACACAGATACTCGCTCTCACACACACACACTCAAGTGTTCAGAAAGGAAAGCTGAAAGAAACAACGGGCATGAAGAGCACGCCGTACATGGCAGAGGTGAATTTAACACATCACTGATTTCACTCACAGACACACACACACACACACACACAAACCGGCAGAATAGAAATGAAGTTGTTCTATTTATGTTTGATTTAAAGTGTAAAGTGATATGGAGTTGATGTCTGGTGGATGTTATGGTGTTGGAGTCTAATTCCTGATTTAATCTCAAATTCATCACAATTGTGGTTCTGTGAGAACTGTCTAAAGATCATTTTAATACATATTAATAACATATATCTTTTTGTTATGTTGGTTGTTGACCCAACTTAGTTGATTTTTTTTTTTTTTTTACTATTAATTAATCTTTCTTTCTTTATTTAATTTTTTGATCTGCTTTTCACTGTTTGCTGTAACGTAAATTTTTTAAAAGCTTTAAATGTTTATGATGAGGTATATTTAATTCATCTTTTCTGTCCTATGTTCAATATCAAGTTGTATTTTGTTTTCTTTAACAACAGGTTGTATAACACTATGTTGACCATGTTATAATGAATCATATGGTTCCTGCAGTAACCGCTCCCTCGCTCCTGTCTTTCAGATTTACCCCGGTCGGCCACTTCACCACTTCGTTGACCCATATGACGTGCAGCGCAGCAACTGGATGCGTTTCGTCAACCCGGCCCATTTTCCGTCCGAGCAGAACCTGGTGGCCTGTCAGAACAGAGGCGATGTCTTGTTCTACGCCATCAGGCCCATGGAGCCCCGGCACGAACTGCTCCTGTGGTACAGGCCGGACATCGCAAGGAGACTGCCTGGACATGCAGAAGAACAAATGGCCAGCATGAAGCTGAGTAAGTAAAGATTGCATGCGTACTGGTTATAACTGGGATTCCTCCTGTTGAAATGTCAGATTTCAATCTCATCTGTTTTGTTGGTGTTCTGTAGTCCCTCATTACGTACTCTCTCTGCAATTCACCAGCATGCACCATCATGGCACTAGTCAGTTTTTCCACTAGCCATTCATTGTCTGGATTATCTGTGTTTCTCTGCGACAGCTGATCTGTGTCTCTAGGTAGGGGTTCATCAGCAGGTCACATTACAGGTGAACGCCGCTCTCATCCTCGTCTGTTTTAGAAAACAGTCGCACAAAATCTAGTCAAATCAGTTGTTTCTAAAATGCTGTTGTCTTTTCTCTTTTAATGGTTTGTGAATGAATGTGTGTAAACGGGTGTTATCTCCTTCAGAGGTGAAACCATGAAAGAGTATCTTTCTCACACTCAGACATCCTGCCAGACAATAGCCTTTAGTGTGACCGTTTCCTGCTCTATTCATTGCTCAGACAGAAAGAGAAAGAGAGTGCGTGTGTGTATTGTGCTCACATATTTATTATTATTATTGTGCGTACACAGTGTGACTTTTGAGCCTATGTCTCTCTCTCTCTCTCTCTCTCTCTCTCCCTCTCTCAATCTCTCCCACTCTCCTCACACAATTGCGTTTAAGAGTTGGAACGTCCCTGTCCAGGAAGCTTCTCCCATCAAGCTTTGTTTGACATTCCTCAAAGCTTCTTTCTCTGAAAAGTTTCACGTCACGCTGGTTGGTTTACAACTTTTACTTCCTGAATTGAGATTCAGAGAAGTCTAATGAGTAAAAAAAAACAAACAGACTTAGTCACATCCACAGCATTTTATTTCTTGTTTCCTTCCCGTAGTTCCAAGAACTGGACAGACATTAAAAAAAAATAAAAAAAACAATAACGTGTGACAGGGTTGATGGGCTGGAATTTTTCTTCAGATCATCTGAGAAAGACTTGGCATGTGAATACTTGATTGCTATGTTAGAAATTTTGAGGGAATTCCTAAAGTAGGGGTCATCAATTAGTTATGAAAATAATTGTTTAGTCCAGAACCTGCATTTTCTTCCCCTGTTTTTGACTTCTTTGCATTTGGTAACTCCGTCTGGTTGACCATTTTCACTTTCCTATATGACAGTGCACGCTGCCCGTAAAGGATTTGTTCACATCAGGTTTGGGGAAGGAGGCTTTGACCACAAGGGCAATAATCTGTTTTTGTAATCTCCTTCCTGTCTCTGTGAGAATGTGAGTGGATGATGAAGCCACACTCCATGATATGGCATTTTTGTTTGAGACACATTTTATTTGCGGCTTGGTGGTTTTCTGTTTACCTGCTCGGTATGGATGGGATTGTGTGGCTTTCATCGTCATCCTAGTTCCTTGTCAAATGTGTCAGCGACTACTGTTGCTGAGGTCGTGATAAAGGATTTTTTTTCCCCTGTGGTTAAAGACATCTGCTGACACTGTGAGTCAGCACAGTTTCTGACCGAGAAGTATGACTGCTCTGCTTGGCTTATGTGTTCTCATACACACACGCCCACTGAAACGCACACACAGTGAGTTGTGCACACCCGTGAACTCCCACACACTAGTAATCAAGGTGATGTGTGATAGCAGTACTGACTCTACATCAGATAGAAACCGTTGCTATATATCTCCTCTTGTCAAACCAAAACTGAAACAGCTGCCGTTTACCAAAAGTGAGGCCACGAGAGAGAAGGCGATGAGTAGGTGTGTGAAGGCCATGATGTTTGTTGCTGTGCCTCTGATGTTTTTCTTCCTTTCTCCATCGTAGAACCCTTTGGTGGTGATGTGAGTGAAGCTGACCTCCAGAAGCACCTACCTCAGTGGACCTGCCATCCCAAACAGGCATCGCACCTTCGCAGCCTTCACAGGCAGGAAGAGCTAACAAAGGAAGGAAAGAACGAGGTTGAGGAAGCTGAGGAGAAAATTGATGTGGAGGCCATTGAGCAGGACACACCACCCAGCTCTCCAGATCAGCACTTGATGGACTCCAGTAAGACGTTTCCTGAGGACAGCACACACAAATTACATCCTAAGCTTGTTTCCCAGTCGTGCCCTGACCCAGACCTTCCACAGCATCCCCAAACCTATTACAGTCCCAGAGAAGACTTGACCCCATACCCTGCTCTGCCACACACCTACCACTTTTTGCCTCCTTTTGACCCTCATTATCCCCAAATCATTCTTAGCCCTTACACACCTTCCCTCCCTTCTATGCCGCCTCCGAGAGGACCATTCGACTACAGCAATGTTCTGACAAGTGAAGCATTGCCCTTTTCAGCAATGCCTCAGCCAAGCCTGCGCCCTGTAAATCTTCCTTACCCTGCCCTATATCCTCAAGAGCGGCCAGCAAATACGTCACCTCCACAGGGTGCCCCGGCCACCCCCGAACTCTCCCCCCTCATGAAGCAATCCCCAGCGTCTGACCATCCTTGTGAGGAAGCCATCAACCTCAGCATGGCGGCTACACCAAAGATCAACTCTCTGACATCATCTTCATCATCATCGTTGTCACCCCATGGTCCGGGGTACAAGTCGCTGCCATACCCACTAAAGAAACAGAATGGAAAGATCAAGTATGAATGCAATGTCTGCTTCAAGACCTTCGGTCAGCTGTCCAACTTGAAGGTGCGTGACAAATGTTTTTCTGCAGTGAGTCAAAGAAGTGTAAGCTTAATGAGGTTCTAGCTGGTTTTAATTAACATGTCTTTGTTTTCTTTTGCAGGTTCACTTGAGGGTGCACAATGGAGAGAGGCCATTTCATTGTCTGTTGTGTAAAAAGAGTTTCACCCAGCTGGCACACCTACAGAAACACCATCTTGTCCATACAGGAGAGAAACCCCATAAGTGTCAGGTGAGGCTGATTTAAAAAAAAAAAAAAAGAAAAAGAAAGAAAGAAAATATAATGAAAGTGACAGTGATAATTTGTAACTGAGTAATGAGAAATAGTTATAAAAGAATGTTTATGAATCTATAAGCAAGTGAGAGGAGTAGTGTGTGTGTGTCACATGATGACACATACCTGAGGCATTGTTAATCTGCAAGTACTTTCACCTAGTCCTGAAGCAACCCTTTAATAGAGCCATGACTTTGTTGTCCATTAATCCAAAAGGGCGTGACAGTGGCGTCAGCCTCAGACACACCCGCTAGGTGTATAGAAGCTCAGTGTAGATGAAATAAACATGTCTGAGGTGCCATAAAGAGGACACTGACATAAAGCTTTTGGTTTGGTGCTCCTGTTTCTGAGCTGTACGGCCTGGCTTGCATAATTGGTCTGGGTTAAATAACAAACAATAACAAACATGGTTTCTGTTGACTGTCCTACAGGTGTGCCAGAAGCGTTTTAGCAGTACCAGCAACCTGAAGACTCATCTGCGCCTACACTCAGGAGAGAAGCCCTACCAGTGCAAAGTATGTGGCACCAAATTCACACAATACATCCATCTGAAGCTGCATCGCCGCATGCACAGCTCGAGCGAGCAACCTCATTGCTGCCCGTTGTGTCACCGTGGCTTCCTCCATCACTTTTCTCTCAGGCTCCACCGTCGCTCGGGATGTTGCACCACCGGTCAACTGCCTGAAAGTCCTGAGCTGAGGTACGCTGCTGAGATACTTGAGCGATTCGATGTCAGCGCCGAGGCTGAAGCTCTCGCAGAGAATTCGTCAGAGACCGAAGTCCAAGCTGCTCTGGATAGGTGGCTGGAGCTGGATGATCAACCCAAACCCAGCCACTTCAAAGCTTCTCATCCTGACCTGTTGAAAACCTCGGGACCGATGCAATGGCAAGAGAGAGCCAGCGTTGTGCGATTCGGTGGGGAAGGAAGAGTATAATAAGAAAGAATATTTAAACCAGAAGGCCCAGAAGTTTTGTGAGTAACAGCCTAGGCTAAAAAATATACTGAGAAGATGACGAGTGATAATCCAAGGCAAGCTGCACCAAATACATAAACAGCATTTCCAAAGATAACCGCACTTGAGTCTTCTGAGAGCGAAGGCGATGAGTTATTTTCATGAACTTTTATTTTGTTTTGTTTAGAGTGTTTGTTAATTTATTACTCTCAGTACTATGTCTTTGACTTTGGAAGTGTGTAAATGCAATTTTTGTACACTGTTGTTTGTATTTTGTTTTTGCTGTTGTTTGGAAAATATTTTTTTTCTTCTCAGGAAATGTTGTTAATCAGGGTATGGAATTGTTAACAAAATATATCAGGGTTTTGTTGTGTGAATGTTTTCCGTGTACGCCGTTTCTCAGCACCCTCGCTGTAACTCGAGGTATAAGAAATTCTGCAAACAGTTATGCAATCTTTGGTTTGCAATCGCATAGATCTCACTTCTTTAAAGAGAAGTCAAACTTCCATCGTATTATTTATTATTTAGAGAAGTCCTTTTTGCATTCTGTATAATTCAGTTGTCTGACACCGGACTGAATTTTCAATGTACTTTCTTGAGCACAGCAGGAACTGAAGTTATTACTAAACTCAGGACAGATCAAGCGTAATTTATTACTGTATGCTTCTTTGTTTTAACTTATTTACCATTAGCACTGGAAAAAGCAGGATCTCGATCCATGTGCACGGTTACTGTTGCGTAGCGATAGGACAGGAGTTTGTTTACTGATTTTCTTGGTGTTTCATGCAGGATTTTTGTACAGTTCTGTTTACTCAGGTATTATTTTAATTGTTGATACTTTATATGTCAGAGTTTATTTTCACTGAAATTTTGCAATGTAGCATATTAAATATATTTCATCTCAAAATTCTGTGTCTGATGTTTATTCCTAGGAATTTTCTACTCTCTCTGTTTCTCAAAATATATTTTGTGTTCTATGACATGTATCATGGACTGTACTGTAGGGGGAACCATGGCCTATGGTACAAAATAAACATTTATCGGAACTTTTTAAAGGTCACTTGGAATTTACATCAAGAGGATTTGAAGTTTAAAGTGAAATATTTCATACCGACTTGCTGGATATACAACCAAATCTCAAAGTCTAATTTTATTGAATTGCTTATCAATATTACACTATAACACATGATTAGCTAATAATATTTTCCTGTCTCATGAAATAACTGCGCGGTAGACATATTAATCCCCTGGGCACGACAAACATTTAACAACCAGGGAAAGAAGTAGTACTCAGTAAACTATACATTATAAGAATGGGAATCACCAGCGAGCACACAATACGATATTATGATGAAACATAGGTGCAGATTCAATTTGTATTGTGATTCTTCAACTATCATGATTTTATAAACATTCTGTATCAATTGTTTAGATTTTGTTACAATTGTAACAAACTTTGCAAATACTTTACTATTACTAGATGGGATGCTTTACTCCCTGCCAATGTGTGAATAATTTAGAAAGCTCCACCTGTAGGATTATAATGAAATGGGGAAAAAAAAGCCTCAAATGCAAACATAAGTAAATATGATATAAAAATAAACATAATTTAAATTTTATAAAAATTTTATTTTGGAGTTAGTGTGGCGCTACATGAACTACCACACAGAAGAACAGCGATATGTAACGTGTGTTATAAGACCTCATGGCATCATAGCGCTGCAGAATTCTGCACTCTGATTGGTCAGAAGGTGTCGATTAATTCTCCGGAACAGTAGCAAATAGAAAGGGTTTACATCAATACAATTATTCGTTACTTTGTTATTGTTTCTATAGCAACAGATGATTCAAGTAATAATAAATGGATTTAAAATGTATGTGATTGTTGATGATTTTTACAAACGCTGCATTTGGCAGACGCCCTCATGCAAAGCGACTGGCCTTTCTATTTCTTTTATCATCTCATTACACACACAAACTACATGAGGGTTGAGGGCCTTTCCTAAGGGCCCAAAAGTACCAACTCAGTGATTTTTGGGTAGATTGAACCTATGGCCTTCCCATCAGCAGTCCAATACCTTAACCACTGAACTACCCCTGCCCCAGGATTCAGGAAGGAGTCTCCAGTGTGAGCGTTTTGTCACAGTCAGAGTTAAAGCTGCAGGTCAGAGGGGATTACAATGCTTTGTGGTTTCTCAGTCATATGACGATGTAAAGTTGAGCTCCCACTTATACCGCTTTGTCCTGTTTACAGGGTCACGGGGGGCCTGGAGTCTATCCCAGGAGACTTAGGGCACGAGGTGGGGTACACCCTGGACAGGGCGCCAATCCATCACAGGGCACACACACATACACACACTCACACACTACGGGCAATTTGGGAACGCCAGTTATCCTAATCTGCATGTCTTTGAACTATGGGAGGAAACCGGAGAATCTGGAGGAAACCCACCAAGCACAGGGAGAACATGCAAATGCCACACACACACACACACACACACACACACACACACACACACAGACCCCAAGGCAGAAATCAAACTCGGACCCTGGAAGGCGACAGTGATAACCACTACGCCACCGTGTCACCGAAAGTTGAGTTTTTCATCTTAATTAACATCAACAGAAAGAACAGAGGGATGCTGGCGAGGGCTGAAGATGTACAGCTGCTCTGAAATGCGGCAAGTAAGAAAAGGAACAAAGCTGTTTTAAAAACTATTCAACAGAACTTGGTGTTTGATGGTTTGGTGTTGGATGGCTGTGCTGTTGTGGCGAAATAATCAATTTCAGGCTGGTAACTGCAGTAGTCAGTGTTTTACTAGAACACCACACACACACACACACACACACACACACACACACACACACACACACACATGTATTACTGATTTAAAAACACCTGAGTCAAGATGACAACATGATTTGGTTCTTTTTACACGAAATCTGTGGCTTTCTCAAGATGATAAAACTATGGGCTGATTAGTGTGTGTGCGTGTGTGTGTGTGTGTGTGGGTGACAGTAAGTGAAGAAAAAAAGAGAGAGACAGAGAGAGAGAGCACTTACAGTAAGAAGTGTCTCATAGCCCTGGGGAGTGCAGCACTGATCGGTTTCCTCTCGACACATCCTCCCACACTGCCTACGCACTGAGGGAGAGCCCCACCACACACACCACTCACACACACACACACACCACACCACACCACACACACACACACACACATACAGTATAGATGTCTGTACACACCTCGGCAAAACTGTGTGTGACAGGGATGCCATGGTCGGTCTGTCTGTGTCAAACCACCAGGTTAACCAACGACTCTTCGACAGCTGTCTCTCTCTCTCTCTCTCTCTCTTTTTTTTTCTTTTGAGGATCGAAGCAGAAAAACAGAAACACTACAGTGTGTGTGAAAGACACCTTAGAAAGAGTGAAACTTGCCTTGCTGTAAATGACAAAAGGAGCATGTGTGTGTGTGTGTGTGTGTGTGTGTGTGTGTGTGTGTGTGTGCGAGTGTGTGCATCAGTGACTCACTCAGATTACTATCATTGTCTTCCTGCGTACTCTCGAATTTCAGCGTGTTCCATTAAGAGCTGAGAACACACTGGTTCTGTGAATCGCAGAACTTCACTTCCTAGTCAGAAGGAAAGAAAAGGTAAGCGCTTACGTGAAAGTATAATGTCATAACATCTGACATCATTTCGAACTAAACACTTCTTATTTTTTGGATGAGTAACTCGCGTGTTATTGCACACGATATGACCAGAAGTCAGACAGGAGTGTTTTTACTCGGTTGTGTCGTACAATAAATCACCGTTTAAGCTTTAAATTGTGAACCCAGTGATTTTACTTAAAACCCGATGAACATATACAGTGCCGTGAAAAAGTATTCACCCCTCCCTGTCTTTCTCACAAAGATTTTAATATTTCACAAAGATAATCTGAGTGCATACAAAATGCAGTTTTCATTTATTAAGGGAAAAAAGCTGTCCAACCCTGCCTGGCCTTGTGTGAAAAAGTAATTGCCCCATCGCTGTGGAAGAATTTTGGCCCACTCTTCTTTTCAGAATAATTTTAATTCTGATATTTTTGTGGGTTTAATCAGGCCATTATAATTATTTTTTCCATTTTACCATTCCATCATTGTCCTGCTGCATAACCCAAGGTCACAAACTGATAGTCAGACATTCTCCTTCAGGATTTTATGGTAGAGAGCAGAATTCATGGTTCCATCAATTATGGCAAGTCGTTCAGGTCCTGAAGCTGCAAAGCACCAAACCATCATACTACAACCACCATGTGTGACTGTTGACATGATGTTCATTTTTATCATGAACACTGACCTTAACTGAGGAGAGTGAGGCCTGTAGATCCTTACATCTTGTTCTGGGTTCTTTTATAAGCTCCTGGATGAGTTATCGTTGTGCTCTCGGAGTAATTTTGGTAGGCGGCCGCTTCTGAGAAGGTTTCAAGTTTTCTCCATCTGTGGATAATGTCTCTCACTGTGGTTCACTGGAGTCCCAAAGCCTTAGAAATGGCTCTGTAACCCTTTCCAGACTGATACATATCAATTACTTTGTTTCTCACCTATTCTTGAATTTATTTAGATCATGTTGCTTTTTGAGATCTTTCAGCACGCTTCACTTTGTAACACAGGTTCTATTAAAGCGATTTCTTGATTCAACAGGTCTGGCAGTAATCAGGCCTGGGTGTGGCAAGTGAAATTTAACTCCGCTTTCCAAAAATCAGTTCATTCATGATTTAGCAAGGGGGCATTTACTTTTTCAAATTCAGCCAGGCAGGTTTGGATAGCTTTTTTCCCTTAATAAATGTAATTGTCATTTAAAAACTGCCTTTTGTATTTACTTGTTTGATGATCTGAATCATTAAAGTGCGACAAATATGCAAAAATAAATAAATAAATAAACCTCACGGCACTGTACATCGAGAGATGTAATGCAATGCATATGATGGATCTGATGGATCTAGCACTAGACTTCTGTGGATGAAAAAACTGTGGGTTAAAGTGTCATGCACACTCAATCCGCGACCGGCACTAGGACCCGGAAGTAATGCGGTCGCGAACCAGGAAGTATAAGAGGAGTAAACAAACCACGGCACGTCGCTCAGTCATTGAGTTTGCCCATGTCGCCTCGGATCTTTTCGCCGAATCGTGAGTACTCACTTTCTTGGGTTTGCTTTCAGATTGAGTATGTGTTTATAGGATGCGGGTTAAATTGTGTTTATCCCTTGCTCCCCATTATCCTGCCTACTCGTGTTATTCCGTGTTTGGGTTTACCATCCACGCTACAAAGGGCTAACCGCTAAAGCTACGTCTTCTGGTCTACTCAGGTTAGTTCTTGACATAAAGAACTTAATGGTGGTGATGAGTGTGTCCTAGCAGAGCCTTTTAGCATAAGAGATACTACAAAACAATCTGGATTTTGGAACAAAGATAATTTTTTTTTTAACGTTTGGCCTCTTTACTGTACAGCACCTCACTGAATCTGAAATAAAACACTTACTGTAAGATGTGAGCAAAGTCAAGAGTTTCATCTTTACCCATTCAGGAATTACATATTTTTTCAAGGGACTGTGATGTTTAACTGTGTATGACTCAGTGTCCCAGGTGATAATGTTATGTCAAGTTAAACAATGCGCGGTCTCCTTAGTAATCACTTCTAAGTTGTTCTGGATCGCCTCTGAACCATCTGCATTCTGTTATTTATGGCTAAAAAGCTAACTAAATTCTAACACAAGGCTGAATCGCAAAACCCTCTCTGACCCCTGAACAAGTGATTGTTACATAGCACACTAGCTTTCCATTTAACACTATTTAGGCTTGACCCAGGCGGAATAAGTGGAAATAAAAAGTAAATCTGCTAAGTTTCTCAGGACTGTCCATCACCTCTAAGGTTTATTCTCTTCACCATTTGGCTACAGAATACCGCTAAGAATTTAAAACTACTTTCATCCATCTTAATTACACTAACTGTTACTCGCTAACTGTCAGTCGCCAGCTCTGCTAGTCAAAGTTAATTAGTTCCTTCAGGTACTACAGAAGAAGATGTGTATATAGTTAAATGAAGACACAAGTCATAATCTGGTGATAATAAAGGGTGTTTGTAGAACTGTTGTTCAAAAACAATATCACACTTAAGGTATTACTGTTGTACTAAATTTTAGCACGGCTGTGATATTCGGTACTCAGGCTGCGCCTTTCTGCCTATGACTTCACAGCCACGCTGATATTCAGTGATATTGCTTAATTATAGATGTTTGAAATGAATTGGACAGTAAACTTCAGTGCAAATTGAATTGAAAATCCCAATGCACAAAAATTTAATCGACATCTACCTCTGATAATGTTCATGTAACGTTAACACAGAGCAAATTGGCTTTTGGAAGCTAAACAGCGGCTGCATCCTGTGTACGCAATTAATTTTACTGATACATTTGTGAGTTTTAATCATAAGGTACAATTTATTACCATATAAAACCAGTATTTTCATGTGTTTTATAAAGTTTGACTATTTTATGACTCCTTTCTAATAAAGTAATCCTCCTGGGATATTTTCATGTTCAAAGTCCACCTATGTATCTTTATCTGCTATGCTAAAGCTGACAGAATGTTAAAGCTGCCGTGCATGCTTCCCCTTAATCGTCAGGCATGAATATGAAGCACTAACTCCAAGACACTTGCAAATTGTTTAAAAGTGTAAACAAATTTCAGACTGTCAACGAGCTGTCATCATCTGTGACGGATCTACCTTTGGCGCTGCCTCAGAACTGCATGCAGAGATGAAAGGCAAGTCTTATCCTGAAATCACTGCCATGGAAACGCAAACAAAAGTGCAACTTCCACTGAAACCAACTGACCTGCACGCGTGGTTAAATTCCAAAGACACAAACATTACAAAAATAACATTATAGATAAAGGGGGAAAATAATAAATCGTACACTAACAGTCAATAGTCTGAACACACCATCTATTTCCATGGTATTTATCTCTTTCTACACTGTAAAACAATACTGAAGGCATTTATCCAAAAATACACAATAATCACTTTTAAACAGTTGATATTGAGAAGTATATCTGCTTCTTCTGCTCTGTAAAGCTTCATAACGGCTCTAATCTGAGGTGCTGGTTGTTAATTGGTGATTTCTGAGGCTGGTGAC
>JAQMYL010000008.1:26937090-26956205 GCA_030014365.1 Clarias pachynema
GTAGAATGTAGAAAATAAATCACTAAACAAAAACAAAGAAATCTGCAAGTGTTCTAAAACTTTTGAACGGTAGTGTACGTTAAGGGTTCTTCAGTTAGACAGTGTCTCTTCAACACACATTATTCTAAATTAAAAGCTTTTCCAAAGGCTAAGAGCCCTTACCTATACAAAAAAAACAGAGTTGCCAAATATTATATGATTGATGAAATATTATATTTCAACAAAGTAGAAGCTTAGAGTATACATTGCCAAATTGTGTTATAATTGTTTTATTATATTGTCAAAAAAGTGCCCCCTTATCAATCACACCGGATGTGGTTGTTCCTCTCATTTCAGATTCATTCCCCTATGATTGTTGTTATACAGTAATGTGCTCCACGATTATCTTCTTTGAAGGCTTTCTACAAGATGTTGGAGTGTGACTGTGAGGATTTGTGTTGATTCACACATTCCACAAGAGCATTAATGAGCTCAGCTCATGCTGATGTCAGGATGTTGAGGAGACTCCAGTTCCAGTTCTTCCCAAAGCTGTTGGTTCAGTGGGGTTGGACTCAGTCAGGACTCGGTGCAGAAAAAAGCCAGACTTTCTTGTATTTGAATGTATTCTTGAGGAACAGTTCTCCAGGCTTCCTGAAGAACTTTTTTTGTCTCTCATTTTTGGCAAGTTATTGTCTCTCATGTTCTCTCCAGTCTCTGTACCTGAGTGTTTCAGAGGAATGTTTTTTATTTGTTAAGCCACACAGTGACCTATGAATCATTCAAACATTGAAATAAAATTCTAACTTAAGTCCTGACCCAGTGAGAAACAGGTGCAGATGATGTACAGATGATCAGGCCAGTGATTAGTTACTGCTGATGCTGAATGCTGAGGGGTTGCAACAGATGAGAGGGGAAATGAGGTCGCTGCTGAGGTTGTTATATACAGTAAAAAGCCCAATTTTAAATTGTATCTTTAGACACTTGGTAGCCTGTCACTGTAAAATATTACTACCTGCTTCTTTCATTTAATCTTCTTCTTACTCTTTTGGCTGCTTCCATTAGTGGTCACCACAGTGGACCATTTGTCCCCATCTAACTCTGTCTAACACATCTTCCCTTGTCACTCCAACCTCTTGCATGTCCTCCGTCACCGCATCCATAAACCTCCTTCAGGGCCTTCCTCTTCTCCTCCTGCCAGGCAGCTCCATCTCTAACGTTCTCCTCCCGATATATTCCTCATCTCCCCTACTGTCCAAACCATTTTAATCTGACCTCTATAACTTTTTCCCCAAACTGTCCTACCTGCACTGTTCCTCTAATATACTCATTCCTAATCTTGTCTATTCGTATCACCCCCCCAAGGCAAACCGCAGCATCTTCAGCTCTGCCACCTCCAGCCTTTTTGTCAGCGCCAACATCTCCAGACTGTACAACATTGCTAGTCTCACTACTGTCCTGTAAACTTTGCCTTTCATTCTTGCTGATACAAACGACTTCCATACCTCCTGGACCAACTGCCTTTCCACTCTTCATCCTTTAAATCCCTGCACTACCTGATTCACTACCTCTACCTCATCCAACCTTCTCTCGCTCTCATTTTCTTCATTCATCAGCTCTGCAGAATGCTCCCTCCACCTTCCCAAAACACTCTCTTTCCATCTGCATCTTCTATCACTCTGTAGCACATCCTTCCTCGCTCGGTCTCTACATCTGGCCAGTCGATATAAATCCTTTTCTCCTTCATTTGAGTTTAGCTTCTCATACAACTCGCTATCATACATGGCATCATCTTATACTCCTGTCTACTCTCCTCATCTCTCTTACTTGTACTGTACTATCTCAGTTTTCCTCTTCTTTACCTCAGAAATCATCCTGAAGACCACCAAGACCCCTGCAACCACCTTACGGTCTCTAATCTCCCTCAGATTGGATCTCCTACACAGTTTCCATCCTTTTTGTGAAATCTACAATGATCTGTCGTTCCACATTCCTCTCCTGGACCCCATACCCATCACCTCCTCATCACCTCTGTTCCCTTCTCTAACATGACCATTAAGGTCAGCTCCAATCACCAGTCTTTCTTCTTTGGGGACACTCACTACCACTTTCACATCACAGCCCATCTGTGTAGCGTGATGACATTTGTCATGACCCCTTCCACTTCCAGGTTCACACTCATCACTCAGCACATTTAATTTGATTTATTTTGATCTGAAGAAATGTCAATACTTCTGCACACAGTCCCAAAAGTCTAAATTCATTATACAGTACCAGTATTGAGCGGGTATACTGCGTACAGCGAGTGTGGAGGATGGTGTATAAATTACGGGCTCCTACAAGCGACCTGGTCACATTTCACACAAGTTTCCATCCACTGTGCTTTTTTAAAAACATTGTTTTGCCAAACTGAGTCACTGTAATTTGTCTTCATCTCAGTTTCACAAAAACTTTTCTATGATGAAAGATGTGTCTTTTTTTTTTGTCTGATGATTCAAGGACCTGTCACTCTGCATATTTATGAGCTCTGTCACTCAAACACAGACACACACACACGCACACACACCTTCAGACACACACACACCTACACACGCTGAAACTTTGACTCACTTTTCTGACTTTAAATCAGAAAGTCTGTACATTCCCTTATGCTGAAGTGGAAATACTGGAAATTTCTTAAATGGCCTTTATTGTGTGTTTTTCCTTCCATGCAGGTGTGTGTTGTGTGTGTGTGTGTGTGTGAATTAACAAATGTCTATGCACAGTTAGGTGTATAAATATGTATAGTACATTTGCTAATGTTCAGTTTAGCAAACGTCAGTTAGTTAAGTAAATATTTATAGTTATTCCCAAACCTGCAAACATAATCACTAAACACATCATCTGTAAAAAAAAAAAAAAAAAAAAAAAAAAAAAAAAAGTCTGTTTACTCCGTATGCAAATCATCTTTCCTAAATGTTCTGCATCGCGAAGTGCAAAATTCCCTTTTTTATTTTCTTTCCTTTATACCTGCTAATTGAAACACATGAACGCTTTGTCCAAACATGCACAGTGTGACTTAATGTGCTGTACAGTGTGACACGGGATTGGTCGCTAGAGGTGTGTGTGATGAGGTTAAGCTAACAAAAACCCTGAAACTTAATCCTGAAAAGATAACTACTGTAACCTGGCTGGCTTGCTGTCTAGATTAGATTTATTGCTCTGAGTAACGCAGCTGAAATGGTGGCGAGCTGGTTGATTGTCTTCAGTAAAAACAAAAAGCCACTATGTGCTGGTGAACGTTCCAACATACCGTAAAAACATTGATACTTTTAATTGGAGCATTTTTAGTGAAATAGTAGAAGTAGTTCAGCATACTGTAAATCTCCATAGAGGAAATGAATTCATACAGCACTCCTAATATTCAGGTGAATCTACTTTATCAGGTTTCACCTTTAACATAGCAGCTTTAGTTGGGCATCAACAACCTTCAGCTTAAAGTTCATCTGCCTTTTCAAGTGCACACCTAATCCTGATGGGTTGAAGTTCTGCTGAAGAATTTTAAGATTCTGCACCGAATAATATGCTACCACCACCATGTTTAACAGCTTCTACAAAGCTTTTGGAGTTTAAGTCCTGTGCTTCACCAAACACACTTCTAGTCCAAACATTCCTCCAGATGTGCTCAGCTTAGTAGAGCTTGAAGCTTGGTTTGGAGCAAGGGTTTCTTACTTTCACTCCAGGTTGATGTAAAACTGTCTTGACTGGAAACAGTGACACTGGTGTTTCAGTAGCTTCCAGTCCATGGCACAACTGTGCCTTGGTGGTTCCTGGGTTGTTCCTAACATCAGCTGAGATGACACAGCTTGGGTCTTTTTCCAGACTTTAGCAAAATGGTTCCACCTCACAATAACTTGTACTTAAGTACAGTAGTTTGAACTGATCTTGGAGTCTGATGCGGAAGTTGAGCACCCAGTTTAAAAACATCCTTGAGAGCTCAATATTGCCACCATATGCAAACTTCTACACTGCTAATCGCATACTGTATGAGAACAAAGTTGAGTGTGTACCACAACATATAAAAAACTAATTTTCACTCTAAGGCATTAGCTGATAATCCAAAAGAACGCATGCAAACCATGAGCCTGAATAACTGTTCTGGAGATGAATTATATCTCTAGAAATGGTAAGGAGAACCTGGGCTGGAGTTCTGGAGCCATGCCCAGAAGATTAGGAGTTGTTGAACAGACATCTCTGTTGGAGAACCTTATCACTAGTGGGAAAAAAACATGATGATGTGAATTTATAACAAGTTCATCTACTGTAGGAAACATGAGAAGCTTCAGGCATGTTTAGTCACTTAACTAAAGTCAGTTCCTAGGTAGATCCTCAGCAGATCTTCAGGACTAGAATTCCTATTTTCTCCCTGAAGCTGCTCCACTTCCTGCCTGTTGGTACGTGTCTGTAATGCTTCAGCATTCCAGACCCTAAACGCTCAAAATCTGATCACAGATTCTTAACAGGTTCTTCTTTGAATATCCTTGTGATCTCTAGTGAACATGTTAACTACTTTGGTTCATGGACTCTTGTGTTTTTCAGAGTGGAGTCTCCTGAGCCTGCGTCCACAGAAGAGCTCAGTGGAGGAGACTGGAATGCTGCGTCTATTTACGCCACTGTGCCCAGGTCAAAGGTCAGTAGACGGCCTTTTGAGGTCTCGTGCTAAACGATTAACATACCCATAGACCAGCGTTGGCCCTGTGGAGTCACTGGTCCCTACAGCTGGAATATTCTAGAACCCTTGAGTTCTTCAGCTGTCTTTCAAATAAGAACAATTTTCTTTATACTTGTTATTGTTATAATTGTTGTCTTTTGAGCTTTTGTACTTTCATTTCTCACCTTTTGTTTCTTGGTTGTTGCTCTGTTGTTACCTTCCTATACAATTATATTTCTTGTAATTTTCTCATTCAATTCTCTTCCATGAAGCATTATACTAGTTACGGGTGTAAAAAGTGTACTGGAAAAAAACAATTATTTTATGTCTTCAGTAAAGGAATAAATAAATTACAGGTATAAAAATAAGGAACATAAAGATCTGCTTGAACATTGCATTCAGATTGTATATATAAAAGATTCAACCATAAACCATCTTGTGTGTGTTTGTGCAGCAGACCGACAGAGGGCATTGTTGATCCACTGTTGATCCACGAGTCTGTTTAGCTCATTCATGTGCTTGAACTTTGTGAACTTTGAAACTTATTAATATTTAACAGTAAAAAAAAGGTAGTGAAAGCAGCATGAAGGGAAAACAATGATAAAACTTAAAAATACAGTAAAAGCATGTGAGTGCACCATGGCATCATAAATAAATAAATGCCCATCTGCCCGTCCCTGGCACACCCCACTATTTCTTTTTATAAGTTTTTTATCTTTATTTCGTCAGCTTTACTAATTTTATCATTAAATGTGAACAAGTAAATTTCATGTACATCAAAAATCTAGAACCCATAAAGGCTCTTTTTTTCAAAAAGAGTTCTTTATAAATAGAAGTTCATGTTTGGAAGTTAAAGCCAACTCCTCTCAGATGTCCATTTCGAGACTTTTAAAGAAAAAAAAAAACATTTGCTTAATAAACATTGAAGACTTAATGCTTCTTTGGTTTGTCCTTCTGGGTGAACATTTAAATGTTCCACATGGAACCCAAACACCATTTCTTCAACAACGCTTGTTTATACTTGTACAAAAATGTAGAATTTTGAAAATTGTGAAGCGTTAATGGTTCTTTCCGTTATCCTTTGGAGGAGGTTTCTGTGTGAAGCTCTACAACACAGAGCTTCACCATGTCGGTGTCTTGATGATCTTTTGGTCGTCGCTTAAGTGGAACCAGACAGTTCCTGTGCAGAACCCCTACACCTGGCTGCTGCTTCCCTTTCAGAAGATTCCAAGCTGAACATTTGGATCAGATGGAATGTAATCATTAATTAAACCTTATTTTTTCTACTTTTTAAAAATGAAGCCTAAAGAATTGCAGAACCCAGAACCTGCCAGATATTTAAAGTGTAGTGTTTGAGAAGTTTTCCTCATCAGGTCATGCTTTGTTTGGTCTGATGTGTTCGAGGTGAGTAATTTACACGATGAATTAAGTGAGCTGTCCTGGATCGTTTCATAATCACATAATTATGTGATTATATCTAATGATGAACTAACAGCAGTCTCCGAGTACAATGTATGGCATGCAGTGTATGTGTGTGTGTGTGTGTGTGTGTGTGTGTGTGTGTGTGTGTGTGTGTGTGTGCGTGTGTGTGTGAGTGAGTGCGCGTGTCATGCTGCTTCACTGGAGATGAATAACGAGTGCTGAAAGGCGGGAACGGCGTCCGTTCACAGCAGGTTGTTCATGTCAAAATTACAAGCTGTGAATTGTGTCTGCTTTGATGGAACTCTTTATAAACTTGAACTTGTCACTGTGTGTGTGTGTGTGTGTGTGTTTTATCCTGTACTGTGCTAAAACGAGCGAGTGCGTTCTCCACATCAGCGTTTGGTCTGTTGAGGTTCTTACAGCGTTCAGAAATCCTGGACAGAAAAAAGCGCTCATGCGTCTCTTAAGTGTTGTAGCGTTATCTCTCTGTTTAATTATCATTATGAAATATTACAGTGAAGTGAATCATGGCTCCCAAACGCAGCGCAGCCAGCGCTAGTGACAGCAGAAGCAAGATGTGAAGGAAAGATGTGGATTTGCACATGAAAGAAAAGTTTATTAAACAGCCTGAAGGCGAAGCATCAGTGAATGAGAGCGTTCACGATTTAGGGGCGTCACCCTCGTACCACGCAGCTCCAGCACGGGAATAAATAAATTACAGTTACAAAAATAATGGACATAAAAATCTGCTTGAACATCCCATTCTGTGCTAAATACATGAAAATAACATGGAGCTGAGACCAGGGCTGGAGTTCTGCTCAGGGCATCGGCTTCAGAGGTGGGTAGAGGAGCCAAAAAATGTACTTAAGAAAGAGTGGCTGTACTTCAAAATAATATTACTCAAGTAGAAGTAAAAAGTATTCGGTAAAAAGATACTCCATCGGCTGCATGTGTAGAATAAATGGTAGGTAAAGTAACGAGTCGAGTGGAGCCGAATGTAGCGGAGTAAGAGTAGCGTTTCTTCTTCACAAATCTACTCAAGTAAAAGTAAAAAGTACGGTGCAGTAAAACTACTCATAGAAGTACATTTACTTCAAATAGTTACTCAAGTAAATGTAACGTAGTAAATGTGACTCATTACTACACACTTCTGATTGGCTTAGTGGCTGAAAAAAAGTAGGAAGCGCATTTTAAGAATGCAGTGAAGGAGATCTGCAGCGCTGTGATGAGGCTCACTCTTATCCCAATGTCACTCAATTATTGTTGGTCTAACATCGTTTTATTAAAATAGTTCTAACTTTAAATACCAGTCATGTCCTAATGTTTGTAACATTGCCAAATTAACAGCGTAACAACATTCTAACAACTGAACATTCCTGATGGGATAGAACCCATAACATGATTAAACAAGCTTTTTTCCTGTGTATTAATTTCACTTTCCATCACTGGAAGGAATTCTTTCTGTGACTCTCCATACAGTATGAAAATATGACAAAAAAGAATGACAGCAATTAAAATGTAAATGACATCGTTCATTAGAATCCTGTTGAGCTGGCGAGCAGCATCAGCGCCGTCCTGATCATCTGACACTGTGCAGAATGACTTAAATTTAAATCACACTCATTAAATTATCGCTTATTTAAATATTGTGGTTTAAATTTAAGTCGACGTTACTGCATGTTACTGATGCTGCTCAGCGGCTCGATGGGGTTCGAGCCCTTCTATTGATCAAAACACCTGAATTCAATATTGTAATATTTAATAATTCATTTCAGTAGACATACTGTAAGTTCATGCAGTAGTGAATTGTGTGATAGATGAGATTCAATGTAAAATATGTAATAAGTTACATTATGTGGACAAAAGTCCAAACCTGTTAATTATTGAATTCAGGTGTTTCAGTCAGACCCCTATCCCCAGTGAAGGACAATCTGAATGCTTCAGTATACCAAGACATATTGGACAATGCCATGCTTCACTAAACTAGGTGAAGGCCCTTTTCTATTCCACCATGACTCCGCCCAGTCCACAAAACTAGGACTATAAAGACATGGTTTGATGAGTTCAGTGTGGAAGAACTCGACCGGCCCGAACACAAAGCCCTGACCTCAACCCCATCGAGCACCTTTGTGACGAACTGGAACGGGGAATGTGAGCCAGACCTTGTCATCCAACCTCAGTGCCTGACCTCATAAAGACATGAATTCCCACAGAATTGTGGACGGCCTTCCAAGAAGAGTGGAAGCTGTTATAGCTGCAGAAGGAGGACCGACTCCATACTGAAGTGTGTGTGAGTTTGGATACAATGACATTGCAGGTTTGGACAAATACTTTTGTCCATAGAGATCACCTCATGAATGCTTTTTTTTTCATGATCACTCAGAAATTTGCATAATCAGGTTTTTGATTATTATCTCTGACATGACGCGCAGGTCTGTACGACTAGCGCACGTTAATTTAGAGCAGGTTACAGAACAGAGGAAACGTTAAACCTTGTGTGATCTGTGTTTGGGTCCATAAACTCATCGGTGGTCTGCTTGTTTTATTCCGGTCCACATGGAGATCTCTGTGATTTAGAGATTTGTTCTGATGTTACTATGTAACTATTGTCTCTATGTTATTTGTCGTTTTCAACAGGGGAATTAAGAGAAAATGTTTCTAATAATCTATAAAACGATGGATCCTTTAAGACGACTCTCATTCATAAATAAATTAAATGCTCTAGCGAACATGATTTCATTTGTTAGAGGAAGATAATGTAACAAGAAAAATCACAATATTTTCAAGCAAAGTGCGAGCTCTGATTTGATTTCTATTTATGATACATAACGAAATGTAAAATCTGATTACAATTTTAATTCTGTAATATTATTATTTAATGCCTATTTTAATCAATAAATGTTTTCCACCAGTTTTAATGACTATTGTTTAAGATGTTATTTAGAAAGGAGAAACATTGTATACAATATTTTTATCCTTAGTGTACATTTTTGTTTTAAATTAAAACACTGCAAAAAAAACAATTGTAAACAATTGTGGAATTACTAAAATTATTAGTAAAAATTTAAATAAGGATAATTGAATTATTAATTTAAAAAAAAAGCTTGATGTTGTTTGTTATAGAAAAAAGGGAAAGAAGTGTAAAGTGTAAGTCCTCTGCCTGAAGATGTGGGAGAGCTACACACAGCTCCATAAATAATTCCCTACACTGGTTCCCTGGGTTACTGACCATCAGCACCATCAGTCTGAAGCACTGATGTGATTTTTATTTTAAACCAAGTCCTTAATGTAAAGCTAGGTGTTTAGACATGGTTCTGAGTCTCAGCTGTTTGAACATCTAGAGGAAGCTCAATGCACCACCAAGGTGCCAGAACAGAACCCTGAGAGGTGGAGGGAGCATTCGAGCAGTGATTCAAACATCTGGGAGAATAAACACTGTTTTAAATAGGATTTAAAAACATCTACTCTACTTTACACTGATGCATATTTACTGTATATTGTCTCTCTGGGAACGGGAACACATAACTCCTGTCTTGCCGTTCTCACACTGGCTCCCTGTCCAGTTCAGGGTCAAGTTTAAAGTATTGTTACAGTACTGGCCTACGACGCCCTGAATGATTTAGCACCTCAATATATTTCTGACCTTTTAAAGCCATATAGTCCAGCACGGTCTCTCTGGTCTGGTGAGCAGCTTTTACTCACAGCTCCTAAATCTAGCCTGAAGAGTCAGAGTGATCGCGCCTTTTCAATAACAGCCCCTAAACTTTGGACTGAGCCGCCCCTGTACATCAGACACACCCGACTAAATCTCACCTCAAGACCTTTTTATACACTTTGACATTTAATACAGAGTGATGAGGTATTCTTCTCCTTGTTTTTATTTTATTTTTATTATTTATTTATTGTTTTCCTGTTTTATTTGCTTATTTTATACAATGAGGGTGAACTTTTTATTGTTGTATATTGTTTTATTTGGATTTGATTTATCTCTCTCTCTGTCTCTCTCTCTCTGTCTCTCTCTCTCTCTCTACAGAAGGGACTGTTCTCCCGTTCTGAGACTGACCTCCATAAACCCAAGCGCTTTGCCACGATTTCTTTTCCCTGGAAGAAAAAAAAGAAGAACAGAAATCTCTCTCTGAGCTCCTCGAGTATCAATGTGGCATCAGGGGTCAAAGGTCATTCAGAGAGGGATTCAGAGAATGAAGATAAGATGGAACAAACTTCCCTATTGCAACAAGTGCATTCAGAGGTAGCTGAGATTGAATTAGTGGACAATGACGCTGAAAGCACTCAAAACGAAGATCCAAACGAGGCAGAATTTAGGCTAGCTAACACCCAGCACATGTCAGTTCCCTACATCGACAACTCATTTTCCGACAGTGATGGTTACTGTACTCCGCCAGAAAGCCCCGGTTTGGGTTCTTCTTATCCACATACCGTCAACAACACGGAAATGTTACATTCAAATAGCAAATCCTGCAACATTAATTCAGAACAATTACCTAACACCACCAGACATGACACTGTTGATGAAGATGAGTTCTCTCACACGAGTTCCTCGCAGTCACCTGCCAGAATGTTTAAAGGCCACCTCACACCAATCATTCCCACTCCCACCAGCACTGTGGCTTCTTCCATCAACAGCACACACATAACCGGACACCATGTGGAAATGAGCACCAGCGCTGATAGCATGGATCACTCTCTCGCACTTCATCAAAAGGACGTGGCTGAAAATGCTCCACACTGCATCCTATCACCTGACTTCACCTCTCACACGGATGTATTTGGGAAATTCGAGGAGGAAAACGCTAACCTGGCTCTGGGCTATCCTGAACAAAGCTCCAGTCAGCTCAGTGAAATCATTGACTTGAAAAAGAGACCTTCAGATGACAAAGACGTATCACTTTACGAGCCTGAGATAGGATTCCACAGAAACCATTCACATGTAATTGATGACCCCAGTCAAGACAATGATACCTTTAGGAAGAATGAGAAGATCATGGCTCGTATTCCAGGGCCAGATTGCTTTTCATCCATCTCATGTGAAGTTCCTGAAGATTCCTGCTCTGATGATCCAAAGATCAACTACTCCTCAACTGAAATCCACAGCATCTCCTTTGGTGAAAATGATCAAAATCCAGCTTCAGTAGATGTTCCTCTAGTTTGCCCTGAGGCAGACTTCTCACCTCTATCGACAAGAAGAATCATATCTGATCCTCACCCTGCAACCTTTGACCTCTTAAGTTCCTCATTTACTAGTGGCTTTAATCACAGCAATAATTTGTCAGATCCACCCTCTGAACCTGACCATCCAAAGCAAGAAAAAGAACCTCAAGAACCATCGACCTCCACCAGCCTGTTGTTTGATACATTTAACAAATCCTTGTCTCCTGAAAGCATCTCCACTCGCACTGACAACTTAACAATGGATTATTATATTTCTGACCTTTCTCTGCACTCTAGGTCTGAAATTCATGAATCAGAAAAGTGCGAAGTAGGAAATAATTTGAAGGCAGGTAAATATGATGAAGAAGGAACTGATGAAATTGCAGCTGAAGGATTTGCCAGTAGATCTCCAGTGTTTGAGATGTGTTATTTATCGGAACAGAAGGAACCTCAATGTTTTACAGGCAATAATGAGACCATGGCAGATGGAAATGATTTTTACACCATTAAGTCAGACAACATTAACTGGAATGAATCATATAGCAGAAAATATTCACAAGATGATGGAAATGCAGTGATGTTGGATACAGAAGAAAGCTTTACACGCCACAAGGAAAGTGACACCAAGATAAATCCAAATGTGTTTCAAAGCGAGGACATGCTTGGATTGATGACCTTCACTGCAAAAATAAAGGATAATGTTGAAGAAAAGATATTTGGTCAGGAACAAGTGTTTCTCAGGGATGAAGAGAATAGACAAGGACCATTAGCAGGAGAAAGTGAGGCACCATCAAGTGAAACCAACCAGCAGCTTGATTATCTGCCTATTATAAAACCAGACACACCAGTTCTACAAGTGTATATGTCTGAGGAATGTGTCACTGCCCCTCCCTGTAGTCTGCATGGCGAAGTGTCAGTCACAGACTGCAAGACGGAAACACACCCGAGCGTGGAGGCAGGGTCAGGTCACTCCCAGGAGTCTCTCCGAGGAGGATCTCCGATACCACCACAGTGGGAGGACTCGACAGGGGGTGGAGTAAACGTCAATGTTGTTAAACTCCATGTGGATAGAGACGACATCACTACACCTGAGCCAGAGAAACCACCTGTCTCAGATTACCGAGTACCAAGACTAGATTCTGCTGAGCCACGAGGACTAGCAGAGACCAGGGACACTTTCCAAAATATTCAAGAGCAACAACACAGTGCTGATCAAGAGCACCAAGACACTGTGGGGAATCCCATCCTCCAGGCAGAGACCCCAATTAGTAGCAGTAGAGATACCTGTGGAATCTTCACTGAAAGAAGCAGTCCCCCGGGGGGAGTCGTTATTCGCATCAGAGAGTTTGAGGACAGAGAGGAAGAACATCAAGAATCAAAAAGGGAGAGGACGCTCTCGAACCATCAGCCTGCACCAAGATACACATCACTTGACTGGTAGGTGTGCTTTTACTTTTTTATTTATTTTTTATTATTTTTTTTTTTTGGTAGGAATCATGGTCTTAAGTTTGAGATGTTGGAGAGCTTGATGGTTTCTGCCCTAAAGTGATGCATTCCCTAGAAATTAATATTTTCATTCAGAAGCTTGTGATTCCTGTCTATTGCCTCCCTCCCTCGGTCCCTCCCTCCCTCCCGCCCGCCCTCCTCCCTCACTCTCTCCCTCCTTTCCTCACTCCATTTCTTACCTTTTTAACCCCGTCACACTCTCTGAACCTCTTACCTTTCATGACATCTTTTTTTATCTCAGACTCTCAGCATTCTTTAGAAATTCTTTGGCTTTGCTCTTTTAGGTAACTGACATTAGATCTGATTTCTTCACATTTAATTCAGAAATAACAACTCTAGAGCTGGTTCTCATTACGAAACACTGCTCAGCTTGTTTTGGGTGGAGCACACACCTGATCGCATCTCCGCCCCACCCTCCAATAACAGCTTCGTATCTCTAAAGCCAGGTTTATGTTTCTCTAAAAAAAAGGGAGAGGCAGAGATGTAGAACGAATAATATTAGACCATCGGTACAAAGTGTAACTGATAACCAATGCTGGAGGTGTGTCTCACGCTCGTGCAAATTCCTGACCTATTTGAGGTTTTCCACAAATGCTGTGCATCTTTAAAATGATTGAGCTCATTGTCCGTCCATCTCCCTGCAGAGAATCTGTAGATTAGAGGAGGTGGCATTGCTCGACTATCAGCTGCATCACATACACGTGTGAATGCTTCTTTTGCAATGTTTCATCTAATCTGTAAAACGCCACACCTCATTCCAAACTCATTTCACTTTGTCTTTGTGACCTGTGACCAGGCTGCCTCCATGTACAGTACTACAGGAATGCATGTCTTCTGAATCATAATCGGTTTATGTTTAGGCATCACCAGTGGCACCATGTACAAGTACTAATACTACTACTGTACAAGTACAACACACAGCCACAGTCTTTAGCAATTGTGTAAATTCTGTGTAAATTGGATCTGATGCTATAAAACAACAAATTGTCCTGAACCATTCCTCAGTCCAATCATGTGGCCCTGAGTGTTGAGGTTCCTTCAGATCCTCGCTCACACACAGTAAAATCTCCAGTTTGGATTTAACACTTTCAGAGTTCATTCATGTCCAACTGGACCCATATAAACACTGTATAAACACTGTATAAACACTGTATAAACACTGTATAAACACCATAGGCTGTTCATTTAACCCTCTGGGCGTTAATTAAAACACTGGAAATGTTGCTGTGCAACTCATGTTCCAACCTGCAATTAGAGAAATAAATACACAGTATAAAAAAGTTAATAAAGTTAATGAGAGTATAAAAGCTCTCATTAACTTTGTGTAAAGAAATTCTGAATTCAAAAACAGCTTGGAGCAGCATGTTGGCTTGGCGGTGTGTGGATGTCCGCTCTCACCTCCGGTCTGTTGGCATCTTCTCCTCTGCATACTTCAGTTTCCTCACACATTCCAAAAACATGGCAATAGCCTCCCGGACACCTGCTACCCTACACAGTATAAGTGGTATAAAGAATTTATGGAAGAAATTAGCAAAGATTATTGTCGTACTGTAGCTGTACTCACTCGCTAGCCTGAACAGATACAGTATATACGGCTCCTGATGTTTATCATCATACAGTAACAACAACACAAAATATGCAAAGACCAGACACATTACAAGAGTAGTGATTATTTCAGACTCTTTCCTCTGGACCCCTTGTGTTGTTTCACGTTTCACAATGAAGACAAGATCTTCGATGCTTTGACACGTGAACTAAGTCTACAATCCTAGCATGCTTTCATAATGTTCTTCTTTCAAACCTGCCACACCTCACGTGGGTTTGATTTGTTACACGACAGGTTTCTCGTGCCGTTTGTGTGATGTGGACTGATCTTTAGTAATCTGGGTTAAACCTGATCACATTCCTGTATATTGTCAGAAAGTGTATTCCAGTCATTCCAAGCAAAAACAATAGAAGTGGGTGTTTATCAGTATCTGGGACAAGATGTCATGTCAAGCTGGATGTCATCGATAGCTGGACAGTGTCAGGCTGATGAATTGTCTTGTGTTCTGATTAGTTGATTAATTCTGCAACTATAACAGCAGCAGTGACAGTAGTGCAGGTTTATATTCATTCACTTATCGTTTTTTTCTTTTTTTTCTTAATTCACTTATCGTCTTATGTTTTTTTGTTTGTTTGTTTGTTTGTTTGTTTGTTTGTTTGTTTTGTTAATTTTAAACCATGCCACCATGATTACTTCACTATAACAGCACCACACCAAGGGTTTTATTTCATTACATAAACACGACTGATACTAACGTACTTGTTTTGGGAAATGCCAAGACAGATTTCACAGAAAGCTTCGATACGTCATTCATATTACATGATACGCTGACGTGATGTTTACACTACAAACACTAAAAATAGTTCATCATTTTATTTAATAAAAGAGGATTTTTTTTGTGGTTAAGTGTAGAACTAGTTCTTCCTTCCGGTGTAAGTGTAGTGATATTTAGCCGCGATTACAGCATGACCCGTCAGTTATCCTGAAATGCGAGTGAATCTGTAAACGGAGATGATGGTTTGTTAATGACTTCTTTCTACCTGGACCAGAAATCATGCTGGTGCTTGTGTTTGGTTGTTTTTTTTTTCTCCATACCGATCAGACCTGTTTTAAATTAACACCCGTAAACATGTTTCCTCATAGTTCCAAAACATTATTCAATTATAATCTAATCAAATCTTATTATATACTTTTTTGTCTGTATTCCTAGTAATGTCAGTGTACTTAAATTTAAATCCTTTATGTATAATAATGACGTACATACTCACATGGTTCATAAGAAAATGACCAATAAGAAGGACTTTTAGCCTAAAACCTGGGGGTTCACAAACTTTTTTATGAGAAATCACCCCAATTGGACTTTTCCATATCACGTGTTCACACTGATAAATCTAATTCATTATGTTTGTAAATGTATGTATTGTTTTATGAGTGTGTAAAATAAACAAATAAAAAGGAAGGACATTGTGTAAGATACAACACGACCACATGGGGTCATGATCCCTTAGTCTAAAACTTTGGCTTTAGCATAAACTGAGATGTTAAACTTTTGCCAAGGAACTCTAAAGACTAGAAACACAGTGAAGATTTATTCAGATTTCTAATGTTTATTATTCAATCTGATTGAATGAGAGTCGTTCAACAAGTGGTGATAATAGACAGTAACAGCACTGAGATGTAACTGTAGCAAAATAACTGGTTAAATAAAGAAACAAATGATAATTTCTTGATAATAAATGGTGTTTGTGGAACTGTTGTATAAACTCAAAGTGATGTCGATACTGCTATTTAGGTTTAATTAGCATTAATAATATCTAATAATTAGAGCTGTGTGATTTAAATGACTCTGCAATTTAATTAATATTTTATTGATTGCTTCTGATTGGTTCAAAGATCCTCTGCCAGCCTATAGCAGGATTTGGGTTTGAAATTACAATCTTTCTTGTCAAACAGAACCATTACCATCTGTCTCATCACCGATTCTGAACTTTTCCACATTCCATAATGCTACAGTGGATTTGCAGTAACTGGGAGATCAGGACTCTTGATAGAATAAATCCTATAATAATAAAAATTAAAAATTAAATAAATGAAAAAAGGAGTAAAACTCGTTCAGTAAGTTCTGAAAAATAATTTAGAAAGTAACAATATTCTGAAGCATGGTGGCGGTAGCATCATCTTATCTACACTTGTTCTCTCGGTTACTCTGACTAATCCCCACTGACAAAATCAATTTAATTTTTTAAAATAATGACTCTCAGTGGAATATTCAGAGTTTTATACAGTGAGACCCTCACTGATACTTTTTTCAAAAGGAATTGTTTTGCTACGTAGCTCATTAGCCTTCATGATGCTAAAACAATAAGCAATAACAAGAACTTTTAAAATTTAGTGCATTAATATTACTAGTATATTAATAGTAATATAACAGTAGTAATGTTAATAGTAAAATATACTAATAATAATAACATTATATAATATAAACACTCTAATGTTTAATATATTTATGCTAAGTCTCCTGACCAAGTTTCTCACAACAGGCTACCACATAGCAGCTCTTGCGTGATGTTTCTGTGTCAACTATTTTCATATAGTGTGGCTTGCATAAGTATTCACCCCCTTGAGATTGTTGGTCTCAGCGACGGAACCAAAAGGCTGAAGCTACAGTGGGTCAGCATGCTACCACCACCACGCTTCACAGTGAGGATGCGGCTGTTTCAGGCACAGATTTAGCATGTTTAATTTGTCTATTTTTGAAAGCTATTGTGGCCACACAGTCTCTTAAACACAGTGGGTTATTCTGTGTAGATTCCTGATACATTTAATTCCAAAAGAGTTCAAGGTTGTGTCTGAACAAAACATAGAAGAGTTAAAGGAAGAGAATACTTATGTAAGAAACTTTATAGCAATGAGCATGTTTTTTTTTTTATTGCTGTTAAATTATAATACACACCCTGATTTCAAAACTCAGCTGCAGATCACCAGGACATGACATTCATTCATCCAGAATTGCAGTTCACAGAATTGCAGTTACTCTGAGCTGAAAGGTCACACATGCATTTCTCGAGGAATGATCTCGCATTTCATTGAGTAGTTTATGTTCAGTAGTAAATGTTTAATATTTTATAAGCACTGAATAGTTTATAGCAATCGTTTAACAAATGCAAAAGCTGTCTGGATCAGGGTTCAGAGATGGAGTGATATAATATTGTGATACACTGCGTCCTACACGGAGATGTCAGGGCTATCGCTATTTCTTTCCTTCTTTTATGATTATTTTCCTCATTTTGTTTATATGTAAGAATTAAGCAAAGTAAGAGCTGTCAACTTCTTTAAACTGTGTACAGAGCTGCTATTATTATTGTTATTATTGTTAATATTATTATTATTATTTCTCCATATTTTTCATTGGTTTTGAGAGACAATTTAGAATAAATACATCGAAATCAGTATATCCAGTAACTCCAACACTACATCTTGACGTCATTTGATGCTTATTTTAGTGGAGTGAGAACAATTTAAAGAAAACAAATACAATATGCAAACATGAACAAGAAGACAAGACTTTGGCTAGGAACCACGGCTGAGGCTAATGCTAATGCATTGGTTACATGAACAGAGGCGACGATAACAGTAGCAACAACAGACACGAGCCCAAGACCAAAGCCAAACACATGACATGTCAATGCTTATTTATGATTATGATATGGACGTGCTAATCAAGCATGACCGGTAAATATTGTATACAATGAATGTGATGGAGAGGTGTCTTAAACACAAAGAACAAGAAAACAATATTGAAAACAATACAGGCCTTCATTTTATTAAAACTAATTTTCAGGATTCAGATAAGAGGTTTATATATAAGCATCCTGTCTTATTTTGTTCTATTTGTCTAAGTTTTTTTTACATTTCTTAAAAGAAAAAGAAACAAAAATTACCAGATAAAAATCCTTCTTAAAGAAATTGCATTTTCAAGTTGTGTGTGAGGTGTGTATGAGAGATTGTAAGAGATTTTTTGTTCTTGAGAATTGTGTAAATGAGAAAACAAGGAGGAACAATGTCACCCCGGTTTCATAATTATAACACAGTTTTATTTATGTATGTATTTATTTAAGTATTTAATGCCATAAACAGACCGATGACAGCAGGAAGACAACTCTGACTTGTCAGTGTTGGAAAAGCTCGTGCGTTTGTTTGTCCAACAAGGAATTCATGAAATGTTTCCGTTTGCTGTTCTAAAACTGGTCAGGCAAGCGGAGTGCCCACATGGTGTGTGTGTGTGTGTGTGTGTGTGTGTAAGGGTGAGTGAGGGTGAGAGAGAATGTCCTCTTTATCTCGAGTGTAATCTAAGAAAGTTTTTTGTGTGTCTGAAGTTTGCTGAAGTTGTGCTGGACCACGAATACATTGGCTCAGGGCCAGAATTGGGGTCTGTTGCAATCATTTTTTCACCACTAGAGTGCACACAAGGCTAGTGTTTAAGACCGAGGGTTTGGGTTAGATATAACTTCCTTTCTGTTTGGGCTAACTAAAGTGAATTATTTATAGAAAACTAAAGATCCTCCACATATAACAATAAAAACTGATAATAACAAATCCAAATTCAAATTCTATTTGTCACACACACAGTCATACACAGTACGATATGCAGTGAAATGCTTAAACGACCACCTGTGACTTTTAAACTCTAAATTATCAATAGAAATAGAAATAAAAATAAATTAAGGAACGGAAATGAATAAAATATAGAGAAGAACAGATAGGATGATAAGATGAAGATAAGATGATGAGAAGAACAGAATATAA
>JAQMYL010000008.1:26956793-26974090 GCA_030014365.1 Clarias pachynema
AAAAAAAAAAAAAAGGGCAGAGCCATGGTAAACTGCCACAAAGTTTGTATTGTGAATGGAATGTTGGCTCCTGGATGTGACCGACTCTCAGGACTCCCAAGTGGTTCAAACCTGAAATCCTGTGTAATGATCTTTTTAGATCAGGTGTGCTCGAGCAGGAAAACCATCAAGTTACAAATTAACTTCCTGGAATTGCAGAATAAGTTTATACTTGAATTTAAATAAAAATTGAAAACCATATATAAAATTCCCAAACATGTAGTGTAGGCAGGAAATATCCAAACACAATAATAATTAGATTTATGTTAAAGTGGAAATAAAGAAAGTTTTAGACTTTTGCAAAAAAAATAAATAAGTTTTCCACAAGTTTGTACAAAGTCTGTTGATCCATGTGAACTCATCAGGTTTTGGAGAAACTTATGGAACTCACACCATCTCATGTGCATTAAAGAAAAACATGTATGAACTGAGTACTAAGCAATTCTCAGTTGTCAGTCTTTTGGCCTGGTTCTCCGATGTGTCTTGAATCGTTGGAGTTCTACATTTCTGGTAATAACACGTCTTGTGTTTTTTTTTCTCTCCTGTCCTAGGCTCCCTCATGCCTTCTCTCCTCTCAGCACAGTAATTGAAGAGTCTGACGCTGAGATTCCAATAGAAACTTGTCCTGAATTGGATACAGACATGAGTGCGTCTCATGTTGGGGTGCTGAGCTCCACGTTCACTCTGAGGCCCAAAGTGTCTATGAAAGAACGGGAAGAAGGCAAAAAAGTGCACAAGGTGTCCCTGGTGACAGACAGCAGCGCCACAAACAGCTCCGAGCTCCATGGAGGTTTTGGAGATGAATTCGAGAATGGCATTACAAGTGACACCGTGGACGGTAGAACCAGATTTGAGACGGCCGAAGAATGGAACCCGAGGCACAATGAGTACCAGGCTTTCGAATCGAGATCTTTAACAGCCAGATCTGAGAACGAGGTGTCAGGTGGCACAAACCTGTATTCTCCATTCTCCAGCAGCTCAGCGTATGAACCAAACGTGCACTCCTCTCTCTCCTTCTCTTCTGAACGAGAGTGGGACACCCTCCCCTCTGCTGTATCCTTGGACACAGCTGGTAGTCACGGCAACACTACCTGGTGGAATGCAAAGAGCGAAGTCCAGGTTAACAGCGAGAGCGAGTCAGGTGGGAGGAGCTGGGAGGGGCTTGCTGAACCTGCTGAGGAGAGTGAGATGAAAAGTGACAGAGAAATAACAAACACAGACTCGTATTACAGCACAGAGGAGACAGACGGATTCTTCTCCGGCATCTTTAAGGCGACTCGTGTGGACCTTTCCTCCAGTGACGCTGATCCAGAAACCTTAACAGTCAGCTCTCCACATGAAATAGACACCCTGGTGGACACCCTGAAAAGCATGGCGCCTCCCATTCGACATCGGCCCCAACGCGGCTCCAGCCTGCCTTTCTTTTCTCTGCCACCGATTGTTGAAGATGCCACCAGCACTGCTGCTTTTGAGGATTTCAAAACCTCCCATCCGACCTCTCCAGCACCTGCCGAACCTCTCAACAGCCTGCCGCCAGATCTGGGGTTCAGCTGGACCACTCCAAAAGATATGTTTTCTCCTCTGACATTGATGAACATGCTAAAGGAGCAGCAGGGTCAGGATCCTCAGGGACGCTCTGTTACATTACCGCAAAGAGCTTCAGCTCTCAGTAGCATCGTCATGCGTAAGAGCTCGCTTCCAAACCTCAACCTGGACGAGGGAACTCAAGTTAACGGTTTTATTGGAACCTCACGCCTGGACAACAGCCTGCTGTTTTCCAATTATCGTTTCGAACAGAAGGATGAAAGCGGCAAGCCAGCAGGTCACAGCCGCCTCTTCCGAGCCGCCTCATTACCTGAGGTTAGCTCCGGACACGACTACCTCAGCAAGCTTTCCAAAGGACCGGACTCGCTGGTGTCATCAGGGTCCGCTTATGATCTGTCCTTCCTCACGTCACCCCCAAGCTCCCTTCCAGGGGTGATCGAGACGTCTCGTATGAGCAAGAGCCCTCTGGTCATCCACAGTCCCACTTCTGAGGGTCCTACCCCCAACAGCACACTTTCAGCGTTGCACAGCCCTTCACCAGAATCATCGTTTAAACCCCCAAGCCTGCAACGCAGCCTCAGCCTCGGCTCGGAGGTCCATAATGGCCTTGGAAACAATTTCGGCTTCACGCAGGAGCCTGAACCGGAAAGGAACCTACTGGCCAAGTACAAAGCATTCCCAGATGCCTATGTAAGTAGTGTTTGAAATTTTTGCCAAGTGAAGCTGTTGCAAAGTGTGGCACTAATTGAGTTTTTGGAAGCAGATCAGTGCTTGTTTTACAGTTCATGAGTCACAGGGTATCGTCTAACTGTGTAAAATTTTTAGATGTTTTGGGACTTTCCTTTTCCTCTAAAACAAGGTGCTGCAGTGAAACTGTAGAGCACAGGCAGTGAAAGGTCACAGAACACAGAACACCTCAGAGACAGAGCATTACAATGGAGTCTCAGAGACTCGTATCCATTACTGCACACCTCATGCAGTATTCACATTTCTCCTTTTCTTCTAAAGCGGACTAGCTCTCCTGTCGTCCTGTCTCTCACAGCGCTAGATACTGCAGATGTCTGCATCGTAAATAAGTGGAACATGTTTTAAGAGCTCTTCAAACAAACACGCACAGTTTTTCCTGCTTGAACAGTTTAGTTCTTCATTAGCATGAGGAATCTCTTGCTCATGTCGCTGCTTCCTCGCAGGGGAGATATGGATGTAAGGGATATAAACATACCCCGAGGTCAGAAATGATATTGGCGGAAATTCAGGCACATTTTCTTATTACTACTTTTTTTTTACGCGTGCATCCTGTAATTGATAAATTATTTTGTCATGCTCTAGCACGTCATCATAAAACAATATTATCACCTGGTTGTGCTCAGCTCGAGGTGTGATGTGAACATTCTCGTCCTCTTCCCCCTTAACAGCAGATGAGTGTGTGCATTGTTTCGGCTTTTTTGACTCAAATGTCCTGTGAAACTCTGAAGTTTTACAAAACAAGAGTCCCATGATAACACTTAGAATTAACAAACACGTTTTCTATTATTATTAGAAATTATTTTAAATAAAAATATTTTGTAATAATTATTATTACTACTTCTAATTTAAAAAAAAAAATTGTAAAAAGAAAAACAGCAAACAAGGACAAATACTGTATAAAGAATGTATATAATATATAATATAAATGAATCAGTACATCAAAATCTATAATTTTTAAAATTATACTGATACTGATTTGAGGGCGGGGCTATACATGCGCTTGATTGATGATGTCACTAAAACCAATAAAACTTGCGTGCTAATTTGGTTAGCTAGCTCTGCATCTCAGCTGGTTGTCATGGAAACACTGAAACCTATTTTGAACGTAATTTGACTGTCAAAAATGAAGAAAGCGAGAAAGTAAATTTAGACTCGGACTCGTGAGCTAGTTTACGAATAAGTTACTTCATACTGTAAGCTACTGTAGCTAATTTCACTCGTTTTAGCTCTTTTAGGAAGTTAGGGACAGAAGGAGGTTCTTCAGGTGTTTTGCGTTCTCCTGGATGTTAAACGTCACAGTGTTTGTTTGCCAACAGTTTGTGGTGTAGTGCAGTTCTGCGTGTCTTATTTTCAGTTTTATTTCATGTGTAATTTATCTTACACAGGAACTCTAATAAAAACAAACAAACTGGTTTGACAGAGAAGCGAACGAGTCTAAATGTTTCTGGAGAATTTCTGTAGTGTGTTTGTGTAATGTTTATAATCACATACTGGAAACTTGTGTAAAAGAGCACCAGATATTAAGGGAGGATTTGTTTTTTTATTAATAAGTTGTATTTTTATTCCGTGTTGTATAATGATCGAGACGGGCCGTGTGTCTGATCGTGCTAGAACTCACTCCCAGGCGGGTGCTGTCATTTGTATAAAACTTGATGGAATGAACCAGGTGAGAAATTATTAAAAATCATTACACGCAAGTCTGTGCACAGTCGGCATGTTCCTCCCCTCGGGCTCTGTTCACCTCCACGCTCTGTGTGTGTATGTGTGTGTAAAGATCATGTATGTACTGTAGCAGAGACATTTTATAAATATATTAACACATAAAGCAGTTCCTTAATGATAATGTGCATGTGTGTCTTTTTAATAATGTTCTGGATGTTAATTGGTCAGAAGGTGATGATTAATTCTCTATTAATTGAATTTAAGTTAACACAGGTTTACGGTAACGTGCGCTCTGATGCGGTAGCGTTTCTATAGTAACAGCTCATGCACAGAGATGTAAACATCAGCATGAAGTTGTCTTTAAGGAGATTGTATGTTATGTAACATCAGTGGAAGGAGTCTCCAGTGTCAGAGCTGTGTAACGGTCAGAGGTAATGATGCTAACAGAGGAGTTTGCACTTCTTCATGGTTTTTCAGTAACATGACGAACTGTGCATTAATCTTATTAACCTAAAGAAAGAGAATAAGGAGAGCACGAAGGAGAGCATGTTTATAGCTGCTATATTAGCGAGAACTGGAACTTACTTCATGGACATTACCTGTAATTATAAATGGACCGTAGAAAGTGCTGTTAGTGTGTAGTCGCCTGTAGTCCTGAAGCGCTGCTGCTGTTAGGAGTCATGGGAATCAGCTGGGTTCTCACTCGTCATTCACAGTACACTCGTTCATCTGGCAGGAGCTTTTATCCGGAGGCATTTGCAAGTGAAGCAGAATCTAATCGCTTCACCCAAAGCTGTTTAGGGTGAAGCATTTCGCTCGGAGGGACGAAATGTGAAGAACGAAAACATTGTTCTGAAAAAGACCGCTAATGTGAAAAGCTCCTCCTGATCTACTGCATATCACTGAATAATATCAGCTAAATGCACTCAGACAAGTTCAAGTTGCTAATTAATTAAATTTATTTAAATCTTATTTGTATAGCGCCTTTAACAATTGTCATTGTCGCAAATCACTATTAAGAATTAAGGCTTATTAGCTTAAAAAACAAAAATTATAAATTATACTTGTTACCTTGGAATTCTTGGAAGAGAGAAACAATCTGCTATTTATTCATTTATTTATTTACCTATTATAATTATAATTAGTGATTTGCAGAGGGCATGGCGGTGTAGTGGTTAGCACTGTCGCTTCACACCTCCAGGGTCCGGGTACTATTCCTGCCTCGGGGTCTGTGTGCATGGAGTTTGCATGTTTTTCCCGTGCTTGGTGGGTTTCCTCCAGGTATTCTGGTTTCCTCCCACAGTCCAAAGACATGCAGAGTAGGTTAAGTGGCGTTCACAAATCGCGTGTGTCTATGTGTGTGTGCCCTGCGATGGATTGGCACCTTGTCCATGGTGACCCCGCCTCGTGCCCTACAGTAAGTCTACAGGAATAGGCTTCAGGGTCTTCTCATGACCCTCTACATAAAACAAGCGCTGTAGAAGATGAATGAATGAATTACTCACTTGCAAATCCCTGTTTTTTATGTTTTTAAAACCAAATCAGAATTTGCTAGTATTCAAATAGACCTACAATGTGTCCCTATGAGATAAAGAGGACAAAGAGGCCTCGCACACTATAATGAAGACAATGAAGTTCCCTCTACCTACTTTGTCGAAGTATCGAAGAACACAGCGGGAGCAGGGTCAAAATGTAAAGACATGCATCTATCAAGATCATACTGAACGCGTCCTTTACGGTTCTCAACGCATCTGTCATGTTGTCACCAATTAACCATCACGTGCACAATCACGAGGTCCAGTTAGATTGAACAGAGATGTTACTATGACCGATCAGATCGCACTGCGATCTTACAAGGTGCTTATCACATTCTCACTAATGTGGATGTCACTGCGCCTGGCGGGTTTGGTATAAGTACTGCTTCACGCTCAGGGCTTTTCATCATGAAGTGATGGTGTGAGGAATTGGCTTCAGTGTTTAAACTAAATTCTCTGCATGTAAAATAGTCGCGCTGATAACCTGCAACATAACTGTACCAGAAGAACATAATTTGAACTTAATGTGGTGTTCTACAGCGTGGCATGGACCTGTGCAGTGACCAACTCACTAATGCAGTGACGTCCCAACGGCCACTCAGTCAGAGCATCATCCAAAGTTTCCCATCTACACCATGCTTGTAGTACATCAACGTCAATAAAGTCCCTAAGAGGCGTTAGTTACACCAGTAACTGTTTAATGACATTGTTACTACATCATTATTAAAGATGTATTCTCTTTTTTTGAACATGTCCATAAAAAGTTTGGCAGCTCCACCTCAAGTGAGATGAAACTACATCCAACACTGGTTTCTACTGCATTCCTTTTGGATTCTTACTTTGTTTACCCAGTTTTTTGCAGACGTACTGGGAGCATGGCTCAGTTTGACGGAGGCCTTGAACTCACTATTTGTCATAAGTGTGGCTCATTGTAATGGTGTTTTATCCGAGCCCGTCAGTAAATGTGCTGTGGAATGATTTATGCGTGTGGAATTCCTCAACAGCTTCTGTTCAAGTCTGAGCTTTAAGAAAAACCCAATTTTACCAGCTTGCAATCCAGAGGTCATGTGATGGCCAAGTTTGTATGTTTTGCGATCAGAAACACACTCTAATCAAGAGGCGTTTCTGAGTTCTAGCCCTCACTCCTGCTTTCGTAACCATGGGTTAGTGAGCATGAAAAGATTCCTGGTTAAGTGTGAGAGAACACACAGCCTCTCCTTATTAAATCAAACACATGCACACACGTACGTATTGTACACAGACACACAGGCATTAGTCATCCATATATACTGTGTTACATAGTGAGTGTACAGTAAGCATTTAAACATGTGACCTGGCACAAATGTAGCTGAGACATTTGTAAGTTTTCCAGAAATATGTTTGAGTCTCAGTAAATACATGAAAACTCTTATGTGGTTTGATGAGATTAAAATAAAAATTTCTGGACTTGGCACAAAGGCTTTTGTAGAGGCTGTGTGTGAGTAGAGGAGATGTAATGTGAGCGCTTGAGCACTTCATTCCCTTTTTTCTGATTAATGATATAAAGTTCAAGTAAAATCCATTTCAGTTCCACATTATGGCAGTACATGATATGGAAATGTTCAGGGGGAAAGCGGAGTGAATACTTATGCACAGCACTGAAATATACATAAAAACACATTTAATGGTGTATTAAGTTTCTTTAAGTTACATGAATGAGTTTACAAACGTATGCTCCTTCACTGAGTCAGATATGAAAGGACTAAGCAGTGGTCCATTTCTGTAAAAAAAACTAAAGTTTAATACACAGTGTGATGACGGTGTTTGTCGAGTTTGTGTGTAAAGTCTCTAAATCTGGCTCTAAATATTCCTTCTGCAGCTCACGAAAGAGAAGGAACACGGCAAACTGAACCCTCGACCTGGAAAGGTGAGTGTAATGACTAACCACCTCTGCACAAGTAAACGCCGCACCTCTGTAAACTAACCACCGCATCTCTGTAAACTAACCACCGCATCTCTGTAAACTACCCACCGCATCTCTGTAAACTACCCACCGCACCTCTGTAAACTACCCACCACATCTCTGTAAACTAACCCACCGCACCTCTGTAAACTAACCACCGCACCTCTGTAAACTAACCACCGCACCTCTGTAAACTACCCACCGCATCTCTGTAAACTACCCACCGCACCTCTGTAAACTACCCACCACATCTCTGTAAACTAACCACCGCACCTCCATAAACTACCCCCCATACCTGCATTAACTACCCCCCACACCCTGCACCTCTTTAAAAAGTAACCCCCACACCTCTGCCTTTATTATTATTTGTAATTTGTAGTATTAGTGTTGAATGCTGTGATGATGCTTAATAGCATTTTAAAAGTAATATTTTGACTTTACATTCATTTTATTATGTTTGATTTTTTTTTTACGATTTCCCGATTTGACCTTTAGAGCAGAAACATTTCTTTTTCAGATCACTTTCCAAACACACTACTTTAGTCGTGACCAACCCTGAATTAAAGACCTGTTCCTACAAGCCGATCATCTCTGCTTTCTACGCTGTCGTTAGCGTCCCATGCTTTAACTTAAGGGCGCCTCCCACTCCGTTTACTTCGGGTAAAGCATTTTTGCATACCAGTGATTTAAAAGTAAACACACCCACATTGTTTGTGGATAATTAGGGAAAGCTGTAGAATATAAAAAAACATATTTTACACTATTACATTAACATTATTTTAAAAATTTACATAATTTTAGATTAATTAGACAGTTTAGCTGACTTATTGACACTTTCACCTGCAAAAACAAAAAAGACAGATGTAGATTCAGATTTGGATCCGTCATGATGGTGGTGAGGACACAGAAGGGAACACAGCAAACTATAGGCTAGACATGCAGGACCATAATCAGCAGCAGAGAGAGAGAGAGAGAGAGAGATTATTGGTAACACTTTTGTCCTCTAATGGTTTATAAAGAAGTGCAGTAATAGTGAGAGCTGTGAGTTTTAGCTCTGACGGTGTAGCTATAAACTAAAGACTTCTGATTGTACTTGGAAAGCTGTTCTATATCTGAGGACAGACAAAATGTAAATGCTTAATTATAAAATGAAGTGGATGAAGTACACAAAACCTGTTCTTGAGTAAAAGTATAGGCCCCCTAGGTAACATTCAGTATTATCCCAGTAACAGAAGAAGTCCACCATTTACATCTCCACTTGGTAAAAATATGTAAATCTCTCTCTCTCTCTCTCAATCTCAATCTCTTTTTTGTTATGAGAACTAAAATCATTCTTGAATCATGTGATCTAAACTGTACATCTGTTAAAACCAGGCCATGGGGTGTCGTAAGTCCTGGTAGTTGAGGTGCTGATTTCAGTTTGATCTTCATCTGCAGCCATATCTCGAACACCTGGTGCATCATGGGGCGTGTCAGGGTGGGAAGGCAAATGATCTTGCACCAGTAGTTTTATATAAAAGTCTTCCAGGGGTAATATTGATGCTTCTCTAACAGTTTCCTGAATAAAAATGGCTTATGTTTGAATCTGCTAAATATTTTCCATTTATAACTAAAAATGAAGGACAGATGTGACATAATGTAGTGGAGTAGAAAGAACGATATTTTAGAAATGTAGTGGTGTTAAAGTACAAAGTCCTTCAAAATGTACAAGGTAAAGTTTTTTTTTTTAAGTTATGTTTAATTCATTATTGTCCATAACTGAAGAAAGAATTGAATTTTTTAAAAGTTATTTGGGTGCAACACTGTCATTTATAGTGATTTTCGCTAGAATTTACTGACTAGCCTGAGATATTAGTGTGTCCTCGAATTTTGGAAAAAGATCCACATGACATGATGAGATAATGCAGGCTGATTGAAAGATGTGACTTCATCCTGATAAAATCATCATTAATCATTAATCTCTATATTCAACACAGTTTTATAAAAACCTGCTTTGTCACGAATGTCACAAGTTTTTGCATGTTGCGGGTAATGCAAAAGTAAACACACCCACACTGCCCGCAATCAAGCTAAATCTAGATAAGGACAGAAATTATCAACATTTTTAGTCATGAGAATTATAGCTTATGGTCATTTTTAAGTTCAATACATACCACACGACGATGATGATGATGATGATGATGATGATGAACAAGGCTGTTTTAATAATAATTACATAACATCACATATTTATATATTAATCCCCGTAAGTAAACATATTCATCAAAAATGATGAAGATGACACAGCTCGTGTGTGTACCATTTTGGTTTGTCCCTTTGGGAATATCTGAAAAGGTTTCATTTGGATCCCTACAAAACCTGGATCCTGAGACTGTGTGCTGGTTTACAGGTGCTCACGCTGCTCACGGTGGCTGGAGCTGGTACTGCAGCTAAGTGTTGCCTCTTGATCATGGTCTGAGTTGTAGAATTTCAGGTTTTGATTAACGCTGCTGCTTTTTATTCGTTAGATGTTTATATACAATCGTCCAGGACGACGTGGGCAGAGGATCGAGGTGAAGGGAGATGTGATAGACGCTACAGAGTGGGAGTTTCCAGAAGCCATCTCTATTAGAGTGGTTCGAGGAGGGTGAGGATCGAATATCTCTCGTTTTCTTTTACATAGAATTATTATCCTTTTACTATATTATAACTTTTCTAACTTTTATTGATTATTTAGTGTCTCGTGACAGAGGACAGATGTTGCTCTGTGTATATTTTACTAGGGGCTGTGATTACCTTTGTATTTATTTACATTTTACAACCTCCAGTCAACACTCAGATACACATTCACACACTACGGGCAATTTGGGAACATCAAATATCCTAATTTGCATGTCTTGGGAGGAAACTGAAGTACCCAGAGGAAACCCGCCAAGCACAGGGAATCAAACCCGGACCCTGGTGGTGCGCGGCAGTAGTGCTAACCATTAAGTGACTGTGCCGCCATCTGTTGCATGATCAGATCAAAAAGTTATCAGAACAGCTGTATAAACGGCAATAAAACATGTGTGTTATGATTAGTTTATGAGGCTGGTGAAGAGACAGATGAGGTGACGAGGATGTAAATAAGTGATTTAATCAGGATATTTTAGAGCTACATTACACTGGATGGACTGACGTCGCACAAACCAAAAAATTGCACTAAACCTAAAAAACAGGTTTTTAGACAAAAATTGTTATTTACAAATGTTTATTTATTTATTTATTATAATGTCTATGTATAGTGAATAACTAATTAATAGTTTATTTATTCTTTTTTACATAATATTTTTCAAAACAGTATGTATAATATATTATAAAAATGTAAAAGACAAAAAAAAAGGATTGCGTGAGTTGTTTGTTATAAATGATTTCATAGTCACTCTGCATATTATAATAATAAATATAATATAATATAATAACTCTGCAAAATATTTTAATCGCCTTCTTGTTATTTATTGAACAGTAAATTGTGTCATTTAAAGTTTATTCATTTTAACTTTTTGGTGATAACTTTCTGACTGAAGTACATATTTGTCACTATAAATGAATCCTGTGCTGTAGCTGGGTTTTATACGAGAAGCCGGACTTTAAAGGAGAGAAGGTCGCACTAGATGAGGGAGACATCGAGCTGACGAATCCGTTCAGACCCCCCCCAGAGGACGAGGTGAGAGCTGAGCAGAACGGAGAGCAGGAGAACGGAGAACCCAAACATGTGGAACCGAGACGCTTTGTCATCGGGTCACTGCGCAGAGCAGTGAGGGTACGAAAAACACACACACACACACACATTTAATAAGGCATTTGTGTCTTTAGGGTCAGAGCACCGGGTCAGCCATGATACAGCGCCCCTGGAGCAGACAGGATTAAGGGCCTCGCTCAAGGGCCAAACAGTGGCAACCTGGCGGAGCTGGGACTCGAACTGCTGACCTTCCAATCAGTAACTCAGTTCCTTAGCCCTCTGACCCACCGCTGTCCCTATTGTATACATATTGTGTGTAATATGTAAAGAAATATGTAAAAAAAAAAAAAAACTAATTTTATTGATTTTTTTTTCTTTTTCTTCCTTTAAAATTATTAATAAATTTTTTATGAATCATAAATCCAAACTTGTAGATACTGAAAGTAACATCTCATCAAACAATAATTCAATAATTAATGTTTAATTATTAAACATCACACGCACACATATACACACACACACACACACACACACACACACACACACAACTTTTAAAGTTCGCACTCTGACTTGTCTCCCTAATGAGAAACAGAATTTAGGATTTGATTCGGAACTAATTATAATTTTATTATAAACAGAAGAAGAAAAAACATTTTTTATGACATTTGATGCAGAAAAAAGGGAGCAAGTGAACACATCTTTTCCTTTGATTAGTCATGTATCAGAGCCCTATTTAACCCTATGATGTTTTTTTTTTTTTTTCCTGACGTCATACGTGTGGATCTCTCAGGACTACAGCGTTCCTGAGATCTGTCTCTTCCCCGAGGAGAACGCGGAGGGAAAGAAGGTGATCTTCAGGGACACGTCGGATGACGCCCGGATCTACGGCTTCCCCGTTAAAGCCACCTCCATCATCATCAGCGCTGGCGTGTGAGTCACGATCACGATGCAGGAACACTCTCTAATTTAAAGTAGGACACGAAACTCCATAAATCCAATAAAATATATATAATGTTTTTTTAGGATGGAAGTAGAAGATGTGTCTTAATCAGAGAGAAGGTTTATCCGGAGGACTGAATACTTTATAAATAAACCGAAGAATAAAGTTTCTCTGTTAGTGAGGAGATGAGCTCAAGGTTGGGTTTCCTTGACTGTGATTTCTTTACAGACAAGACAATATTTTATTGATTCACACTCAGATTAAAAGCGTTATAAAAACTCCTGTACAAACATTATGATTTAATGACCTTGATTTAGTGTCTCATGACTTTGTTAAATCGTACCAGAGTAGCTGTGGCAGCTTAATACATATATATATATTGTAAAAAGGAAGAAATGAAACTTTTCCATTTTCAGTTCGTCTTTTTTCTCCCTGAGTTTTTTTCAAAGTTTAAAGTTGAGTGTTTGTGTTTAGAGGTCAGTGGTTTAGCGTTAAACTCTTCTGCTCAAGAACAATCTGGCAACCTCAGTGATGCTACACACAGTATGATGTTAATAATCTGAAGCGCAGAAACTCAACGCAAGCAGCTGCGTAACTCGACTCTGAACACCAGAAACTTTCCTCATGTGAACACTGAACTAACTCAAATGTGGATCGTTTAACTTAACGAAGGAATCATTTTCATGTCACTATTAGCGAGTCACTCAGGCAGTTCTCTCTCTCTCTCTCTCTCTCTCTCTCTCTCTCTCTGTGTGTGTTATAGGTGGCTGGTGTTTGCTGAGCCGTGTTTCCAGGGCATCCCGCGGGTCCTGGAGGTCGGAGGCTTTTCAAATCCGGCCGCCTGGGGCGTCACGCATCCCTACATAGGCTCCCTGCATCCTCTCAAAATAGTAAGCATGTCATAGTGTAAAACATGTCTTTGGTGTGTATCTCATCCGAACGCAGAGTTCACGGAGTTTCGTTTGTGCTTTAGGGAGAGCCGAGAGTGGAGAGACCCAACGAGCCGAAAGTAAGACACTGGAGTACCATCGCAACTCCTGTATTATTTTTTGATATATGTATTGTGTGTGTGTGTGTGTGTGTGTGTGTGTAGGAGTGTGTCTGATGTTCTGTGGTGTTGTTTAAATTCCCAGCTGGTGATCTATGAGAAACCGTATTTTACTGGGAAAAGCCGAGAGATTTACACCAACATGAGAGACTTTATATCCAGAATAGACCAGCAGCAGAAGACCTTCATGTACAGCGTCGGCTCCTTGAAAGTCATGGGTGGCATGTGAGTGTGTGTGTGTGTGTGTGTTCATTCATTCAAAAGTCTGGTGATGAAATGGCCAAACATTATATTTTCCTGTTCAATCACATCCTCCACTTTTACTTTCTGTCCCGTTTTCTTGTCTTGTGTTGCAGAAGTCACTTACAGTATCACTAGTGGGCGTGGCCTGTCTTTAATTTCCTGCTGGTTGCTATGTTTTCATTGGCTAGTATCAAATAATAAAATTTTACCAGTTTGATGTAGAAATCTAAATAATTTCATGAGAAAATAAAGTAACGGATCGGATTGATGCTGAGCAACACGGTCTCCTGGCAACCTAATGACCCAAAAACACTTTTCGGTGGCTCTTTTTAAGAAAAGTTCTCCTTTTCATTTACAGTAGGACCCTTAGTGGTGATCTGTTTGGGGTAAATAAACACGAGTTTCAGAGTCTGATTCCTAATCAACTGTGACTAGGAACAAATCCCTGCAGCTAACAAACAGTTTCTTAATAGACTTTGCAAATTCCACATTTCAGATGGCCCCGCCCCTTTTTTTGTTAGCCCTGCTTCTTGATATATTTTTTTCTAGCTATAAATACAAGACAACTAAATATCCATGTAGTATTTAGCACCATGATTACATAAATCATACGCCCCCTGTTTGCTACGAGCGGTACTGCATGTATGTAAATGTCTGCTTTTTTGTCATAACATTACAATATAATTTATTAACATATTATTTTTAAAATCATTAGTGATTAATTTTCTTCTGAAATTTACACAAAGTTTTACATCATGTCTCTCTCCCTCTCTCTTTCTCTCTCTCTCTGTGTGTCAGATGGGTGGGTTATGAGAAGGAGGGATTTCGTGGGCATCAGTACCTTCTGGAGGAGGGCGAGTACCACGACTGGCGGGCCTGGGGGGGCATTGACTCCGAACTGCGCTCGGTCCGGGTCATCCGAACTGTAAGTGACAATTGTGCAGCACAAATACACACTCACACACACTCTGACAAACACACGTTCAGGTTAATTTCAGTAAGCTGTACTGGTTAAAGGTTTGAGCACACACACACACACACACACACACACACACACACACACACACACAGGCCTATATTCATCGGTTCTTGCGATAAAACGATGACATCATAGACCCTCTGAGACCCTCAGAAGTGGTCAGAGGCTGTGATGTACTGAAGCGCTGTTGGTGTGCAGGACCTGAGCGACCCCGTGGCGATGCTGTTCGAGATTCCGAGTGAGGAGGTGGAGGAAGATCGCACGTTCGAGGTGACGGAGGCCGTTCCCGATGTGGAGCTGTTCAATTTCCCCACGACGACGCGCTCGATCCACGTAATGAGTGGAGCGTAAGTGAACATGAAGCACGTTGTTATGTTACACTTGTAAGCAGCGGCTTTAGTGCGTAGGTGTTTAACGATGGCTGTTCTCTGGTTGACAGGTGGGTGGCGTACTCTCACGTGGATTACTCAGGAAACCAGTACGTCCTGGAGAAAGGCTTCTACAACACCTGTGCGGACTGGGGCTCGGGAGATAACCGGATCTGCTCCATCCAGCCCATCCTGCCCGTAATGAAACACTCTGAGACCCTGTTATTATCTGCTAGTTTTAACATGTGTCACGTTCAAACACCAGGAGTGTTCATAAACGCTACATAGTAATAAAATAAGCGTATAGTGGTATAGATGCTGAGAATCATAATGAAAAATTATTATTACCTTGTGTGTGAGAATTTTAAAAGGATACAGCGTGGCTTATAAATAATAAGTTGCTAATACAGTCGATGCTAATCGTGCGGTGTGCTAGCATATACTGTGATGAACTGAAATCTGTTTTCTCCATCACTAATCAATGTGTGTGTGTGTGTGTGTGTGTGTGTGTGTTTCAGGCCCTGGCTGATTCTGTGGCTTCACGCAGCGAGGTTGGTTGACATTTGAACTACTAAACTTTGTGGGGGGGGGCATCAAATGCTCCAGTTAAACATGACAAGAAGTTTATTTAACACAACAGGCTTTTTTTGTCTAATTAACTAATTAAGGCTGGTGAAGGAAAGAGTGTTTGTGCAATAAAATACTTTACAGTAACCAGCGTCAGGGAGGAGAGAGTAACTCTGAACTCGGTGGTGTGTTTTTGTCTCCCCGCTGTAGCTGCTGTTGTACACGGAGCCGAATTTCCAGGGGACGTGTCAGGTTCACTGTGAGAGCGAGGAGTTCCTGCCTCAGAGCCGAGGGGTGCAGTCCTGCAGGGCGCTAGGAGGAAGGTCAGTTTTCAGTTTCTCCCACAATTCCATGATGACCTCACGGAGACCAGCGGGAAGGGGTCTGAAACTCCAGATCAAGTTCTATAAAGTCGGATTTCCGGCCGTAGTTTGGAAACCGCATTTAAATTGAAACGCTGATTACAAAATAATATATATTAATAATATTAATGCACTCATTTTCAATTATAAAATGTTAGAGTTTCTATAGCAGCAGCTCAGTTATATGGACCTGCACATCAAATGCTCCAGTTAAACAGTTGGAAACTGCATTTAAATTGAAAGGCTGATTATGAAATGCTGATCAGATCCCTATTAACAGCTGATTTAATGAAACGCATATGGGGCAAAAATTTATGAGGACACAAACCCTTAATAATTCCTTAATGATGCCCACGCCTTGACAACCTTCATTTTGTGATGATATAGTGATCACAGTCGTCATTATCTTACCTTAGCTAGTATTAGCATATCATTACAGAGATTGTAGACCGCATGCTACTCTCAGCAGCCAAGTTCCCAGAATTCCAGTTCAGTATTATGACACAGAAATGACATTAAAACATCATGTAAAAACATTAAGTTCCTACCCTCACTCGAGCCTCATTAGCTCTTTCTGTTGCTTTGTGCTTATGTGTTAAGTGTGTGTAGCATGAGTGGGAAGTGTGTGTAACGATTAATGATTGGCCTTTGCTTTGTGTCTCGTAGCTGGGTTCTGTATGATGGAGACAGCTTCTCGGGGAACCAGTACGTTCTGTCCGAAGGAGATTACGCTAATCTCACCAGCATGGGCTGCTCCATTACCTGCATCCTGAGATCTGTTAAACCCGTCCCGATCGTGAGTCGAGCTCTCTCTGTTTCTGTTCTCTTCATCTTTAAATAAAATTAAGTGAAATGTGAAATATACAGCTAAGAACCAGAAAATGTACTTTACTGCGGTTTATCACTGCTACTGTATTAAAGCATGACATATTATGTTAGCAACATGCCATCCGGGCTAACAGTGGTGGTGTGAGTAATCTTTAAAATTCATAATATATTTATGAAAATGTTTAATTCACACGATAGGCTGGAATTGTGTTTAAGCAAATTTTCACACCTGTATGAGTAAGAATAGTGTGGTGTTGTTTTTTTTTCGCAAAACAGAAGATAGCTTTATAAAAAAATTTGACACAACGTTGTGCAACCACAGGGGGGACAATCCAGTGTCTTCTTGTGCCAGTCCCAAGTCTGGATAAATGCAGAGGGTTGTTGCAGGAAGGGTATCTGACGTAAAACATTTGCCAAATCAAATGATGCAAATCAGTAAGATGACTTCCATACCGGATCGGTCGTGGCCCGGGTTAACAACAACCGCAACCGGTGCTGTTGACCTACAGGGTGCCGGTGGAAACTGGGCTACTGTTGGTCGAAGAAGGAGAGGAGGAAGGCGTGTTTAAGAAAGGAAAGGCAAGAGTTTAGGAGTGACAATAGGGACTTTGAATGTTCGGACTATGACAGGGAAGGAAAGAGAAGGAAGGTGGATATACAGTACTGTGTGTCCAGGAGACCAGGTGGAAAGGTAGCAAGGCTAGAAGCTTAGGATCAGGGTTCAAGTTGTTTTACCATGGTGTGGATAGGAAAAGAAATGGAGTAGGAGTTATTCTGAAAGAGGAGTTTGTA
>JAQMYL010000008.1:27077470-27088753 GCA_030014365.1 Clarias pachynema
GATAACGGCATTCGTTGACAACGAATTTCATTATCGATAATTATCGATTTTATCGATTAGTTGTTGCAGCCCTAAATAACACAGTAATAACCCATGTGATCTTCATGATGAAGGTCAGCCTGCACTAACTGGTGCCAGATTTATAAAATAAACACCTCTGATTCTGTTCCAGTAAATATTTGCTCTTTTCATTTTCACTTTTTGTTCCTGATGTTTAGTTTAGGGTAAAAAAAAGAAAAAAAAGTCATGCATGTTTAATTGGCTCTGGTTGTTTTTGCTACAGGGACGTTCCTGTCGCCATGTAAAAGGCAGTTTCATTACTTTCTCACCTCGAGGGAAGTCGGGTGCGACTGTAGAGGAAGAGGAAGTTGATTTAACATGACTGTATACTTCAGGAGCAGAACATCTCCCCCCGAGGCAGCTAATAACTCACAACAGCAGGGGAAAAACTACAAGTAATAAAACACTCCATGCTCCACACACTTTGCTAGTCTTCACTTTTTATTGCTTTTACAGCCGTTTGCTCTGCTATAATGCTAATTCTGTTATGCTAGCTATCCCATGATTCATCCTTAAAGAGTTCTTCTGTTACCCATCCAGCTCGGTTTACTGGGGAGAAACTTAAACGTACAGGATATATTCAACTTTATATAAAGATGAAAGCTAACCTTATTAAAGAGTAATATGTTACAAAGTAAACTTAAGTACAATTTCCCAAGTAGCCTTTATGTTGTAAGTATCCTTGTACTGGGCGTATACTTATAAATGTACTAGTTCAATACTTCAATAAGTCTGTCCGCTTTTTACTTTATAAAAGTATAATTTTAAGTAAATTTCAATGTTTAAAAGTAAACTTTAATGTGAACCAGTTGTGTACTCGTAGTCTTATTTCATCCTGCAAGTCTACTACAGGTATACAGTAGGTACTGGTTAGAAACTTCTAGCCCATGTTTCAGTTTAGTTACTTGTACATGAATGTATAATTTACTACTAGTTCAGCAGTTTTATACCGCAATTATACTTGCATACTTGTTTTCTTGGGGAAACTTAACATAATACTCATAGTTTGCTCATTATTATTATTATTATTATTGTTGTTGTTGTTGTTGTTGTTGTTGTTATTATTATTTTAAATATAGTACTAGGTAGAACTTCTTATACTTGAAATATAACTATAAATATTTAACTGTACTTTAAGTAGAAATAAAATTAATGAATAAAAACTAGCGGTGAACTGCACCACAAAACATATTTGAACATTAAGAAATTTTTTATTTTCTTTATACATCAAAAAAAAAAATTAACCAAACATTGTAATGATACCAAAATCTAAAAACTCAAATCAACACTAAAGTAAAAAAATGACAAAAACACCACAGACACATTATACAGTATAAACAGTCTTGATCTGGGAATCTCTGAAATCAGTCCCTGGCTGCCCACACACAGGTTCCACCTTCTACACTTTCTGTCCTGTTAGATGACTGAGGCATGGGAACCTAAAATCCAACCTAAAAAAGGTTATTTTCACGCGCTCTTCTCTGCAGTCACGTGCCTTACTTTAACATCTCTGTCTTGAGGAAATACACGGCGTTGCGGCTCTTCTGTTACTGATGATTCTTCATAATACAAGCACACACAGAGGGGTGACTCTCAAGAAGCAGCGACATTAATAATGACACGATACACGGAATAAACAATAGGCGATGTAACATCAAACGCATACAAAAGGAAAGAAACTAACACTGGAGCGTGTGTAATTTTATGTGCACCTACCAGCTGATAAAGGCAATAATACTCGATTATACTTTTCTTAAGTAGCCAGTATCTCGATCAAGATATTATGTACAAGTGCAGCCCAAAGTAATCTTCACTTTTTGCTTTATAATTGCCAGTTTAAGAGAAGTATAATTAGGTACTATTATGTGGTTTAGTATATCTCTGATAAGTACATTAAAAGGAAACTGAAAGCATAACGTAACTTATGTTTAGTTTAAAAGACATATAATAATAGGACACTTAAAGAAATGTCTTTTTGGTGTAGTTGTAATACGTTTTGGAGTTTGCGTGTTCTCCCCGGGCTCGGTGGGTTTCATCCAGGTACTCCAGTTTCCTCCCACAGCCCAAAGACATGCCGATAATAGGCTCATTGGTGTGTGAGTGTGTGTTTGTATGCTCTGCGATGTATTGGCACCCCGTCCTGGTCGTACCCCGCCCTTGTGCCCCGAGTCCCCTGGGATAAGCTCCAGGCCTCCTGCGCTCCTGTACAGGATAATCACTATAGAGAATGAGAGAGCGAGTGAGTCATAAGCCGTGTGTGTTAAAATCAGCACCGTTAATTACTCAGTGTGTAATGATTTTAACTCGGAGTGCTTCATGTGATGTATTTATACAGTATAATCCCCCTGTAGCTCTGCGCCGGGTACCGCGGCTCTCTCAGTAGGGGTCAGTATTCACCGTACAGCTATTTCAGTCATTGTAGTTATCTGTGGACTTACTGTTCTAAATGATTGACTTTTCTCTGCCTTTACACAGCGCTGGTGTTTTTCTCCTTATCTGTGTCTTAATGCTTTATCACTATGCTGTAGCTAATGATGTCAGAGCATGCCGGGGTCACGCAAGCTACGAGCCTTTATTATAAACCCTTAATTTAGTCCTTTTTAATAGTAAAATAAATAAAAAAACTACTATAGATTTTACTTTTATTTAACTTTTTGTAACTCTTCTTCTTCTTCTTCTTATTATTATTATAAACGCATGCCATTCGGGTCTGGACCCGACAGAGAGACGTGTTTCTAGGATGTGAGCGATGATGGATGGTTGAAACGGAACAGCGTTCTTCTTCCTCCAGGTGCTCGTGTAGCCGTCACCTCACATTAGCCTAATCACTTGGCTCCCAGGGACCAGAGGGAGCAGATTAAAATGTCATTCTGCACTTTGAGACGTCGGACGATGCAGCTTTCGTGTCCTAATGGACCAAATCGGAGGGCTTTGATTTATCTATAAAGCATTAACTCGGGATCCATAAACGGCTCGGAACTTAATCAGTGCAGCGAAATAAACATCGATTAAACGTACATTAATCTGTAGGAGTAACGAGTCAGTCATGTTAAACAGACACGGGAGAGAGAGAGAGGACACTTTACCTCTAATTATCCCCCTCTCTCTCACACTCACCTGCCTTCAGCACAGACGTGTCGATACGAGTCTCCCAGGTGAACTGAGTCAGGAAGAGATTCGACTCAGAATCGACTCACCTGCAGGAAGTGAATCAGACTGTAGAGCTGCAGGAATGCCGCGTGGATTTATGAAACTTGTTGGTTATATAATGATGTAATAATTCACTATGACACACCTGTTACATTTTTTTGAGTATTTTTTTTCTTGCTGTGCTTATGACTGATTTTATGAAAGTTTTACGAGGATCTGTTCAGCACTACACACACACACACACACACACACACGCAGTGTAAAACCAAATCAAACTGGAAATGAATCAGAAAAATCGTATTAGTCTTGATTCAGACACAAGAAATGGACTAACAGGTGTGAAGGTGCACTAAAGCTCATGGTGTGTGTGTGTGTGTGTGTGTGTGTGTGAGGCAGTACATTGTTCTGTAAGCATTAGACATCAATGTTATTAATTTAACTACTCATAAAAATATAACACATCAATGTGTATACATCGAAATCTACACCTATACATTAATCATCTATTTATAAATGGACTTAATTATGAGCTTCAGCAACACCTGAGTGAGCAACAAAAAACCAAAACAAAAAGATGACGGAATGTTTATCTGAATGTGAAATTATCTCTCAGGCTGATCCGTATCCGGTCCATTATCAGAATCTAAGGCTTATTATCTCAGGGTTTAGTAGATTAGCATTTTGTGAACAGAAATCTAATTACAGCAGGGAATAAGAGTTAAAAAAAAGAAAGAAAGATCTTGTCAGTAAATGTCATGATAAGAGGATGTGATAATTAGAAAGATCAGTTCACTATCCACATTATTATTATTATTATTATTATTATTACTGTTGACAATGACTTGTTACATTTTACCCTCTTAGGTTCTAAAGTTCCCTGCGGAGAAATGGTTCCTTTTTCACGAAAAAAAAATCCTGTTATTAAAAAGTCAACTTGTTATTTAATTAAATTAAATTAAATGTATTATGTATTAAACTCATTTAGGAACCTAGAATAACCTGAGCCTCAATCTCTACCCCTTCACCTAATTTTCAAGCACCCCCCCCCCCTCCCCCAGCGCCCAGATGTAAAAGTGAAGCCCATGACACAAGGTACTAAGAATTAGATTTGTGTTTATTTGGGCTTTTCCAGTAATCATAGTGGGTACACCAGGCAGGGGTCAAAAACAGGCTGGGGTCAAAAATAAAATACAATAAAATAAAAAACAAGGAAAACAGGCATGGGTCAGAACCAGGGGAGAAAATAACAACACTGACGGGAACCAGGAAGTAGAAAACTAGTGAAAAAAGTAATTACATTTCTCTAGAAATACACAAACATTTGCCATGAGGAGGGCAGAGACGAGGAACTTACATAAAGTGAAAGAGTTAATAAGAAAGAGTAGGAAGCTCTGAGCAAATATGGAAAATTTTTAAAAAACAAAGAACATCCATTAAACAGAAAGACTGAGTGTTCATGAGAACAGGAAGTTCTGACCAACTACAGGAGAGAGTGAGAGGTAATAGGAACAGGAAGCTTCGAATAAATGAGATAAGGGGATGCTGAAAGTGTGCTGGGGAACAGGGACGGAATCAGAACGGACGTGACGTTATGACGAGCAGCTGATTGACGGGCGTCAATCACGGCTACACACGATGATGTTGTGCCAATAAAAACACGTCTACAAATGTAGGTTCGAACAGCAACACCGCTTCAGCTCCAGTTAACTCAAGGAAGACTTTTAGGGTGTAAATAAATGGAGTGTGTCCGAAATGGAAGGAGAAATTTTTCTCACCCCTTAAAAAAAAAAAAAAAAAAAAACTGGAAAAACTGTGCATGAAGATTTCATCGTCATTGGTAGCATAGCACACATGCAGATCAATATACAAAGATATAAGTACATAGGTTCAAGCTCAGTAATGGTACAGTGGCGAGTCTGTCCGGCTTCGAGCGCTCGACCAAACCTCGTCTAATATTCGACACCGTTAGACATTAAACCTACACAAGCCTTCATAAACATGACATGACACTCTAATGTAGTCTAGTAGGATCTGTTCAGATTTCCAGATTATAGATCAGAATATAGCAATATCAATCATATGATCAAATATCAGACTTTTTATTAAACAGTTACAGATTTGTAACTTGCAGAACAAGATCCGAAACGAAAGACGTGCTAATAATATTTATTTAGTAATTTTAAATAAATTTAGGAGTTAACTTCTTTTATAACTTCTTCTGATTCCACCTTGACTGTGTTTATTAGACAAGAAAATGACAAACCTCTAGTGTGACTGTGGTCGTGTGAAACTAGTGTTGTGCATCAGGGGGAAAAAAGCATAATGCGACAGCAGGCGGGGCTTCCTCTCATGCAGCAGGAGCGAGTAATGAGGTTTCCATACTGTTTAATGTGGAAGTGTATTCGATGCAGAATGGTGCTTGAATGTACATTCTCGTCCTTCGGGAACTGCGGTATCAGGGTGGATTAAAGGACGAGGTTGTTTAGAGTCTTTGGGAACAGGAACCAGTTGGGTTCATTAGAGAGTTTCACAGGCAGGAACAAGTATAAGAACTGTCAATGTTAGTGGGATTGGTCAAGCTTGGGACAAACGCGGGCAGGATTGGTGGAATGTCTGCAGGAGGGGTGGGGTTGGTTAGAATTTGTGCATAGGTGGATTGGATTTATCAGGTCCTCCAGTGGGAGTAGGTGGGATTTATCAAGCTGTACTGTGGCTTTGGGTGGGATTGATCAGTTTCTACTGTGGCAGTGGGTGGAATTGAACAGTTTCTACTGTGGCAGTAGATGGGATTGATCAAGCTGTACTGTGGCTTTGGGTGGGATTGATCAATCTGTACTGTGGGAGCAGGTGGGATCGATCGGCCTCTACTGTGGGAACAGGTGGGATTGATAAATTTTTACTGTTGGAGTGGGTGGGATTGACCAGCATCTACTGTGGGAATGGGTGGGGTTGATCAGCCTCTACTCTGGGAGAGGTTGGGATTGAACAGCCTCTACTGTAGGAGAGGGTGGGATTGATCAGCGTCTACTGCAGGAATGGGTGGGATGAATCAGTTTCTACTGTGGAAGTGGGTGGGATTGAATAAGATGCACTGAGGGATAAGGTGGGATTGATCTGTCTCTAGTGTGGGAACAGGTGGGATTGATCAATTATTACTGTGGGAGTGGGTGGGATTGATCAGACTCTACTGTGGGAGTGGGTGGGATTGAACAGCCTCTACGGTCGGAGAGGGTGGGATTGATCAGCCTCTACTACAGGAATGGGTGGGATTAATCAGTTTCTACTGCAGGAATGGGTGGGATTAATCAGTTTCTACTGTGGGAGTAGGTGGGATTGAACAGCCTCTACTGTGGGAGTGGGTGGGATTGTATAAAATGTACTGAGGGATAAGGTGGGATTGAACAGCCTCTACTGTGGGAGTGGGTGGGATTGACCAGGCTGTACTGTGGGTTGTGGGCGGGATTGATCCGAAAGTTGATGGGATTGGTTAAGAGTGGACGTGGAAGTGAGCAGGATACTCAGAATTCATCTCAAACAGGATTACAGAAGAGTATCCATGGCAGCGGGTGGAACTGTTAAGGATTTCCTCCTGAAGCAGATGAGACTGGGTTTCAAACATAGCCCTGTGCACATCTCTAGCTGAATCTTTGTACAGACCAGATTAGTACGCTAACAGCCAAGACACATTTCTAAACATAGAAAGGGTTAATCTGTTTGCCCGTGAGGGCCAGAAAGTGCTGTGCCATGTTCATGATGCAGTGATGTTCGCCTACAACCTTCCTGCCTTCCTTCACTCCTATCTCAAAATCCAGGTCACTCTTTAGTGGTATGATCCAAGACCCTGAGTTCTAAGCCATTTCATTTATCCATTCTGTCCTCCCATGTAATGATAAATGTCGTGTTCTGATTGGCCCCCGACGTTACCTTCACTGTCTGCACTATCCTAGTCTATTAAAAGAACATCATATTTCGACGTATTCAGACGTAGGGCATACACAAAGCTACGCTTTATTGCTGTATCGTCAGCTTCCCGTGTGTTGTCAGGTCGACTGACAGCAGATTTGTCTTCAGATCTCCAAGATGATCTTGGAAAGTGAGAAAGCCCTTCATATTTGTGTCTTTGTTTTTTTTTTCCTCAGTGATAAATAAATTCTTTAAACCTAACACCGTAAACCTAAAGCTAACACTGCGTCGAGCACTGTGACGAGAACTAGTGTAGTCATGACTAAACCACAACACCATTGATATACTGTACAGTGGTCACTTGATGACGTCGCCACATTATGGACAGACAACCACTAGCAGTCGAAAAGAAAACGGGTCAAACAGGTCAAGCTGAACAAGATTTTTTTTGAGAATCACCTGAATTCTATAAACAGAGAGAAACACATCGGGAACACTAAGTGCTACAGAAGGACTACATTAAAACATCATTTCCTCTTGAGTATTTTGGGTTTACAGGTTTGAAAGAGGGTCTGTTTTTGTACATGAGCCGAATGGCTGGTTGATCTAAGCTAGCTAAGAATAGCGCAAATGAGTGCAATTAGCAAAAATTCAAGGAATAATAGTATGAAGCATCCTACTGCAGTTCAGTGAGCAACCATGCCAGAGAAGCGTGATGCTCAAATAATTGGATCTGTTGCAAATCTGATAAACCTTAAAGTCACATGACACTCAAATTAAAGCTCAGTTAATTCAAGCGCTGCTGCTTCGTGATGTTTCTGGTTGTGCGATGCAAGAGCTGCTCCTTCAATTCTTCATGTCACCTCCTCGTCTTCTTCTTTTCTTGGTTTTCCTTCCCCGCGTACAAAAAAACAAAACCCTCCCGTTACCAAAGTTATAAAATTGGAGGTCACTTGCAGGAAACAACTGAGAATCAGACAGAGAAACAGTAGGACCGGGATGAGGACAAGGCAACAATAACGCATGTACTTCCCTCGTTTACATTACAGCCGACCTGTTTATAAAAAAATATCTCAGTAAAAATCACACCGCTATCGTCCGGCATTGACATCGTCATACGGATCTGTGTGTGTGTGTGTGTTAAAATTTCAAGTTGTCTGTAAAGTAGATGCCGTCATGCAAAATATTTTTTTTCTATTTTTTCCCCCTTTTCTAAGACAACGTTTAAGTATTTTTCCGTTTATCGTCATGTCTCTCGTCTTGGTCCCTTTTTGCATTCGGCAAAATGTCGAGAATGCACCGAGGTTCAGTCTCACATACGCATACACACAAATATGCGCACACACACACACACACACGCACACATACATACACACACGCAGATGCATGCAAGCATTTACTTTGTGCACACAATGCTGCTAAATATAGCTTGGATTTTTTTTTTCAGCCTTCTCAAAACCTTTCTGTCCAGCTGCATGCCCTTTCTACAAGATGCAAACGTTCCTCGCAGTACCTGTGGAGGTCGCTACCTATTTTCATCGAGGAATATTTTTTATTTTGCATTTGAACTTGTTTAATTTACCAAAACATAAACAAGACCGCTACATCCTACTGCTCTTGCATTTGGACATCCTGATTTAAACGCCCTCAGCCATCAGGATTTAGGATTTGGTGGTTGTTTCGTAGAGTATTGTCCCCTGCTTCTTTTACTCTGGAGGGGCAGACGTGCATTTCGGACTGGATCCAGCTCGTCTACGACCCTCTCCTGTGAGCAAAAATAGGAAACAGGACCAGGCCACAGATGAAAAGAGAGTGACAGTGCTAGATCGGGATTTGTTCTTGATTGGTGTTCTTAACACGGAACGTCATGTGTCCGACTTCGAACATCTCCGCACAGAAAAATGCAACAAAAACACGGAGAGGAAAAGTTGCAGACTGCTTAACGTGGAATGCCAAAGAAAGAGTGTTTCATCTGTTTTTCCTCAAGCCTGCCACTGTTACTTGACTCGTACTTTCCACTTGAAATTCTGATTCCTCCTTTGCAGTGACCCGAAGATCAACCAGTTGCACCTCCTCTGATCCGTCCTTTGCTCCTTTGCTTTCCTTTCCCCCTTTACCTCGGGCCAAACTTCCAGTGCTGTTGCTCTTCTTGACCAGCGGGGGCACCAGAGAGCTCGGCGAGAGCAGTGACGTTAAAGAAAGGCTGCTCAGTGTTTCTGAAAGCTGTTCGCTGTTTGCAGCTTTGCCGGACCCGTGTAAAGGGGCTAAGGAACCCTGGCAGCTGATCTGGACTCCTTTATTACTATGGAGTTCAAAGACGGGTCTCAGTGTCTCTGTGGAAAGTCCTCTGTTGGGTTCCTGTGATGATGAGACACTGAAGCTAAGCCCCTCCTCCATGGTGGTCTGCAGACTTCCCTCCGAGCTGCCCGTGGCCAGGGATGTGTCGCTGTGCGAGGCGTACTAGTGAAAATGAAAAAAGAAAAAAGCACATACTGTTAATAAAAGTAACTGCGATTCTAAGAAAATTCACTTTATTTCCTATAACACCTGCATTTATCTTCACAATAGATGTGACTTTACAAGATTTACTAAGGTTTTTATTCATACACTTCTTGCCTTGTGTTTTTCATATTGTTCTAGGCTCTGAGACGGTCAGGTTATAGTTTATTGATAAGAGGCTTTAAGACCCCATACCTACCTCAGCAGCTTTAACAGCAGCTGCTTCTGCAGGCCAAGCCTCACCTCCCAGTGACCCCAGTCCATCTTCCACAAGGACTACACCTGTCTTATCTTCTACCGATTAAGACATAAACTTAGTACTAATACCACCCACAACCTCTGTCCTAGCTCCTGCCCTAGCCATAGTTTATGGCCTGAGATGCTCCAGCCTGAGATGTTTTTTTTGGTCAGGTTCCTGTATTGACTTTAATCTTGGTTAGAGGCGCAGATTCAAACAGGAATCAGGGAAGGGCAGAGATTTAGCCCTGGTCCGACTCTCGGTCAAGGGTTCAGTCAGGCTCCTTCCTCAATTCTAGCCTTGGTCTATGATCTGCATTAATCTCTGTAAAGGCTACAGTCCCTGAACCATCAAGGCTCCACCGTCAGTCTTAGTTTTTGTTCAAGCCTCAAGCCCTGGCTGTAAGCTCAGGTAAGGATCCAGCCGTATCAGGGCCTTCAGCAAAAGTGTAGCTTATCAAGTCTCTGATCACTTTATCTGTTTAGTCTCCAGCCCTGGACACTGGTCAATGCTGCAGCCTCAGCTTTGATCTTTGTCAAGAAAAATCCTGCTGTGATCTCAGGCCTGGCACCATAACCATCCACAATCTTCTCCAGGGCTCCAGCTCTGGCCTGAGGTCATTAGACATGATTGATTTATACCTTGCCTAGTACGATTGCTCCTCCTCTCCACTCCACCAGCGTTCACATTATTTTTGCTCTCTGTTCTCAGACACACTTGTGTATTTACATTCTCTGATACAGCAGGTGGCAGTATCCATCTACTTGGTTTAAGAAGAAGAGAGTGAGGAAGTTTACCATCGCACTATGCCTAATGTTAATGATATTTCGGGAAAACAATGTCGAGAGTGAGTTTCTCACATACCTTCCTACTGTATCAGCTGTGGCTGTGTGGGTCAGAGGATGAGACTGGCGCGTGCTGCACACAAGTGGAGGTTTCGGAGGAGACAAACAGCACTGATGAAGTCACGTCTAAACAGTGATCTACTTCCATTCTCAGGTACGATTGGCTTCCATATCTGATTCAATTCTTGCCTGAGTACACTGTATCAAGTGGAACCAGGCTCGGCTCTCGAGTGCAGAATGATTGTATCCGATAAAAAAATGAACCAGACTTTGGGGTCTAGTCTTCTCAGAAACGATCGCGGGGCATTAATGTGAAAACACCCTTAGTCTTGATAAAGGCTCTTAGGTCTTAGTCAAGGATTTGGGCTGCTCTAGTGACCTCCTACTTACAAGTGATGTCTTGAGAAAGCACCTGTCCTGGACGTGTCATAATGTAACATATGTCTGATAAAACACTCTCACACACTCATCTTCTATACCGCTTTATCCTGTATTCAGGGTCACAGGGGGCGGAGCCTATCCCAGGAGACTTAGGGCACAAGGCGGGGTACACCCTGGACAGGGTGCCAATCCATCGCAGGGCACACA